>OY821754.1:70191010-70644926 GCA_963682095.1 Potentilla sterilis
AGCCGACGATTTTTGTTTATACCAACGAAAAAACAGTATCATCGGCTATGGTTACACTATGGCCGACGATTTTGTTTTCCCACCGACGAAAAATAAAATCGTCGGCCATTATATGGAATTACCGACGAAAATTTTTAGTCGTTGGCTGTTTTTTTTTTTTTCGTCGGGAAAACCTTTTTTTCTGGTAGTGCATACATATCTTATGATGTTACGTTTGTTGAACCGTTGATATGCCAAACTAACTGCTTGAAATTTATAGCACCTAACCCTTCATTGGGTCCCGGCGTGCTTACCAGCCCTGACCCTACTCTCGGTCGGGATCTGCTCTCCTTTCCCCTATATACCGCTGAAGCTGACCGCTGTTAATCAAACCTTCCACCGCTGTCTTGAGGGCGAAGCAACTGTTCGTTCGATGGGTAGCTTCATCGTGATAGGAGCAGTACTTGCCTGTTCGCGCCTGGGTAAGTTTCCCCTTTGGGTACTTGCTCCTCGGCGGTGGGGGAATGATGTTCCCGTTTTCGTGCAAGATGTCCTCGTATGAAGAGGTTAGAGTGGTGAAGACCTCTTGACGTTCTGCTGGCATGATCGCCAGGGGGCGTTCTTGCCGGTACTGCGCCGGCTTATGCTCGCCCTGGGGTTTGTCATGATAGGGCTTCTGCTACTGTTGGTTTCCCCAATTTCTGCCGGGTCTGCTTGGTTGGGCGCCTCGGTTCTCGCTCCGCTGGCTGGCCTTGTTTTCTCGGCCGGCCGGGGGATGCTCCTCCCGCTTTCTCTTCAACAGGTGTTGCCCATACGTTTCATGATCCGCCTGAGCATGCCTGATGGTCATCGCCATTAGCTCGTCATACCCCTGCGGGAGTTCCACCAGTACGGCGTATGAAAGTTTTCCTGGCCGAAGCCCCTGTTTGAACGCTATCTCGGTGATACCCTTGTCGAGGTTCCGAACCCCGGCCGTCGCCGTTTGTCAGCGGTTGACAAACATCCTTAGCTCCTCGCCAGGTGCCTGTCTGCAGTTGAAGAGGATGGTTGATGTCCGGGCTCCTTCGACCCGGAGGATAAAGCGGCCTACGAACCGGTCGGCCAGTTGCTGAAACGCCTCGATGGAGTTTGCCGGGAGCTCATAGAACCAGCTGAGCGCCTCTCCAGATAGAGTTTCCTAGAAAATGTTGCAGCACACTGCATCGGAATAACCCTTGGCGCACGTTTGGGATCGGAAGCTATCCAAATGTTGGTATGGGCAGCCGGATCCTGAGTATGTGAGATTTAGGGATTTCTGGTTACCAGACCTCCCAGATTCCAGAACCCGGTGTGAGAAGGGGCCCATGCGTTCGTTGAATCGCGCGCCTTCCATCGGCCGCACCGCCCTTCTCTCGTTGGCCTTCATTTGGGCCTTTAGATCCGACACAGAGTCGGTGAGTACCTGTAATGCCCGTGCGGTCAGGGTGACGACTTCATCCTCGAATGAAGCGTGCGACTGCGGGGGTACTAGCGTGCTCATTGGCAAGACCGCACCGCCCGGGGACTCTGCCCTCCTGCGGTTGCTAGACCTTCCTCCCGATGACTGTCCCGCCTCAAGGCGCTCAGGTTGGCCTGGCGCGGGTGTACGTGCCCTTGCCATAGCGGCGTTGCGCTGCTGTCCTCTTTCCAGGGCAGCGTTTACCGTCTCCATTTCCTCATACCGAGCATTGGATTTTGCTCTATCTCGGTCGCTCTCCGCGCGCAGACGACCGACTTCTGCCTTCATCGCCCGTATCTCTCCCGCCATATCGTGCCGGCCGGGGCTGTACGTGGTGTCCCGGTCGCTGTCACCGAGCAGACTCTCCTCTTTGTCGCTCGGATCGTCCGAGAATGTCAGCGAAAAGCCCCGGTGCGTTGGTTGGTCGCCTTCCACCGGGCCTTTCCCACGCGCGCTATCGTTGTATGCCCCCGGCGTGCTGCTCGGCCTCCCATAGCTGTCCTCGTCCTGGTTGCCCTGGTCGCTGCGCTACTCTAGTACAGCGACCGGGGTGGAGATGAGCACTTGCTCTGGTGCAACCCGCTGACCCTCCGTTGTATTTCTTTCCTGGCCCGCTTCTGAGCTTTCTGCCATTTGGCGATGCCTACGTGACTTTTATACAAGGTACCCACAGACGACATCAATTGTTTCTGCACAAACCCGTAGGCCTAGTGGAAACTGATGAATCAAGATGTGATCTCCTCCTGCGAACCTGCTAACTAAGGGGAATACCGGGCGGGCCGGTCTTCTCCTCTCCGATGCCTAAGTTAGTACAGATGGGATGAATAGATAACTTAACCAAGAGTGATAAGCAGTTGGAGAGATCAGTTACCTATTAAAGAGGGTAGTTGAGGCCTTTATATAGGTGGTCGGGCGTGAGGTCTGGCCTTACTCTTCGATGTGGGACTGGTTTCCTTCTGTTCGCACACAAAAGGACAGCTCTGGTGGTCTGTTCGGCAGGCTGGCGCCCCCGGTCCCCGGGTCCCTGGTCACAAGGTAGACTGCTGGACCTCGGGTCCGGGTGCTGGTGATCCTGCTCCGGGCCTCAGTCCGGCCCCGGATGCACTGACTGCGGGTCTGTGGGCTTATGTAGCCCCTCTGTGGCTACTGTCAACAGTTATGATATTATCCACATTGCGACATACACAAGAGGTCCAGAAATATCACGGGCTCTTGACACTGATGAGGAGTAATGGTAATATGGACAACGCTTTACACAGTTTCTCTTTATTACATCTAAAAACAATTATGGGAATTCGAACGTTTGCTGAAGCGAATGATGCTTACAATTCAAATGTCTAATTAAGAGAATAAACGTATCCCTTTGTTACATCAATGTTAGGTTATTATCTAAAATTTCGATATGATTGTGGTTACAAATACTTGTGATATAGTAGTTAATAGTCATACGATAATTCCACTAAATACGTATAATATCCTGATTTTTGAAGTTGGTCAAATTATATTTTTCTTTTGAGAAATAGAAAGTAAAGGTCGTTACGAGTTCGTCATATTTTTCGGTGAATTATTTGAGTTCCTGAGCTAGTTTTGACGATTTTTGGAAGTTTAATCAGAATATAATTATGTGACGACGTGGCGAGCTCTGATTGGAGGAGAAGATGACACGTGATGCTGAGGGGAGAGAGCAGCTGACACTGACGTCATCCACCTTAATCAGCTGACATGTGTCACTTTGTGGCATGTGATGAGTGTGAGTGTAGTGTGGCGACACGTGGCACTAAAGGAGCCAATCTTTGGCTGACACGTGTCAGTTTGGAGGCTATTAATAGAGAGATCAACCATTTCTCTTCCGTCTGTATCTCTTTCTCTCTCATCTTTCTCTCTCTACAATATTATTATTTTATTAGATTTACGACGAAATTTCCGCGGATTATTACTTTTGATCCATAACTCCGATTCTGAATCTTCGAGTGGCTACGGATTCGTATCGACGCGATCTTTCTATCCATGGTGTTTGGAGTTAAATCCAATGGTGATTTCTAGAAATCTCGTTCTAGGTTGTTTGATTTACGATCTGGGTGTCGATTCGGTTCGTCGAGGTGAGTGGTTTATGTAATGTGTTTCTTGATCTATTTATGAAACATCTCTCTATTTTCAAGTGAAGCATGTTGATTTGTGAAATATGCGGAGTTTATATATATTATGAATGTTGGTGATATATGTTTGGTGATATTTAAATTTCTTGATTGGTTGTTACGTATCTACAATGTTGGAAAACATGTGTTTTTACTTTGAATTATATTACCTGATCATGCATTTCATGATGGGAAAATTGTGAGATTGGAAGTTGAAGGGAACATGAGTGTTTGAGAATTATTATTGGAAACAAAACCTTTCATGTAGTTGAGTTAACTCATGGGAACATCCAGTAGCTATGATCAGCCCACATGCGCACGAGTTTGGGGAAAGTATGCCCCTTTGATGCCAGAAGTCGATGAAATGATTTATTTTGGGTTTCGGAACTGGGGACCATGAGTATAACAAGAAGATTAATAAAGGAATAAAAAATATATATTTGGGAAAAGTGTGAGGAGGAACATTAAATACGGTATTCACATGTTCATCATTTTTAGCTATGATTAATTGGTTCCATCCTCCAACCTATATATATAGTACCCTTCTAATGAGGGATCTATCATTTTGATCATTTTGAGGGATCAATCATTTAACGTACTTTTCGATCACATATTAACATCTCCACTGTTCAACTTTCATGTTTATATGAGTAGATCATATCTGAAAATTTTCATTCCATTTGATAATCGTTTGAGGATTTAAAATTGAAATTTACAAATAAAAACATGTACGGTTCAGCTTTGACAGATTTCATACGTCAACTGATTTCATCTACTTAGATGCCTTAACGATCACAATTTCCGCTAAAAATTTACAGGAATGATCTATACATACAAATTAAATAATTGAACGGTGGAGATGTGAAAATGTGAAAATGTGATCAACAAGTTGGCCTAATAACCTATCCCTTAATGAACAAAATAAGAAATCCCTTAATGGAATAACACACACACACACACACACACACACATATATATATATATATATATATTAGAGCCCTTCCACTAAATGATCCCTTATTTTATCCATTTTAAGGGATCGGTTATTAGACCAACTTATTGATCACATTTTCACATCTCCACCATTCAATTACTAGGTTTGTATGTGTAGAACATTCTTGTAAATTTTTAGCCAAAATGGTGATCGTTAAGACATCTAATTAAATGAAATCAATGGACGTATGAAATCTGTCAAAGCTGAACCGTTCATGTTTTTATTTGTAAAATTTAATTTTGAATGCTCTAATGATTATCAAATGGAATAAAAATTTTCAGATATGATCTTCTACTCATATAAACATGAAAGTTGAACGGTGGAGATGTTAATATGTGATCGAAAAGTATGTTAAATGATCAATCCCTTAAAATAGACATAATGAAGAATCCCTTAATAAAAGGGGCCTGATATATATATATATACACATCGCAGCCTAACTATATGCAAACAATTGTGTATGTTTCATCAACTTCAATATATATATAGTCACTTCTATCAAGTGAGAAGTTAAGTGAAAGCCGATATAAACATATTTAAATAACACTTATTATCATGGTTATTCGTCATAAAATATTGGAGGTTACTAAAAAAACAAATTAGAATAAGTACTGTTTCAAATGTAAATGGCTTAATTCCTACTTAATGTTTCTCTTTCATGTACAGTATTGAATGATGTATGGAGACTTGAGATTTGAACATGAGGGTTTCATACTAGGCAGCAAGATTAATAAAAGTGGTTAGTATGAGCCCTTCAATTGCATTGTTTATGTTTTATTTTGTAATGGCGATCAAGATCGAAGTAGATGTGCAATATCGTTTGGCCTATATGTTGTAAATAATTATTTATCAGACTCATTGGTAAGAACTAGCTAGTGGTTGTCCATATATATATAAAACTTATAAATTATGATCTTATAATAGCTTGTTCCTTTTTTTTTCTTTTTTTCTTTTTTTCTCGATCTCGTCAGAGTACGTTATTTGTATCGTCTATAAACGCTTTGCAGAATTATAATTTGTTCATACTTTTCGATGGTGTTTCATTAATGTACATATAGTTTTCTCAGTTAACAAAACAAGTTTTTATTTGAATAATGCTAGAACGTACAGAGCTTGGCATTATGGCCTTGAAAAGACTAGGATCGACGTAATGCAAATTTAATTTAGAACTTTATTTCTTAACAAGCTAATTAGCTGATCAAAACTGACAAGCAGCATACAACATAAGACCGCTGACATGCATACTGACAGAGCAAGCTTAATTTACAGAAAAACTAAAGCCTTAAAACACATCACTAGCGCAACTGAAAGGAACTCCAGGGGCATCATCAGGATGAGCAAATCCTTTCTTATTATTGAACTCGATCATTCGGGGAAGATCGAACAGCTAGCAGCTAAGTAATTAACCCAGCTAGTTCAGTAGCTGGATTGGGAGGGCTATGCTGCGTTTCCTGTAACAAATAAACAATTGATTGCAATTAGCAATAGTGTATATATACAATATATATGCGCATCGCCGTTGATTAGATAGCGGGCTTTTGCTGCATCAATGTTGATAATTCCAAAAGATCGAGTTAAGGTGCGTATTCATCTTTTTTCATATGAACTACAATAGAATGTTCGAAACAGTATCTCATATGTCCACTGCTATATAGAGAATAACAAACTTATATATTTCATGTTCTCTTAATTAAATTAGTTAATTACCAAATTTCTGAAGTTCTTCATCAACTGGTTTCCACTCTGCGCAGGTACACTCTGCAAGCTCTGGAACACGCCTATCGCAAACGCAAGCATCACAGATACGGTCGCACAATAGAAATGGAATTTTCTGACATTCTTCCTCTGATTGAACAATGACGTACGTACGTATAAATAATCAATTACAGAATACGTGCATTCTGATATTAATTAACTAATTGATGAACAACGTAAGGAAACAAAGACAAACAATAATAGGTAGGTATAGATTATTACCTGCAGAATTAAGGTCTGTTTGGTGCTTGGAGGTAAGCTGGTGACCAAATCGGTCGAAGCGAGCATGAACACTAGTTGCTGCCAAGGATATGGCAAGCAGCATCAAGAAACTCACTTTCAACATATTTCTGAAACTCATTGCGTTCTCTCACTCAACTTTCAAATCGGTGTGTAAGAATTGAAGAGGCCAGTGTGATATTTATACTCTAACGATAAAGGAAAATATTAATCAAATATTAAATTAATGCAAACGTGTTTCTATTCATTCTTCTTGTTCTGGCGAGCTGCCTAACAAGTATAAATAAACCTTGGTCGACTCTCTCTCTCTTACTTAAATAAATAGAGCCATTGATTTAGATTTTTATAGATAAGGTAAGTGGTCCAATATTAGACTATATCATATACCACTAGCTTGCCACCAAATACTAAACTACCGTTTGCAGATATATATATTTTACAACCTTGAATAAATGAATGGGATTATTTTTGCAACGAATGCTTTGTTTCTTGATCTTTCTTGATTTCGACTAGCTTACTGGTGTTTCTGATACTCGTCCAATTTAGAACGCGAGACTGAACATATCTATCTGCGCGCCAAAGATATATAGATGTTAGATCAGTGAGCACTGAGCAGCCATGCACCGCCGTTGATCTGTTCATATTGTTTATGTCCAGTGCATTATATACCCGAAATCGATTGATGCGTTCATCTAGACAAACCAAAAATAAATGAAAACATGCAAGTAGATATATATTAGATCCACAAAAGTCGGGTCAGAATTCAGGGGCTGTAGAGAAGTAGATATTCATGACAATCTACCCAAAAAAATAGAAGATAACGATGACAAGTTGTAGCGATATGGAGACAAATTGGTCGTGATCCATTGTCGTACACACCTACATAATGTTTTTATTTATTTTTATGTATATAAGACCAGTTGACCGAGCCACGATAGATAAAAAGCCATGATTGACCGAGTGTGATCACTGTATGTTTGTCCTACATAAGAAGTTCTCGCTTCACCTTCCCTAACTTTTTTCACTTCTTCGCTTCGATCATATACTCATCAGCCTCGCATAGATGTTTACAGGCACCTTCTCAGTGACATCGCTGATATCTTTATGGTAAGAAGTCACTGTATTCATGTTCATGTAATCTCATAGAGATCAGTTAATGTTTAAAATTTATATCATAGAAATCCTCGTAGGATGACTATTGTTTTTGCTTTGTGAATGATTCTTTTGTCAACTGAACCTCAAGAAGAAAGGGCATAACTACTTGGTGTTTCTGATATTCAACTAAAATAACCTCTCATTATTTATCAAAATGGTTGACATCGATCTTACACGTTATCAGGACCAAGTGACTAACAAATCAATATTGATCAAAGAAATCGAAAAGGATGCGTAACATTTCGAACCACCGACTGATGAGTAAATTTGAATACAAAGACGAAACGTACTCTATATATGCCGCTAGATTGATGAGAAATTTCTGCTAATTCCAAATATATAAGTGTCCCTGCAATTCAAATGAAATAAACGTGAGTTTATTAAGGCTTCAAAGTACGTAGAAATTATGATATTATCCACATTGCGACATGCACAGGAGGTCCAGAAATTTCACGGGATCTTGACGTTGATGACGAGTAATTAATGGCAATATGGACAACATTTTAGACAGTTTTTGCTGGAGTGAATGATATTTCCAGTTCAAAAGAATGAACCTATCCCTTTGTTACATCAATGTTAGATTATTATCTAAACTTTCGATATGATAGTGGTTACAGATACTTGTGATTGATTTTTACTAGTCTTACGATAATTTACTAAATACGGGATCAAATTCATCATTTTCGAATTCTGGAAAAGTAAAGTGCATGCATAATGTATTACGTAAGTTGTCTATATAACATAATATAGTAGACTATATGGATATGTAGTCACTTGTATTGCAGATCGACTATACGTTGATAATTGTAAGTGATTGTTTCATCAACATCAGTTATGTACAGTAGCTTGTATTTAGTGAAATGAAAGCTGTTATCAAATAACATTTAATATCATTGTTCTTGTTATTTCATATATCATTGTTCTTTGTTATACAATATTGGAGGATATTAAAAACAGTCTGATCCAGAGTTTGAGATAGAATAAGACCCAGAGAGAGTCTGCTGGATATGATTTTATTCATCAAGTTTTTTAGAGTAAGTATTTCAAGTGTGAATGGCCTAATTCCAAACAACATATTGTTTCTCTTCACGTTTAGTAGTGAATAATGTTACAAGTTCAAATTATCTACAAGACTTAAAAAAAATTGGTATGATAGATTTTGTGTTCTTAAAAATACTTGTGATTGATTATTAATGGGTAAAGTACAAATAAATACTCGAAGTTTGAAGCTCATTTCAATTAAATACCCCATCTATAAATTATTTCAAATAAATACCCGAATTTTGAAGCTCATTTCAATAAAATACCCCATCTATAAATTTTTTCAAATAAATACCCGAGCTATACAAAATCCTACAAAATTTCAATTCCATTAGACACCCCGTTAAAACAACCGTTAACTTATTTATGAGGGGTATTTGACTTATTGACTGGACCCGCCATCGAGGGTATTTTAGGCAACACAAACTTATTCTCGCTTAGTGTCTCCTGTAACCCTAAACTTTCAGCCATTTCCCTCAATACTTAAGCTTAAATGAAAGTATTACATTGCAAACTGCAAAATAGAAATCAACTTAATTGTATGTAAAGAAATTTTTGTACAAATTTTTTTGTACAAATTAGCTACGTACAAAAATGTCTTTACATATAATTAAGTTGGTTTTCATTTTGCAGTTTGCAATATAGTACTTTCATTTAAGTTTAAATGTTAAAGGAAATGGCTGAAAGTTTAGGGTTATAGGAGACATTGAGCGAGAATAAGTTTCTGTTGCCTAAAATACCTCGATGGCGGATCCAGTCAATAAGTCAAACACCCCTTATAAACAAGTTAACAGTTGTTTTAACGGGATGTCTAACGGAGTTGAAACTTTGTAGGATTTTATATAACTGGGGTATTTATTTGAAATAATTTATAGATATGGTATTTAATTGAAATGAACTTCAAAGTTCGGGTATTTATTTGAAATAATCTATGAATGAGGTATTTAAGTGAAATGAACTTCAATGTTTAGGTATTTATTTGTACTTTACCCATTATTAATAGTCATACAATAATTCCACTTAATTAACTTATCCATCACTTGTTCAAATAACACTAGTATCATGGTTCTTCTATGTTGTTGTGTTGATAAAATGTCATCGGAGGATCCATTATGCCTATTTAACAATTCCAAAGTCAATAAAAAATGGAAAGAAATCATATAAAAAACAGGGATATCATGACAACTTAAATACTGGAAAAAATAGAAATCAATTAGGAGAAAAGCCCCGAAGCTTAGATGATTCAGATCACTCACCAGTAGTCTTTACAACTACACAATCCACCCTTGAAGTGATGAAACCTGACTCGGTCCCTAACGACTATTTCTCGATTAAATGCTTGGGAAACAAATTTTGTAAATGAATGGCAATCTCTACAAACTCTCAGGTTTTTCACTATCCGTAAACATGTTCCTTCGGGAGTTCTTGCCAAGCCAAAAGCAATTGCAAGCTTCTCACTGTGACATGAAACGGAACACTCCGTATCTGTGGGTGTAAATTCAGAGGCTCTGATAAGAGATTCATCTTGCACATAACCATGTTGAGCAGCTTGCTGGACTACTACCTTCAATTCTTGATAGATTTCTTCAGTATCTGGATGTGACTTGTCATCCACTACGAATTTATGAATCTGATCGCCAATTTCAATCCAGCTCCAACCAGGAGTAGTCCTCACTCCCTGATTTTTAATCAACTTTCTCATCCTTGATACACCATCTGCATCTTTTGCTCTAAAATAAATCGTTGCAAGAAGTACGTAGTCACCTGCATTCGATGACCCAAGACGGATTAGATTCTTCAAGGCAACTTCTCCTATTTCCACATTGTTATGAATCTTGCAAGAGCTGAGCAGAGTCCGCCATAGAACCGGATCATCCCCTGCACATGAAGTCCTAATAACATAAAGCGCCTTCTCGAGCTTCCCAGCTCGACCAAACAGATCCACCATGCACCCATAGTGCTTAATTCCAGGTCTGATATTGAACTTGGAGCTCATCATATGAAAGTAACCAACACCCTTCTTAACTAAACCTTGGTGACTACACCCACATAACAAACCTAGAAATGTAATGCTATTCGGCTGGACACCAGCCCTCATCATCTTCTCAAAAAATTCAATTGCTTCATCCCCGTGACCATGTACTCCATACCCAACAATCATGGAGTTCCACGTAAAAACATCCCTCTTTCGCATCCTCTCAAAGACACAAAGAGCATTATCCAAGTCACCACATTTTGCATACATATCAATAAGCGCATTCCCAACATAAACACTCCCCAGAAGCCCCTTCTCATGCGCAAGTTCATGTATTGCGACTCCAGTGTTCAGTGCACCCAGGTGAGCGCACGACGAAAGCAGCCCAACAAGAGTGAACCCATCAACACCCACATTTTCTCTTCTCATCAGACCATACACGTTCAACGCCTCATGATGAAGCCCCGCTTGAGAGTAGCACGAAATCATCGAGTTCCAACTTACCAAGTCTCTCTCAGACATTTCGTCGAACACTCTCCGTGCATTATCAACCGACCCAATGCCAGCATAACACTTCATCAGATTGGTGCAAACAACAACGTCCTTATCGTAACCATAATGAACCACAACTCCATGAACCTCTCGGCATTTGGTCTCGGCCTTTGCACTCTCGCAAGCCTTGAGCACAAACGAGAAGCTAAACGTGTCGGGAGACGAGGATGACGTAATCATGTGATTGTAGTAAGAAATGGCTTGAAGAGGAGAAGGGCTCTGGGAGAAGCCTCTGATCATGGAGTTCCAGTCTTGGGTTTGTGGGTTTGGGATGTGATGATGGAAAAGGAGCTGAGCGTAGGGTAGGCTGCCGGAGACGGAGACGGCGCAGAAGGTGAGGAGCTTGGTGGAAATGGCGGGATGGTCGAGGAGACCGTTGGTGATGACGTGGGCGTGGATTTTCTTGAGCTTTCGGAGGGTGTTGCATCCTTGCAAGAGGGTTAGGATGGCTTTGGTTTTCGAAGCTTGGAAGACGTGGTTTGTCAACATGGCATGTATGTTTCAAAAGGGTGTTTAAACTTGAAGCGGGGTAAGAAGCAGTCAAATATGATGCACACAAGTTTTGGGTTTTGGTATGAGCTGGTATATCACCACTCTAGTAAACTCATGCTGGGATCTTCACTGGGAATTGTTTCATTTTAGGACTGGCGGTCGAGTTGGTTGTTCTTTAAATTTCACTATCGTAGAAGCAATTTCTTTCATCTATATCCAAAGTTGTTCATAACCATATACAATGAAAAATACGTAGCAAGGTTTGAATTTTGGAATTGGCTCCCGACATAACTATAGTTCCGGCCACCTCAAAGAATGGTTCATTTACACCTATAAAAGTTTCAGTTTAAGCCGCGATGTTGTGGCCTCTGGAATCCTTGTCACTGTTTGTTTCTAGATCTCTACAAGTTTCACTCAGCGTCATCAGACTCATCTGTCGAATACACTTGAGTAATGTCACATTCGAATTTCAAAGTTCACTCAATGTCTCCTAATTGTAGCTGGGATGTATATGTTTTTCAGTTAGGCAGTAGTGCAGTACGTATAAAAGTGATAGAATCTAACAAGCTCTAGCCGTACATAGTTTTGATCTGCATTAATATGTATCGCCTTTCACAACCTAATGTGGATCTATATAGAATTGGATGCATCTCATTCGAAACAAAACACAAGCATTAGCCAACTGTACCCGTGCATTTGCTTTCCTGTCACTACAGATCAAGAATTAAACTTTACTCTACTATGAACAGCACAAGTACGCAAGGTAGAATAACCATGATCATATATTAGGACAAACAAAAAAGAAGAAAATAACCCCATAAGTGTTATTACCATGATCAACTAGTATTTATCAAGGAATAAAATATTCTCGCTAACCTCGATATTTCTTCGAAATTTCCGTTTTTTTCAAACATTAATATTAATACTCATATCTTTCCGATATTTTACTTTTAATCTATTTTTGTCTAAATATACAATTTTTACATAAATTTTTTATAAAATTTCCATCGATATTCGATATTTTCTCGAAATTTCCATCGAACTTTCTTTTTTTCAAACTATCGATATTTCCGTAATCGTCGATATTTAATACCTTGGTATTTATATTACATGTCATCAAATAAAACTAAACTTTCAGTATAAGTATGCACGCTTAAATAAGAACTGATTCGAATTTTCCGAACCTGTTTGGATTCCAGGTTATAAAACGCCAGTTCCCCATCAGTTGAATAATCTTCGAGCAGGAGTTCATTATCCACACTAAATCCCCAAATAGCATGATATAGTTCAGGAAAATAGACAGTAAGCAGTTTCTTAAAACACCCTTCTTGTAGAATCCAAAAGTCGATAGAGTTGGACTCATTATACAGTTCAAGTTTGCAATGAAGTAGGCAAATTGATTCTTTGTACACTTTGATATATGCATCCGAATCATCATTTGAAATAGTAATTGGGACTGCCAGTTCTTCAAATTCTTCATTGTTAGTATCAAATGACACAACCCAAACCATTGAATCTTTCATAGCAAGCCAAGATGCCATTCCATTCCAAAACTCAGATCTTGAGAACTTCATGGTATTGAGCCAAGGTGGAATGACTTGAACAACCTTCCAACGGTTTGTGCTAAGAGTATAAACCTCCACTTCGATGGAACCAGGCAGCATCATCCTTACCACCTTATAGTCATTTAGATCAGGGTGAAATCCAAATAAGAGAGGAATATCGGCATGCTTGGGAAAACAGTCCACACAATAATGATTGGATTTTGGTTGTGGGAGAGTCCTGAATTTTCTAACGGATGGGTTCCATCAGGGCCGGGCCTGGGCTAAGGCGGGCAAGGCGTGGGCCTAGGGCCCCCAAAATTGATAGGCCCCAAAAATTTTAAATTACAGTTTACTAAAAAAAAAATATATAATTGTTCAAGGAAGGTTAACTCCGTAACTTCCGTGGTGTGTCTTGTCCTAATAAGACTTGTAGTCTAGATACTCTATTAGATAGGGAATCCCTGTTCGCCAGGGATACTTGATGTAATGCCTATATAAAGGCCTCCTTATCAATGAATAAAGACAGAGAGATTTATCAATCTATTTCTCCTACAACACGTTATCAGCACATTGCTCTAGCCTCCCGTCTAATAAACCCTAGAAACCCTAATTCCGAATTTTTTTTCGAAACCCTAACCTACCGTCGGCCGCCGATTCTTCTCTTCGGCACCGTCGGCCTCTTCTCAGCAGCATCTGCGCTGTTCGCTTGCCGCACTGTACCCTCGAGTACTGCTCCTCCTCTGCCTCTAGGCAGACAACCCGCTCGCCAGCAGCTCTCCCTTGCGTGCTACTTTTTGCACGCATCCGCCAGACGATCAAAATTGCTCGCAAGCCAAGCAAGCGATCCGCGAACCCTTATTCGTGGTTGAGAAGAAATCAAGAAAAATCGAAGAAAACAAGCTTCCCCAAGAGTCAAGTTTCGTTTGATCAAGCTTCTCTTGAAGAGGTAAATATTTTTATAAACGTTCCCGCTTATGAAAATTTCAATAGTTGGGTTTTGTTTTCTCTTCCGGGACCTTTCCGTGTCCCTGCTTCTTCATCCCGATTCTATCGCTTCTCGGGACGGCATACGGGGATTTAGTCACCCCGGTGCTAACGTTTATTGGGGTAACTGTGATGTTACCGGCCACCGTTATGCTTGTGACTGTGATGTCACTGTGAACCATAACGTATTATTCTTTTTTTGGAAAGAAAACAAAGGGAAGATATCGATTGTGACTTGAAGTCACGTTAAGCATCGATTTATGTGACCATGATATATCTTGGCACTGTTCTAAAAGAACAATCAAACTTGATTAGTATTCAAACATACTAACGTCTCCCTGTTTGTGTTCTGTAGATGGCTGACACTCAGCGTCCAGAATTTGACATCTTGGATGTCCAAGGCAAGGAATACAAGAGGTGGGTCTCAGATGTTGAGAACACTTTCATTGGTAAAAGATTTACTGCCACCATCAACCCTCCTGAGGATGAAAGCTTACACGCTTCTCCTGAACAGAAAGCACAAGCCCTGATGTTTCTCAGGCGCCATATCCATCCAACGCTCAAGAAGCAATACCTGAGGAAAACTGATCCCAAAGAGCTATGGGATATCCTTAAGGACCGCTTCGACAATGTGCATGACGCACAACTCCCAGACCTCATGTCTGATTGGGAGCAAATCCGCTTACTGGATTTTGATTCCGTCCAGGAATATCATCAGACTATGCTAAACTTGCAATCTGATTTGAGCTTTTGTGGGGTCGAAAAGACCGATGATGATATGATGGAGAAGACTTTCACGACGTTCCCAGAATCTGCGTCCATGTTGTCGCATCAGTACCGCGATCTCCGCGAGAAAGGCACTATCAAAACCTTCAGTGATTTGATGAATGTCCTTCAGAGAAAGGAGAGGTACCATGAGTTGATTCTTACCACCAATAAGAGGCCTCGAGGACCGAAATTCATTGCGGAATCTCATCAAGCCCGTGGTAAAGCTTTTAAGCAGAAGCATCAACCTCATGAACGTCAAGCACCGCCACCACGTACGCCAAGAGCAATACGTGGCGGACGAGGAGGGAGAAGAGGCGTCGGCCGTGGCCGACCGCTTTCTTGGACAAGGGATGATGGCAGAGCCGCCGCTCCCAGAGGGAGGAACAGTTTTGGTTCCGGTCCCAGGCGTGGTGGCCATACGCCGAACAATGCTTCGGCTCCTTGCTTCAAATGTGGTTCTACGAATCATCTCCAACGCGATTGCATAGCAAGCAGAGATATTCAAGCCGCTTACAAGAAACACAAACAATACATAGAACAAGAAGCACACTATGTAGGAGACTTTGAGGAAGAAGTATACGATGAGGAAAATACGAACTTCGCCATCGATGACTTCCAACCTACCAAGAAACGTAGGACTCCGGAGTATGATACTCCAGACTATGAATAAGTATTTGACTTAGGTCATGAGATACGTGTTCAAGTTTGATTTTGATTGATATTTTGACAGAATAGTCAATAAATCACGACTTTGTTCGATAAGTCGTTCTATTTTAGAACAACCTTGATGTATTCTTGAGTTGTCATCAATAAAATCTATCTTATTCTACGAATGATTTAAGATTTTTACATCCCTGAAAGCAAAATTGGTTCAATGCGTCCAATTCTCAATGGCATAATCATTTTGAGTTCACCAAAATTCTGGTGATGTTAACTCATATCCGAAAAATCACAAAAGACAAAAGGAGAGATCCGCGATCCGCGTTACGCCATCCGCGAGCCGCGATACACGATCCGCGATCCGAGATCCGCGATCCGCTATCCGCCAACTTGGTCGCGATCCGCCAGGACTCGCTCGCCATGGCTATTCGCCAACTAATCCGCGATCCGCGATCAGCGATCCGCCAACTTGGCTGCAATCCGCCATGCCTCGCTCGCCAAAGCCCATAAGCGCTTGGCCGCGACTCGCTAGGCCTCACTCGCCATGGCCATTCGCCGGCTTGGCTCAACACCGAATCCGTTTTTTTTTGAAACCAACAATCGATAGCCTATCGAACAAATGCAACTTTTGCATCAATGGCTCGGCAACGAAGTGTCTTCGGACTCGCCATGCTTCGGATTTAGCTCAACCGTCGCATCGCATTGCCTCAATGCCTGACCGACTCTCACCACTCGCCTTGCTTCGGCTCGGCCTCTGGGTAGCTTCGGCCTTTGCCTTGGCCTCGGTCTTGGCTCGGCCACGCCACCTACGACGGTGTCCGGTCTCAAGCTCTGAACTAGGCTATGATTATCAATGGTGATACTCGGTGATTAAAATGCGGCTTATATCTTTCTCTCAAGTTTTGTCGTTGTCATGGCTATGTTATTGGCCTTAATGCACTTCATTTTGTGATGATATATTGTCTCAGTACACTTACTTTAAAGTGTTCGCCAAAGTCTAAAGTAGACTATTGATTCAATTTACATTGTTTTTGTAGATGTATCAAGGCGAGATTGAGTGTTTGTTGGATTGTGCAACAACTCACACGATTCTGAGGAATCGGCAATTGTTTTCGGATTTTACGCCAAGAGAATCGTCGTTATCTACGATGACAGGAACTGGACCCGTAATTAAGGGTCGTGGCACTGCTCAATTCTTACTGCCAAATGGCACTGAGATTCGGGTAGAGGACGCCCTATATGCGCCTAAGGCGCCAAGAACCTTGCTAGCTTTCAAGGATGTGCGTGACAATGACTATCACCTCAGCACTTATGTTGAAGATGGAACTGAATATCTGTTGATCACCTCCACTCAATCTATGCGCACTCGCATTGTGGAGAAGTGTAAGCGAGTTCGCAATGGCATGTATTTCACAACCATTCGAGCCAACGAATCTCATGTTGTTATATTATGTGATTCTGATGCTTATAAGCTTTGGCATGATAGACTCGGTCATCCGGGTCGTGATCTGATGATCCGTATTTTGAAATGCTCCCACGGTCATCCATTTTTCCGATCACAAAAGCACAGAGGGCGCCTCGGCCTCGGTTCGGCCGTGCCGTCGATAGCCGCCTCTCGGTTCCAAGGAGAGGTTCGGCCCCCTCCTGCTTCTCATGCTTCTGTAGCGATGTCTAATGCTCATCGTTCGTTTTGTAAAGCTTGTTCACTAGCAAAACTTCAAGCAAGACCATCTTTTGCTATTGATAATAAACAGAATATTCCGTTTCTACAACGAATACAAGGTGATATTTGTGGACCTATAACACCAGAATGCGGACCATTTCGATATTTCATGGTTCTGGTTGATGCATCAACGCGTTGGTCACACGTAGCGTTGTTGTCCACGAGGAATGCTGCATTCGCTAAACTCCTAGCTCAGATTATTAAGCTTCGGGCTCACCACCCGGACAATCCGATTAAGTCCATCAGACTGGATAATGCTGGAGAGTTTACCTCAAAGTGTTTTGATGACTATTGCATGTCAGTTGGGATTGAAGTTGAACATCCCGTACCCCACGTTCATTCTCAGAACGGTCTTGCAGAAGCCGCTATCAAGAGACTACAGCTTGTAGCTAGGTCTCTTGTCATGGCCACAAACTTGCCAGTTTCGGCATGAGGATATGCAATATTACATGCAGCTATGCTTATTCGTCTACGACCCACAGATAGCCAACCATTTAGTGCGTACCAGTTGGTAACTGGTTACGAGCCTGATATTTCGCATCTGCGTACTTTTGGTTGTGCCGTATATGTGCCTATCACGCCTCCACTGCGTACCAAGATGGGTCCACAACGACGATCAGCTATTTATGTTGGATATGAAGCACCAACTATTGTCCGCTATATAGAGCCTATGACAGGTGATCTGTTTACTGCAAGATTTGCAGATTGTCACTTTGATGAGACATCCTTCCCGCCGTTAGGGGGAGATGGGGCCGCATCCGTCCCAAGTGAACGTCAGGAATTGACGTGGTTCTCTCCCACTATGTCTCATTATGATCCCCGTACGTCTCAGTGTGAGACTGAAATACAACGCATATTAGAACTACAAAAGGTGGCGGATACGATGCCCGACTCCTTTACTGATATTGCGAAAGTGACAAGATCAACCATACCTGCTGCGAATGTACCTGCAAGGCTTAACATTCCTCGCCATGCGCGAGCACGCGCCGCCGGTCTCGGACCCGCAGCCCTAGGTGCCATCGGCAGCCTAGGCTCGGCACCTCCAAGTGGAGAGCCGGCGTCGACTTCGGATCCTCCTAGAAAGAGGGGGAGACCAATCGGTTCCAAAGACAATGTACCTAGAAAGAGGGCATGTGTCCAGGCACAAAGCGATCCGTTCATCATCGATACTGTGACGCCGTCACACGAGATTGTCTCCGACTATACCTATGTCCAAGAATCAACTCTGAATCATCTGGGGGACGCCTCAGACTCACTGTTGATGTTGGAGAACAAGGAAATCTCACTAAACTACTTATGCATGCACAATCTGATGGAAAGAAATTCCATGTATATCGATGATGCATTCGCCTACGCCGTTGCTCAAGAAGTTATTGACGACGACGATATGGAACCCCGCACTGTTGATGAATGTCAACGTAGGGCGGATTGGCCGAAGTGGGAAGAAGCAATCCAGGCTGAACTAGACTCTCTAAAGAAAAGGCAAGTATTCGGACCGGTTGTGCCTACACCGCCGAACGTGAAGCCTGTTGGACATAAATGGGTCTTTGTCAGAAAGCGCAATGAGAATGGCGAAGTCCAGCGATATAAAGCTCGACTCGTGGCGCAAGGTTTTTCTCAACGCCCTGGAATTGATTATGAGGAGACGTATTCTCCTGTCATGGATACTATTACCTTCCGATACTTAATAAGTTTGGTAGTCTCAGAGAGACTCAATATGCAGCTTATGGATGTTGTAACTGCGTATCTTTATGGGGACCTAGATACGGAGATGTACATGAAAGTGCCAGAAGGACTTTCGTTACCCAAGTCAAGTGAGCAAAAACCACGAAGTTCATTTGCTATCAGGTTGAGACGATCTCTATATGGACTCCGACAATCTGGTAGGATGTGGTACACACGGTTAAGTGATTACTTGATTGGGAAAGGATACAAGAATGATGAGTTGTGCCCTTGTGTGTTCATAAAGAGAACAAGTTCAGGATTTGCCATTATAGCCGTCTATGTCGATGATATGAACATCATTGGAACTCTGAATGAGATCAATGAGACCGCTAGCTATTTGAAATCCGAATTCGAGATGAAAGATCTGGGAAGGACTCGGTTTTGCCTAGGCTTAGAACTAGAGCACCGAAGTGGTGGAATTTTTATACACCAGTCTGCATATGTCCGAAAGATGCTCAGGCGATTTAACATGGACAAAGTTATGCATCCTACAGGCACTCCCATGGTCGTTAGAAGTCTGGATATCAACAAAGATCCCTTTCGTCCGAAAGAAGATGACGAAGAGATCTTGGGAGCTGAATATCCATATCTTAGTGCGATTGGAGCTTTGTTATACTTAGCTCAGTGTACTAGACCAGACATCGCTTTCTCTGTGAACTTGTTAGCTAGATTTAGCTCTGCGCCAACACAACGTCATTGGGTTGGAATCAAGAACATCTTCCGATACCTTAAAGGAACCCTTGACATGGGCTTGTACTATCGATACACTCATCAGGATTCGACACCTAGTCGATCTCTTGCATCTAACAGCACAAACCATGGCTCGGATCGCCATCCGCCAGCCATATCCGCCAAGACTGGCTTTGGTTCATCCATCCGCCATCTTGCAGACATATCCGCCAACTTATCCGGACCCGCGGATGCTAAGTCGTGGTCCCGATACGGCTTTGGCGATACCCCCTCCTACTCAGATACACCAAATGATGTGATGGTAGGATTTGCTGATGCTGGATATTTGTCAGATCCACACAAAGGACGTTCCCAAACAGGTTATGTTTTTACCATTGGGAATACGGCGATATCTTGGAGATCAACCAAGCAAACCCTTGTTGCTACCTCCTCGAACCATGCTGAGATTATTGCACTACATGAAGCAGTCAAAGAATGTATTTGGCTTCGCTCAGTTATATCTCACATTCGAGAGTCTAGTGGACTTGAGTCTACTACGATGGGACCAACCTGCATATTTGAAGATAATGCAGCATGCATTGAGCAGATGAAGTTGGGATACATTAAGGGTGACAATACTAAACACATTTCGCCTAAGTTCTTCTACAATCAGCAGCAGCAAGAGACTTTGAATATTCAAGTGAAGCAAGTCAGCTCAGAAGAAAATGCAGCGGATCTGTTCACCAAGTCTCTACCTAAATCTACATTTATGAAGCATGTAAAGCGCATTGGAATGTGTCGCTTATCCGAACTCAAAGACTGAATGACTATCAGGGGGAGTTCTCATCTAGACTTCAGGGGGAGCCTAGTTATGCATGTCTCACATACTTGTAGTTGGTGCGTTGTACTCTTTTTCCTTAGACCATGCTTTTATTTTTGCCCAAGAGGTTTTTTGTTTGCTGGCAAAGGTTTTAACGAGGCAACGGTTCATGCACCATTGAGGACGCGACACAAGGGGGAGTGTTCAAGGAAGGTTAACTCCGTAACTTCCGTGGTGTGTCTTGTCCTAATAAGACTTGTAGTCTAGATACTCTATTAGATAGGGAATCCCTGTTCGCCAGGGATACTTGATGTAATGCCTATATAAAGGCCTCCTTATCAATGAATAAAGACAGAGAGATTTATCAATCTATTTCTCCTACAACAATAATATATATATATATATATATATATATATATATTTGCAATCAAACGTACGTAAGAGACTAAGAGTGGGAGACAAAACATACACCACAACTCACGTGACTTTTATTAGGTTTAAAGTTTTATAATTTTATTCCTTTTTTATATGCTAGTGGGGCCCCCAATTCTTTAAGTCCAAAACTGAATTGGAGTGTTCTGATCTTTAAATTTCCCAAACCCCATAAAAAGTATGTCATAAAAAATAAAAATAAAACCCTTGTTAGATTAGATACATCAACAAGAGGGAAAAGTGGTGATTTAATTGCCACATTTGCATCTAAAAATGCACGACGAGTTGTATTTAAGTGATTTTTAGTTTATCAAACTACTGATGTGGCCAATTTTTTATTATTTAAAAGAATTTTGATTGGATTTTATTTGATTATTTTTCATTTTGATGTATTATTAATTCGAAATGTTAAAACGATAGGGCCCCAAAAAAAATTTCGCCTAGGGCCCCAAAATTTTCAGGGCCGGCCCTGGGTTCCATATGTATATAGGGCTGTTTGCATCCATTACATTCCCAGCAAGACACACTAAACCGGTCGTTGAACCATATATCTTGAAGTAGTCTAGACGGGAATTATAGTCTAGATGGGGATGAAAGGGAGGTTTTAACTCCAGGGACTGCTCAAATCTTTCACGAGGGAAAAGAGAGTAACAAAGCTCAACTTGGTCAAAACTAGAACGGTCATCCGTAATAAGATGGGTATGGGCATGTCGTCTGAGGTGTGCTGAAACAAAACTTGAGCTGCGAATCAAACCCTTCCAACGCTTACATACACACTGAAACCTAATGAGGGATTTCACCGGAAGTCTTACTAAGATTTCCATGTAGAGATCTTCACTGATGGAACTGGCAACATCCTCCCTGCGTTTGTTTCTCATCCTGAACAACATATTATTGAAGTAAGGCCATGAACTGAAACTCCCTGAGGATTTGGTCGAGATAATTATTTCTATCCACTAAATTAAGGTGTCGATTTTATAAATATATATGATCTTGCGAATTGCAATACAAGAATGCATCCAATTCATTATCAAACATGATAAAGGCGAAACATATAAACATCATCACCTTAAGATTTAGGGTATTAACAGACGATCCTTGCATGTTTAATCAAAATTCTAGTACGTTCTCAGATCACCCAAAACATATCAATCGTCAAAGTACGGTGCAGCTTCTCAAAGATAATATCAGTTTAATTTTAATATCAGTACGGTGCAGCTTCTAGTACGTTCTCAGATCACCCAAAACATATCAGTTTAATTTTTTTCTAATTTGATGTTGAGGAGGAACAAAGATAATATCTTTTAATTAAGGCTAAAATTCAATGGAGAACTCAAAGCTAATTGTATAAGTTGTCAATAGATTAACACACCCATGATATTTGAGCAAATTCACAACTAAACAAAGTAAAGTGACAAACTATATAATTAACCCAAAAACCCACATTTTCTCAACAAAAAAGAAAAAATAAAATAAAGACTTAGATGATAATTATTCTCTATTGAAAATAGATCGAGAGAAAAAATTGAAATTTCGGATCATTAGAGCAATAGATTTGCCTGATTTGGGATGAATTTTTTAAGTAAAATATAATTAATATATGTTCAAAAATTGAAGCATGTTTAATTACCGATTTTGGAGGTGTGAACTGAATATTCTATAAGGAAATTCTTTTAATTGATTTAATTAAATTTTGGGTATTTTGAGAAAATTAGAGAGGTGTAAATAACATTTTGGTTCTTGTAAAAAGGAAATTTGAGGTCTATTAAGCAAGGAGGTCCAAATGTCATTTTTAGAAGTATGAATAGAAGCTCCCTTTTGAAGAAATAAGAAAAAGTTTGAGTGCATATTTATGAAACATGTGTAATTTCCTGCATTGCACGGACACGTGCAAAAAGTGTCGTATCGCGTATTCAACACGGATACACATACGATACGCCCAAATACAGTGAAATACGGCCGGACACACGTGTCCAATTTGGAGACGATATGGACACACGCGTATTTGTGTTGGACACGTGTGTGTCTGGGTGGACACGAAAATAAGAAGGACACGAGGGGTAGATTGGACATTTAGCAAAAAGAAATTCCCAATTACCTCACCAGCTCACCTGTTCTTCCTTCTCTGGAACGGGACTGCTTAGTTCTTCCTTCACTCTAGGTCAGAGACCATCGCATCGCCGTGCGTGTCCACAATTTAGTTGCTGCGTTCTTCCTTCGTTGGATCTGAGCTTCTCGATGTCCATGTAGGTGCAGAAGAGGTCGTCTTCGGAGCCAAGCTCCTCGAAGCTGTTAGATGAGTCGTCGAACGGGTCCTGGAGAAGATCCAGGTCATCGGGGATCTTGAACTGGACCTACTGCGCTCGGTGGTGGTACGACCCGCAGAAGGTGAGCCTGCTCGGGGTTGCGGTTGCGGTTGCTGTGGTGGAGTCTGAAAACGATGACGTCATGGTTGGGGCCTGGGAAGTGGAGTCGTGTGAGGGCGCTGGGTTCGGTGGTGCTTCTTCTAATTCATCCTTAAAAAGAATGAGGCTCACCAACATTGATCCCATGGAGGCCGAAGAGGCCAAGGTTTGAAAACCCAACTCGCTTTTATATCTGTTTCTGCACAAACCCTGGGGCCTGGTAGAGACAGATAAATTTTCGTACTATCTCCTGCAAACCTGCTTACTAAGGGGAATACCGGGCGGGCCGGTCTTCTCCTCTCCGATGCCTAAGTTAGTATAGTTGGAATAGATATAACTTAAGCACGTATATAAGCGGTAGGAAGGATCAGTTACCTATTAATGAGGGTAGTTGGGGTCCTTATATAGGTGGCCAGGACTGAGGTCTGGCATTACCCTTCGATGTGGGACTGATTCCCTTCTGTTTGCACACCAAAGGGCAGCTTTGGTGACCTCTTGGGCAGGCAGGAGCCCCCGGGCCCCGGGCCCCTGGTAGCCGGATGGACTGCTGGACCCCGAGGCCGGGTTATGGTGATCCTGTCCCGGACCCTGGGCCGGCCCCTGGTGCACTAGTTGCGGGTCTGCGGGCCTGCTGTAGCCCCTCTGTGGCTACTGTCAACAATATCCATGCCTTTCTTGATTGTTTTGTATTGGTTTTGGCTACTGGGGTCAATTTGAGTTTTGTGTGTGATGAGTTTAGATGCTGATTAGTGGTTCTTGGCTGTTTCTAAGTTGTGGGTGTGGTGCAAAAGGTATTGGTTTTTATGTTTGAGGTGGTTTGGTTGTAAAGAAACGAACTTTGCTTTGGTTCTGTTAATGGGTTACGTGTAAGTTTGGTGCTTTGCTGATTTGGGGAGGTAGATATCAAGGAATGAATATGGTGCCGCTGTGGTGAGGTTTGGGACAATTGGAGTGAATATAGTTTCTCCTGTAGTGTTTTTGGTGTCACTATCAATTTTGTGCTATTCTCTGTGTGTTTGGTCTATTTCAAGTCTTCAGTGAAGTCGGTGTTTGCAAATCACTGCTGGTTGTATCGTATTAGCACTATGTGTTATGATTTTTTTTAGAATTGAGACCATTGGAGTTTAGATTTAGATTTGGATTGACTAGGTTTTAATTTTATAAACTAATTTGTTTGCATTTCACATATTTTTGTTATGCATATATATAATATTTAAAATAAAATTTAGTTAACGTGTCCACCATGTGTTCGTATTAAAAAATAAAAAAATTGGCATGTCCGCGTATCGTATTGTGTCGAATACGGACACACGTACTCGTATCCGTGCTTCATAGGTAATTTCTCTTCTTTTTTGAATCATCAACAACAATATTCTCAAAGGCTTTCTAGACCCAGAGCTTAATCCGCGCCGAGGGATCTTGTCAAAAAGCTTCCTCCCCCTGGCCACTAAGAATAAATTGGGATTTAAACTCCAATTAGCGTCGGCGAGATTTGAACCTGGATATGAGAGATTCTCACACCAAGACTCTTACCAACTCGACCACTTGTGGTGGTTGTGTAATTTCTCTTCTGATTTATGGAGTAACTACTAGTAAGCATTAAACCTAGCTCCTTCCTCAGGCCAATTATTAAAAAAAAAAATTAAAAAAAGTTGAGAAACAATTATTAATAAAACTTGATTACTAGAAAGTAGAAACTGCTTAATTAGTTTAGCAACTGGAGCCTTTGAGACTGTTGGGCAATGACATTTGCAGTTGACGGACTCTCCTCCAAAACGACTTCGTATCCGTCCCCGAACGTTGCCATACCTTGCGCAAGCAGCTGCCAGAAAAGACCTCCTACACACGATCCCCCAGTTTTCGAGCTGTTGTAAACATCATCGTATAACTTCCCAAAGTAGGCATTTCTGCTTTCTATGGAGTATCCTGGTAACTTCATCGACTTGCCGAACTCCCCTATGATCAGAGGTTTCTTCACTATTGTGTTGCAATCGTTAATGTGTACTTGCACCCAGTTTACTACGAATGCAGCTTGAGCCTCTTCGCTCTGGCCAGATAACCTATTAATATATGCATACAGTTTAGGCAGCTAGTTCTTCATTAATCTGTAGTATCAACTTTCAGAAGTTTCTCTTGAGCTATATATACATAATTAAACACAGATGATCATCTTAACGTACGTACCATTGCTCTGCGTAGATATGTATAGTGGCAAAATCGATCTGTGGAAGCAAGTTGCTTGCTATGAAATCAGAACCCCAGTCTTGGTTATTGGGATTGTTTTGATTCTTCTCCGGCGTCGTGGCGCCGTAAAATCCTTCAAGTCCTATCTCGAGTAAATGGTTGCTATCGATGGATTTTAAGTACGGAGCCATTTCATTCACCCATTGCTGTAATTAAGAATCAATGTACGTACATAGTTAAGGACCTAAGAAAGCCACCTGCGATATGCAATTGCTTTGAAAAACAACGCCTTCATTATATTCTCATCTAGTTATCACCTCAATATCGATCATGAATGTGCTTCCTCATGAAATACATATGAAACCGACAATCTGTTAAATATCAAATGAGAAATATAAATACTAGCTAGAGAGGCTCAGATTCAGATGCAAATTAACCTGAAGGAGTGCTCCAGAGACATCAGATTCGCAACGGGGTTCATTGATCAGCTCCCATGCGAAAATGGTTGGATCATCTTTGTATGCCACATTCGTTATAGTATTAATTCTTGTGAGAATAGTCTAAGCACAAGAACAATTGATTATCACAATAGACCAAAAAGTTAACAACAAAAATACATATCTGCTAGTGTAAACTGTTATACAAGTGCGCAAATATGTATGCAGTTATAATGACTAAATATATAATGGAAAAAATTCACCATTGGTACCCAAACTTACCTCGCTATATAAGAAAGGTACCCGAACTTGAAAAACGATCACCATAGTACCCAAAGTTGTAAATCCTATTATAGAGGTACCTAGCGTGTTTTGACCGGCTGACTTTCCGGTTTTTGATGACGTGGCGGTTCATATTTTAATTCCGAGGGGCAAATGTCCATTATAACCCCGAGAGTACTTTAAAGTGTTTTTCTCCCCTCTTTTGATCTTTGTGCAAGAGGAGTGTCGGACTCCGGTCAAACACAGCCATGCCGCATCTTCTTCCTCCCTCCCTTCCCAGAAACACAACCAGAAGAAGCCATGAATGAATCTAGATGAGGCCAAAACCGTCTCTCTCCCCAATCGGGTTTCTCTTCCGATTCTTCTCCTTTTCTTCTTCTTCTTCTCCTGAGCCCCTGGACCCCCTCTCCTCCCAGCTACTCTTCGTCTGGGGTTTTCTTGACCTGCCTGTGAGCCGTGCAAACGAGGAGCTCATATGCAGAGTGGTTAGAGACGCCTGTAAATCCGCTCTTTCTGCCTATCCGACCACCCTTGAAGAGGTTTGTTCTAAACTTTCTATCCTCCATGCAAAGTACCTTAGTGCAGTCTTTCAGTAGTATCTGATATGATGATCAGATAAAATTTTCTGAGGCCTGAACTAGACTTGTAACAACTGCACACAAATTGCTCATTGCAGGATGAAAAGCTAAAAGAATCAGAACTGGATCCAAGGCTGGCGATTGCAGTTGGAATCAGAGCAGGGGAGAAGAAGGTGCTGCAGCATATTGATGGTATTTTCAAGGATAGAGAATCAGAACTAGACATATTGGAGTACTACCAAGAAAGAAGGCTCAAGGATCTTGGACTCTCCGGGGAGCTAGGAGACATCATCTTCTGGGAGAAGTAGGGAAAGTTCTTTGTTACACACCGATAGTGAAAGTACTGAGAATTCTCTGAAGAGGCTGAGGAAACATTTTTCTTAAAACGATTGATCCCTTCATGACATTTTTGTTGCTTCTTGTATTTTAATGGCAGATATATCAGTAGAGCTACTCGTCTCAGCAATGTTGAAACATACGTACCTAGCACTCATGTGCATAAATGTATACTTCTGAGAACTTACTCTTTGAATTGCTATTTTTGGAAAAATCTCTGTTACAAAGTATGTGGTGATTCTTTCATTATTTGGGAACTGGAAGTTAACTGCACCAATAATTGCCTTCCTCAAGACTAATACAAACAATGTTAGCCCATATGGTGTTAATTGTGAGATTCTAGAACTGAACAGCACGGAACTTATGTGAAGTATTCAAATACATTGCAAAACAAATAAATATATGAACATCGATTTGGAGATTGGAAACAAATGAATACCACGTATCTTTGTTGACGCCCAAATTGGGAACTTGAGTCCATTCTTTATGCCGTTTCCTACAAAACTCTGTGTACATTGCTGCATGCTTACTAATATGAAAGCAACATGGACTGTCAGACCACTCTCAAAACAACTCTGTGGAAGCTGATTGCAGCTTTTGACGGCTTGCACTTGCAGTCACCTAGGATTACTTACGTTACCAGGGCTCAGCAAGTCATCACAATTTGTTCCCACGCATAAGCACTCCTGAGGATTTGCATAAAAATAGTCTTCCTCCTTTGGCTTATCGGGGATAACTCTTCGCCGAGTTGGCTGTCCCATTCTTCTCTCGTGAACGGACCTTACAGCAAGTGCAAACCCATGCCATGAAAGTGTCCCATTTAAATGCATGTCTAATAACTCGACAAGTTTTCTCCGATCTAGTAAGATGCTTTTTTTAAAACCAAGATACCTGCACGAAATGTAATTAGCAGCCTGGTTTTGTTAGTCAATGAAACAAAATCCTTCAGGCAAAACCATTTTCTATATCAACACAACCCTTCAGGCAAAACCATTTTGGATACAGATAGGAACACCCCTAGTACATCTATTTATTCATTGACATGATACAACAAGATTACTCAGTTCCAACTTTTCCCATATATAATCCTATGTAATACAGAATTATGATCTTGAGAAAGATATGAAGAAGCCAAGAATGAACATACAGAATGGCACAGATTTCTGCCCTTTCCGACTCAGAATGTCAATCAATGACGGTGAGCTTAGGCCTCACTGCTCTTACTGATGTAGAAGATGAGGATGATGACATTGCAGAACGATCAATATCCTGTTTATCCTCATCAAAGGCCTTACTTAGCACTTCTTGGATTTCCGTGTACCTTTTTCTCTTTGTGAGCCTTACTTCTGGAGTGTCATCACCTGTGTACATAAGCTGTGACATGTCATCGCCGTCCATGATCTTGTTCAGTACTTCTGAACAACGAGGAAAGAACCGTTTCCCAAGTTCCACTGTTCACATTTATAAGAGAATACTATTAAGACTTCGAAGCTAGATGTGTGAGATTAGTGATTGATATGTTAAAATCTGATTTCTTACCAGATTGGCATAGTGCTCTTAGTCTGGCAAGGTGTTCTTCCTTGACGTTCAAGTCCACTGTCGTTGTCCGGGATCCGGCGGGATCATTCCTGCTCAGGCAAGCTATTGGAAACGCTGGAGTTTCGTCAAGTTGACTAATGCCTAGTACAACCTTTGCTTCCATGGGGAACAGGTACCTTGCAAGTCCCACTGACACAAGAAACAATCAGCCAAAGATGAGTTTAAGGGTACGCATTGGTGTTTGTAAGCCCATATCATATGCAAAGAAAAAGAATCATGGCAAGTATTGACCTCTATTCTCAAGGTACAAGAGTTTCATACGCAGATCGTCACCGGCGATTGCCAGCGAAAGAGAAGCTTCTCCGAGTACTGGATCCCTCCTTTCTGCTTGCTCCAGTATCTCTATACACAACCGGTCATTGGAAGAAGACTTGCCTTCATCATTCGACTTGAAAAAATCGGCAGCTCTTGTAAGACGCTTAGTGATCTGAAGAGGGGAAGTTCAAAGAGTAAAACCCAAAATTTACACTAAACCGATCATAACCTCGAAGCCCACTCCGAAAACACCCCAACCTGATTTTCCCAAAATACTGTTGCGAAACCCTAACATTGAAATCCCATTGTCTGATGTTGATATTGTCACTCTTGAGAAAGCATTACCCCAACAATCCGCGAAGCGAATCACGGATACGAGGCTGGCTCGTGGCCTGGACAGTTCTCGGAGCAGCAATGCTGTGAGTAACTTTCCAGATAAGCACACTAGGAGGATACACAGGGCTTTGGATTCGGATGATGTTGAGTTGGTTCGAATGCTGTTGAAAGAGGGGCATACAAATCTTGATGAGGCATATGCACTTCATTATGCTGTGGCATACTGTGATGCAAAGACTACTTGCGAGTTGCTTGATCTTGGAATTGCGGATGTGGATTGCAGGAACCTGAGGGGCTACACTGTGCTGCACCTAGCGGCGGCGAGGAAGGAGCCTAAGATCATTGTGTCACTGCTTACAAAGGGTAGGCGGAGATTACAGATTTGCCCCTCGGAATCAAAATGCGAACTGCCACGTCATCAAAAACCGGGAAGCCAGCCGGTCAAAACACGCTAAGTACCTCTATAATAGGATTTAAAACTTTGGGTACTATGGTGATCGTTTTTCAAGTTCGGGTACCTTTCTTGTATAGCGAGGTAAGTTTGGGTACCAATGGTGAATTTTTTCCATAATTAACTTGATATATAGCTAGCTATCTTGGTCAGTACGTACCTTGACATGGTTCTTGTAGAAGCCTTTGACAACAACGTTGCTGTAGAAGTCGTCATCACTGCCGACGGATTGGCCACGCTCCCTTGCCCACTGCACATATTGCTTCCTCCCTCCAAAATCCTTGTAGTTGTTCACCAAACTCAGTATCAGATATACGCCGTACTTTTTCGCTTCTGATATCACAAAGTCTAATCCCTACAGTACTCACAAATTTCAACATTGAGTAGATTCAGCTATATTGCATATTTGCAAATATAAAAGTAATACAACGTATATTACAACAATTATATATAGGAAACTGATTGAGAAGAGAATACCTTGAACATGTTTTCATTATAAGAACCAGGTGATGTTTGAAGGGCTCTGTCACCACCGTCACTGAAACCCCAAGTTCTAGCAACATTCATCTTATACTGGGAGGCTTGCTGGAATGCAGAAGTAACCTTGGCCTGTCTAGACGGATCAGATGCCATGTACATCATCCAATACGCATTGAATCCGTTTATGTAAAATGGTTTTCCATTCATAACAAACTGAGCTCCTTTTGTTCCACCAAAACTAGAGTCAGCTTGTGCGGGGTTTAAGCAGCGCAAGAAAGAGAGTAAAGATAACAGAACAAAACAACACTCTGGAAACATGGTGGCAGATTGCAAGAAGGAGAAGAGAATTATGTATATTTGTACTGCTAGTCTAAATGCTAAGAATACTTATGTATAGGTTCATGTATACGTCCGAGCTTAAATATTCACCATAGTGGTCAGATTTTTTTTGGCTGTAAAGGTACCCCATAATTATATTATAGTAAAAGATATACCATATACATATTTGTCAGATTTGTTTTTGCTGTCCTATTGTTGTACCATAATTCAGATATAGAGTAAAAGATAAACAAGCTTAATTAGATTTTGCTGGATAATATCATGATTGAGTTGTCTTGGATAATATCATGTTTAAACTAGATTACGCCCCATTCGCAAAAAAAACAAAAAAAAAAAACAAAAACAAAAAACTAGAGTACGTCCTCATTCTTGCATTATATATTCGTTTCAACTTTCAAGTAGTGAGAATGTACGGAAAAATGCCTCCTAGACCTAATGGGTTTGCCTCGAGGATTGCTGGGCGTCAGATATAAATAATTCACACAGAAATCATTCAAGGTTTCAGTATATCTAATTGTGTCGATCACTCTGGTTTTTGTTTATATAATTATATTTATATCCACTATAGTTCATTTATCACTTCTTTCTTTCATACGTGAGAAAAAGAACATCACAAAATGTAACATATGAAACACAGGAATTTTTTTTACCGAAAGCAAAACAAGAAGTACATAGAATGGGTCATAAACATCCCATTAATTAGCTGAAATTTAAGCCTAAGACTCCTGGATTACCTCAACAAGAAAAAATAAGACTCCTGGAATCCTATTTTAACATACAAACACAGATGAGTGCACCAACTAACAAAGGTGATCTGCGCCGAATTCAACTGATCAGAATGCAAAGATTCTTGCGCCATAAGCCGAATTCATCTATTTCTTCTTTCTACCACCACCGCCCTTTGACTTCTTATTACTAGCTTCTTTAGCAGTACTTTGTGGTGTTTCCTGTTACAAGGATAAACAAACATTGAAACAAATTCAATGGAATATACAGAACCTAACTTCAACAAAATGCAGGACCTACATCCGAACTCGAGAGGATTTACAGAATATGCCAATATGTAAACCAAAAGTAAACAGATCTTCAAAAAGGCATACAGTACATACACGGGTATAGGAAAACAAGTCAACATACATAAGAGAGGACACTCAGAATGACTTTGAGTTAATAGGAACAGAATACCTGACAATCTGACATAGTTTATGAAATCCTATAATGAAGGAACCACAAAGGACATAGAGAGTGACAGTGATATACTTAACTCCTCTATGGCAAAAATGATGCTGAATAGATGATAGCTTTGCAGCTAACCGTATTAAATGCATGTTGTTTAGAAAAGGTTGCCTGCAGCGGGCCTAAACCTCCAGACAACCTTTTCTAAATACTCTACTGGGTGTAGTGATGGAGATGTTAAAGTGCATTTGTGACAGGCATCCAAGAGTGAAACATTCAGTGCAGGACTTTCACAGGCAACGGTTTCTGCTAATAGTCCCAAATTGATCAAACGAAGAGACAATCTTCAATGACACGATGATTTTCTACACAGTACCTTTTTTTTATTTTAGGAGATACAATCCCTGTTTCTAGTTGTGGCAGATTATGATACCAATTTTTTTCCGAGGATAACAGTGATATATATTAATAACATAGGAATAAGAAATATTGTCTCTGAAAGTTCACCAAGGTTTTCAGTTTCATGGACTAAAACAAACACCTCTGGAGAAAGGTATGAGATGATTAGCACCCAAATTATAAATCGGCATGAGACTGCCAATCACATTGGGCCTAGATGAGTTACAATCCTGTAGAGACAACATCTGATTCTTGACTGCCAGTTTGGGGTGTTTAAGTACACATTTGCTTTCCTGTCATCCAATGTAGCAATAAATTACAACAACCTATCGAGTCTTTTTCCAGCACAAGCATATTGCTGGCAGCCTAAAAAGATTCCCCATTCAAGCACTTCAACAATTGAGCAAAATAATCGAAGTCTTAGTACTCGAGACTAAAAAGTGCAAAAGAATCACTTTTTATCATATCAACAGTTTGGTTTAAATAAGAGACCAGTGCAAGTCCATAGTAGAGGGATAATCAAAAATAGAAACAGAAACACACTCTATGAGGACCAAATAGAACAAAAAGGCATTTGCGATGCAGATGAAATACGATTTAGGGCAAGATATGACAAAGAAATCTGAAGCATATGTGCATTCCATACTGGAATACGAACCCATCCCAGTCACAGGTGGAACAGAAAACAGAACCATCTATGTGTAAATGTGTGTGCGCACGCACTATTCTTTTGGACAAGAACAATGGGAGCTTAAGAAGTTGAATGAAGCAATACCTTCCGTTTAAGGGGTACAGATGTGGTAGCAGTTGGCTTGAAAAATGATTCGAGTCTGTAAATGATAAAATAAATTATTAAAACCCATTGAAAGGAACTCATAAATCCAAATCCATCGTGCTAAATTCACATACCTGCCCTGTGATGACTTGTTCTTGGCAGCTTTAATCTTTTCTATAGCCTGATCATTGCAGAAATCAAAATTTAGCTAACATGCTGCTTAAAAAGGAGCAACATGACCTGAAAAGAGCCTGTATACTTATGAGTAGAAGCACACCTTAATCACTCTGTCACTATTGAATCCATTTTCATTCACCAGAAAGGCAATCAGCCCCTATACAAACAATAGACCGATTAAACACTTTGAATTTCAAGAGTCATAGCTAGATAATAGGTTATCATATATAAAAATAAACTGGGATTTCATACTTCTTCATCTGGAGCAGTCCACTTAATCTCCAGTTGCTCATCATCGGTTAAAGCAACTGGTTCCTTAAAAAGCCGCCTAGCCTCTTGATATGGCCAATTATCTGGTATCTGGTACCTGAAATACAAGGTATCTATATTTATAAAATAATACAACACTGGTCAATATATGAACAACATAACCAAGAAAAATCTTCTCTCCATGTGTAACGGTCACTATAAGGATTAACGATGACAGAAAATCTCAATATGATAAAACACCCATTTGATCCCGGATTACAATAAAACTAATTTGATATCACATGACAGAAACTTTGCACTAGCAAAATAGAACTTGATGCAAATTCAAGATCAAACATATCCAAGGAAACTAGCAAAAGACCATTAACATGTAGCTTAATTAAGAATGTACTTGAATAATAACATATGGAATAAAAATCAGTACTCTGGCATATTCAATTAATTTTTGAAAAACATATAATAAGTATACAAATCCTTATCTCTATTTCTCATAAAGTAAACTTTCAGAGTCATCAGTTATGTCGACATACATGAGTTGACTGTGAATAATGAAATCATTAAACCAAACACGTGCAACCATTTAAGATCATATGCAAACTGAATATTGAACCTCTCTTTGTTTATGTTCTCCAGTATACTCTCTATGGAGCCATGTTGGCGGATGAGCTTCAAAGCTGTCTGGCCTCCAATACCTGCAGCATAGAGTGGTCAGGCATGCGGAACTGAATGCATAGCTAATATTTCAAGCCAACCATAGAGAACATGATTCAATATAAAATAGCACGGAAAGATCAAGTATAGAAACTGAATTTGTATATACAAACCTCGAATGCTGTCACAATAATCACATCCAGAGAGTATGCACAAGTCAATGAATTGATCCATAGTAAGATTTAGCTCCTCCAGAACCTGGAAACGCGATCGTCACTAACTGCTTCCAAAAATTAGTTAACTGTTACAGCCTTGAAAGTGTAAGCACCTTAGCAACTTCAAATTCCATGACCGGGATTTTTCTTGAGCTAGGATCCATCAAGTGGCGAAGAAATTTAGGAGCTCCAAAAGTTAGGGAATCCATGTCTTCTGAGGCCACAGCATAAACCTGTAACATTGAAAGTTAACTATTATCAGAAATATTAAATCCCTAATGACATGTTCAGGCAATAGAAAGAAAATATGCCTTTTAAATGTAAACAATTTGATGGCAGAAATACTCGTTTATAATGAAGTCTCTTTGAAAAATGGGATCATTGACACAGATGATATAGAATGAAACCCTAAAGTACTTGTACTAAAGAAAATATAACAGGCTGAGAAATACTTGCCTTTCCTGACTTGCAAAGTATAGCACACTGTGCCTCTGCTTCTGAGGGAGCCTGTGAAAGTCAATACATCCAAGTAAAGTATGGCAAACATTTACTTCTGTATACAAACTGAAACTCACATCTACAGCAGTTTACTTGAAACAAACAGTGTCCCACCTCAATTACAGGCACACCCATGAGCCTTAAAAGTCTTCTGCAGTCTTCATTGTGCTGCTTGGTCACCTGACAAGGTAAAAAAAATATGACCTCAAACCTTCTATTTCTCATGTAATAGATCTAACCAACAAATACAAAGTGCTATCATGCTAACTATGGGTGCAGAGAGTAAGAAAATACGAGCAATAAGCTCACCTTTACTGTCCGTTTACTGAATTTCTCAATGTCTTCCTTATTTCCATTCTGCAATGAGATAATAACAAGAAAAGACAACTGTGAAGTACATTCCTCTGGTTTCTAAAAGTACCAACCCAAAGTCAGAAATATACACATACCTCTACAGCCGCTGCCAAATCTTGAGTAGCATCAACTCTCTTCGAGTAACTGCATAACAAGTTGCAATACAACAAGCATTATTGGACAAAACACATCAATCAATAAGACATGCTTACGGAACTAGGCAGAAAGAAAGCTACCGCTTTGCCAGCTCTTGGCTTTTCAACTCTGGAGGCTTCCCATCGAAAACATAGCTGAAACAAATAGATCAACATGGAAATTAGTCATTCCATAGTTTAAATTCATCAGCAATAGGAGGGAAGATCAAAAGACTAAAAAAACAAGGGTAAAGGAAAAATTACACCGGCTTAATTCCAGCTTCCAGAAGCCTAATCGTCCGCGAAAACATGCCCTGGAGATGACTACATTGTACACAGAGAACAAAACCCATGTCATTACTTGCAAAACCAAATCTTCCAAAGACCACAATCAAATCAATTCTCAACCCAATTCGACTAAAACTGGCTCTATGTCATTCAATGCTAAGAACTTAAAAAAGGGTGTACCTAGTAACTTCACCAGCCTCATTAGTGAGCATCTCAGTCCCAGTTCTTCCCACAACAATCTACACGATTTCATACGCACCCACATCAAAAGACAGCTTTTTTAACGAAAACATACACACAAATGACACAATATAAACAAAAGAGGACTAGAATCCATACAAGGAACTGATAAATGCTCATGCTGGCATCGATGGCAATCTTGCGACCAAAGTAGCTCTCGAATTTCTGCTCCTTCATGCACTTTGGGGCATTGTCCGCCAACAGCTTCGTTAAACCCTAATACACCAATTTCAATGAACATGAAAATCCCAAAGTAATAAAACCCAGAAACTAATTAGTGAAAAGATGGTAAAGATTGTACCTTTATGCCCATTAGATAGAGCAAAAAGAGAAGAGGAGTAAAATGAAGAGAGAAAGGAGAAAGCTTTGTGTTGGAGGTTAGGGATGAAGTGCTTCCCGCCTACAAGAAGTAGAAGTGTGTTGTCGAGCACTAGTACAAGACCAAGATACTGATTCGTCTATTGGGTCTCAAGTTGGGCCTCACTTGTAACCGAACCAAATCAAACCCGGAAGTTTTGTGAAAATGAGCCCAAAATCTTAAACATGAAAAATGTACTCCTCAGTTAATTATAACTTAATAGTCCTCCATGAAAACATGTCTACGAGAGTAGGTGACTTCATGCCACTTTCATCTTTCTGCTGGAGATGGAGGAGAATCAGAGAACGGATGTCATCAATGTCGGTACCGGAGTTGCTGCTGTAGCTCTTCCTTATATTGTTTGGTTTAAGAGAAGTAAAGTAAATGAAACTCTATCCCGCCTAGCACTCACCTAGCATCCGCCTAGCCACGTTTATGATCCGCCTATCCGCCTAGCCATATAAAAAATCCGTCTTGCTTCCGTCTAGAACCTGCCTAACCTCGTTAAAAACCTACATAGATTCCGCCTAGCTCCCACCTAATATCCACCTAGCACCTAGGTTCCGCTTAGAACTCGCCTAGTCCCGTTTAACCTACCTAGCATCTGCCTAGTACTAATTTAACCCGCCTAGCCTATATACATACAGATACATATAACACTTCAGGCGACTAGTAGCTTGTATATGCCGTTGTTTAGCTTTGGGATAGCTTAAGCTTTTGGCTTGGTTTTCTAAACATCTGTTTCGTTTCTTGTTAGATAAGGTAATACCTAATTACCTAGAGCCTGCCTTGCATAAGTTGAGGGGAAGGTGGAGCATGTAACAACTTTGAAATGGGGCATTCATGAAAAGGAAAACGTTGAAGTTGGATTGAAAAGTGGGGGTATGGTCCTGCTTTAGTTGATGCACAGATTCCAGAATATTGTTGGACAATACATGATCGATAGTACTGTTTTTGCTCTGAAAGACTGAAAGGGAAGCATCATCTTTTTGGTCGAATGCAAATCATCAATCTTTGTGTAATTGTGTTGTGGGTTGCCTTTTCTCAACTGCAAATGTAAATCATTTTAGAGCTTTGGCCTGAAGGGAAAGGCCTTATATAATACAGGAATATTCAATAGAGGCAAACACGATCAAATTAATTGACGGGAATCGAACCAACTCCGATTATAGAGGTTTACCAAATTCACTAAGTGATCCCACCAATAAAGTTCCATGTTTGGAGGCTAATATTCAATCTTACCCTATCAAAGTTGAAAATGAGATCAATTAGTTGAACCTTTTTCTTCTTCTTTTTTTCTGTAAAAATTGATTGGAACTCCACAAAAACAATGCATGCATGCTCATACCAGAAACTGAAAAATATCTTCACTTTCTTGTATTGCTGCTCACATCATATAAGCATTCATAAAAACCTACTTTGGATGATTTCATGCTCAAACCTCAAATTCTCAATAATATTATGCACTACGTACTATACCCTTTTTCCCCTCTTAGCTTTATCCAAATTAATTTGTTCCAAAGCCTCTTTAACTGCTTTTATCATATGGCATTTTCATCGATAGTTGACACAAATTATTGAGTGTATATTAATAGATTATATATGCCCAGAGGAAAGTGCCTGTATTGATCATCCAATATGTAAAAGTGAACCTGGATTAGTTTAGGGATAGACCCAGCAGGATCTAATAAAAGGCTTGAGCTTCTTCCAGGATTAAGCCCTTAAGCTGTTGAGTTCTACATTATTCTTACATCTATTCAAATTAGAACATACTGATACTTGCTGCATCCGTCACTCTGCGATATGAAATCGCCAAATGGCCCCAAGGATTTGAAGAGTGATGCATAGTTATTATCAGGTTGATTTAAATCTACAGAACTTAGGAACAGGAGGATCCTCAAACGGGTCTACTGAATTCTTGTGCACGCTAGTGAGATATGGCACTAACTAAATTAGGGTCCAGAAAAACCATCAAGTATTTCTTTTGAGCTGTATCATCAACTCTCAAAAAGTATTTGGATATAAATGGGATGAGGGTTCCTGGGCTACCTGCCCTTCTTTAGAAGGATACTCCCTTTTGAACTTGCATTTGGGGAGATGTTTCAATGTGAGCTTGGTCCCAGAGTTTACTTTTGCATGTTTTGCCTTGAAAGGGAATATATAGACTTGTTAAAAACATTAGTGCTATAAGCATGGGCAAAAGATGCAGCAGATAAGGCAACCAATAGCATAGAAGATGGTTTTTATTGGTTACAATACCTAGCTAGCTCAGATGAGAGAAAATATTTTAATAGGGTGCTGCAGACAACAAAATTATAAACTCGATCTGGCCAATTACAAATCATGACCATGGAAATGCACCACCAAGTTATGTCGATCTATATTAATTTCCTTTTCCTTTTTCCTTTTCTTCAATTTCAATCATTTTCTGAAGATCTCGTTTCTAAAGTTGCAGATCAATAGATAGATAAAGATAGTTAGCCATAGAAAATGATCAATGAATTAGGAATCAAACTTATTCATTTTCAGAAACTAGGATCTAGCTAGGAACAGGTTGCTGTTGAACTTGACTATAGCTTGAGTTTGCATAATCACAATGATGCTTACAATAATATGCACGGCAGTATCGATCAGAATGCTACGTACTTGACAGAGGATAAATGAATTGACTTCATACCAAGAATACAAATTGCCAACCTTGCATATAGTCCCAAAAATAGTCAGAACCTAGACGTTTAAGCTAGCTTTTCCTATTGAAACACGACGTGCTCTTGCTAGCTACAAGTTAAAATGGATAAAACTCACCGAATAAAGGGTTATGGATGAAACTATGAAATCATAATAGCATTTCTTCAATTTTTATGAGGTATTGAGGGACACACTTTGATAGAGAAAGATAGACAGCGAGAGACAGTGAGATAGATAGAGAAGAGAGAGAGAACAAAGATGAGAACAATACGGCGTTCAAAATGATGCCATGAACGTTAATTACTAGGGCCTTTTGTTGCCTATATGTTCTAAGGCTTTCTGCTATATCTTCAAGGCATATTGTGCTCTTTCTCCTCCAATATACTCAGCGCTCACAACTCTCTCGCCAGTTTCCACCATGGTAAGTAGTGTTAACGCCACCCGAAATATCCATTTCTCTGTGCGAGTAGATCTTCTGCATGATCATCAGTTGCTATTAGTAGTTTAGTACTAATGTGTTTCTTGTACACAGGGAGAAGAAGAAGGGAAGAGCAACTCCCTTGAGCCAATGGAAGAGAAAAGAGGAGGATTCACCGCCTCCATCTTCATTTTCGGTAAGAACCAAGCACACAAAGAGTCGAAAATCATTCAACTCTGTCAACTTGTTGTATTCGTTTTAGATTCATATATAGCATTTTGTTCTTCTTCTTTGTGCAGTGTTGCTGGCATTGGATAACATGGGGTTTGTTGCAAACATGGTGAGCATGGTCCTCTACTTCATGGGACCGATGCACTTCAATCTGGCCACAGCTGCCAACACTCTCACTAACTTCATGGGAACAACCTTTTTGCTCTCCCTCTTCGGAGGTTTCATTTCCGATACTTACCTGAGCAGATACTCTACATGTTTGATTTTCGGTTCAATTCAAGTTGTGGTAAAGAACTAAAACCTTCAGATAACATATATGAACGTACGGCTTGTTCTTCTTCTTCTTCCTTCTTTTGATTCTAACTATTACACTGTAAACAGGGTTTGTCCATGGTGACAATTCAAGCTTATTCAAAGGCCTTGCAGCCACCATTATGTGGCGTTGACAAGCCGAGTTGCATGGAAGGCGGCATCGGGTTCTATTTCTATGCATCCTTGTACTTGTGGGCATTAGGTTCAGGTGGTGTGAAGGGAGCTCTGCCGGCTCTTGGTGGTGACCAGTTTCGTCACAAGGATGAAGCAAAGAAACTAGCAACCTTTTTCAATTTGTTCTTGCTCAGTTCTACTCTTGGAGCAACTGTCGGAGTCACTGTTGTTGTGTGGGTTAGTACGAAAAAGGCTTGGTATTGGGGTTTCTTCATATCAACAATGGGATCCCTCATTGGTTTTATTGTTCTTGCACTCGGAAAGCCTTTTTACCGCCTCCAAGTCCCCCAAGAGAGTCCCCTCATCCGCGTCTTTCAGGTCTACGACTCTTTCCTCACACTCTAGTTGTGACGGTCACACTTATTGACATGCGTAAAGTGTCTCACATAGCTCAGATTTTTCTTTCTTTCTTTTGACAGGTTATAGTATTGGCCATAAAAAACAGAAGTTTATCACTGCCGGGGAGCTCTGCAGAACTATATGAGATCAGTGAAAAGGAATCAGCTTTTACTAACGAGAAAATTTCACACACAGAACAATTCAGGTACCAATACTAAATCATGCTCAAGATTCTCCAATCATGGATTTCATGGTCAATATACTCAGGCATAAGCATGTGAGTGGTACATAGAGCATTATAAAAGTGAGGGATGAGCTCCATATATAAGTAATGTGGGGTTTTAGTCATGGAAGTTCCTATCTGCACCATACATGTCAAACATAACCAAACAAGAATTATCACACCCCATGTCCCATCTCAGCAGGCAAATATTCTCCATATACTGTAGGGATCCAAACGATACACATAAAATTAAGAAAGTTTTACATCAAAATTTCTGTAAAGTGGGGAGGCTTTGCTTTCTAATGGAATGGAATGACCACATGTGAAGTTTGTGAAGCTTTTTGATCAAGTTTGTTAGACTACTAGATTGTAGCTTAGTGTAAGTGTACTGTAACAATGCTTCTATTATTGTATACCTGCAGCTTTCTAGACAAGGCTGCCATAGTAGGCAAAGACACCAAGGCAGAGCCATGGAAGGTCTGTACTGTAACACAAGTGGAAGAAGTCAAGGTCCTAACAAGAATGCTTCCCATTCTATTCAGCACCGTCATAATGAACACTTGCTTGGCACAGCTCCAAACTTTCTCAGTCCAACAAGGAAACAGATCCATGAACCGTAATTTGGGACATTTTGAAGTTCCCGCCCCATCAATCCCAGTCATCCCCCTTATTTTTATGTGCATACTCATTCCCATCTACGAGTACTTCTTTGTCCCCTTTGCTAGGAAGATCACCAAACACCCTGCGGGAATCACTCAACTCCAAAGAGTTGGTATTGGACTAGTTCTCTCAGCAGTTTCAATGGCGGTGGCTGGCATCGTTGAAGTGAAAAGAAGGAACTATGCATTGGCCCATAGTCCATTAGCGCTTGGCGGCATTAGTCTCTTTTGGCTTTCCTTCCAGTATGCCATCTTCGGAATTGCAGACATGTTTACTCTAGTTGGACTACTAGAGTTTTTCTACAGGGAAGCACCAGCAAGCATGAAATCGCTTTCGACTTCATTCACATGGCTGTCACTCTCTTTCGGGTACTTCTTGAGTTCCATCTTTGTAGATATCATAAATGCTGTGACTGCAAGAATTGCTCCAAGCAGATTGGGGTGGTTACATGGACTAGACATCAACCAGAACAATGTGAACCTCTTTTACTTCTTCTTGGCCATCCTCAGCTGCCTTAACTTTGCAAACTATCTGTACTGGGCTTCATGGTACAAATACAAAACAGAAGAGCCTGATACCAAGGTGCAACTGAAGGAAGTTGAGAAAGCTCCTCTTACTGAAAATGAAAATGGAAGTAAGGTTACTACTGAAGAAGTCTCCTCTGTTCAAACAGAAGAGAACAAAGAAAAGGTGGCAAGTGTATGAAGATAGATACATTAACCAAAGCGTTAAGGGGAGGAAGCTCACTCAGGGAAAGTGAGATAGGGTGTGATAAATAGTTTATACCAGTGAATTGAAACTACCGAGCTTGAAACTTGTAGGATCATAGATAATGGGTGGCAGTCTATTTTTTTTAAGTTTTGTGTGTTTTAACATTTTGGGTTTGGGTCAAGCTGTTTTGAGAATGTGTGAAGGGTTCTGAGTGATTGTATCCATCTTCTATAATACAAATGTATTGAGAATTTTCTTAAGTTGAATAAAAACTCTGCCATATTTTCTTCAAGGGAATAAAGAAGTATGTACATTCTCTTTAGTTGTGAAGTTTTATATACCAGTGGCATGACCAGAAAAGCTGCAGGCTAGTCTGCAATTAGTTTAGGGCCTTGAGGCTTCTACAGAGACCAACTCAGGCAACCATTTGATGCTGTGGAGAATCATTTGGGAAGTCACTGAGAACATAGCACCATCATTTTTAGCATAATATGAGTGTTCAGGCCCAAATGTAATGATCCTATAAACATTGACACCAAACGGTCCAAAATACCCAGTACTTGGTTTAAGCTTCTCAAACATATTCATGTCCCTAAACCCTAAATAACACTAACTCCAACATCCATAATTGCATGCTTCTTTGTGCTTGACAGGAAAGAGGCACATCATAGTTAACTACTTGCATTACTTAATACCTTGTTGATGTATCCAATTTCCAAAATGATGCACATGGAAGGTCCCCAAACCACAAGGAAAGTGGCAATGGAGCTTTCAAGCTTTCCTTATTTTTCTTTGTAGGACCTCAGCTATTTGTGAAGCTTTTTTGAGAGATTTACACTAAGACCTTATAGGAGATGTCGATCTTGTTCGATATAGAAGTGCAGGCAAAAGATACTTAGATTGGGTCCAGACATTTATTGACGTGTCGCTAGTAGTTTAGGATTGGGAGTTTATAACTAAACAAGGCATTAAACTAATAATCGATTGTATTAGGCCGATCCAGTAGGAAAATAATCTGCATTGTTTGGTGCGAAGTATTTTGACAAGATTTCAAGTGTAAATTAGTCTCTGAGGTTAGAAATCTTAAGAGAAAATGAAAGAAGAAAAATTACTTGGTAAAAGGCACCCTTTTACTCTAGATGGATTAAGATACACTCATACAAGATACTATATGATATTCTAGTTCTTCTTGTTTGTAATGGATTTGGATGATGGCTGTGACATTGATAGCAGTTGTGTGGTTGAAGCTAGCTTACTAGTGGGTGATTATGGAGGAGTTGTAATGTGGTAACAGGCAGACCAGACCCAGATTTGCTGCAAGGGTTTATAAGCTGCTGCGCGCAAGTGCGTGACAGAACTCACAGAAGGAACAGTACTGCTCGGTGGATTCTAAATGCCATAATCAATCTAGCTCAACCTCAAAAGAGATAGATGCATGTGATTTTTGGGACCAAGAACCTTACTAGAGAGCCTCACATGCCCCTTTCCTTTTATTTAATATCGATCAGCCGAGATGGTTTTCTACAGAACTAGATGCATCATAAATTTTAGAGGACGTCTCTTCACGTGATAAATTACAACATGGTTTCCAAAACTATACTGTATTTCAAAAACTCCTGCAGCTAATACATCCATCTGTTATTGTCTGAGAAAAATAGAAGAAGAAGAATCCCTGGCTTTAACATATTCTTATTTCTATGAAACAAGAAGATGCATATGTATAGATAATCAACAGATGAATCTCTATTATGATATGAAAAGTAATCACCGCCTCAAATAAAAATAATAATATTTCTAGATTTTCTTTTTATAAAAAAAGAAGAAATACATTGCAATTAATTTGATCCTCACTGCCCATTTTAATTTTTATATTTTCATCCATGTATAGAATCTTAACGTTGATATATCGTCTCCGATCACTCTTTGAAAATTCATATAAATCTATATATATATATATATATATATATATATATATATATATATCTTTTAAATAAGCGACACAATTATTTTAAAAAAAAAAACTCACTCTTTTTTATAAATGATTATTTAGATAAAACAATGACCAAAAGTTAGTGAAAAAATTTGAAAGAAATATAATCATTTAGTCGCTCAATGTCATATTATTTAAATTTATCTTCGACATTCTTATATCTATGTATATATCTAAAATTAATAAGACTTCCCATATCGGAAATACGAGTGGGGTTGTTTATAGTCTTTGATTGGTTAGGAATAATAGTGCTAAAAACTAAGAAACTGGGTCATGCATAGTCTATGTTGGAAGGTATTAATTAGTTAAACAACCATGTTTAATGTTGCTTTAGCTTAAGACCAGATCGACGAAACGTAGAGTACAAGCTGTGCATGTAGGTTTTACGCGCGTGGCATATCTTGATCTTAGTTGCGTGAACGCAAAGGGTTGCATTGATGTGTACGTATATGGTTTAACTGGGGGACTTGAATTAGGGAGCTGTACGCATGTCTCTGCTAGCTAGTTGGCTAACTCTTAAAGGCTTCTAAATGATTGATCACACTCATCACAGCACTAATTAGCATTATCGGGTCGCTGTGGAAGCATTGAAAAAGAATGCTGAAGCCTTAAGGGTCTCTCCAGCTAGCTAACTCCGAGTCCAGAAAACAATGATTTATGTGAGAAAGGGATCGATAATAATCAAACTACTTGTTCATATCGAACATTCCAAGCTTGCTAGCTTTGTTCGATTTTGGGAAAGCTAGCCTCTTGCCTCCATTGAGTCCATCCACACCACTCCATTGATCCTTACATCAATCATGCATGTTTACGCATTACCTTAATTGTCGGCAGAGTTGCTCCAGTTTAACTCCCTCGATGAATTTTCCTGACCCTCTGCAGTTTAATTTTACAGCTCAATTATGCTTGGTTATCCAACTCTTACCATGGTTGCATGTATAAAGTAGTGAGGGGTTTGGAATGTTGTAGACTTGTTCGAGTGACTTCAAAAAATCTGCAACAGATTTCATAACTGACAGTAAAACAACGGTCAGGTAACCAAACCTTAAAACCAAGGTCGACCATATATAGTAATTCCCTCCTTTTTATCAGTTTCAACTTTCTACTCCTTATATTACTATTTACATCACATTAAACAGTAAAAAATCATGGGCTTAAACCCTACATTAAACCCCACAATCCCAGATTACCAATTTCATCATCACCACCTCTCTCCCGCTCTTCATGGAAACCAGACCTTTCTTTTCCCTCCAAATCTGGCCCCCACTTCCCACGTGATGTCACAATCGCCTTCTGCACTCCTCCCATCCAACGGCTCAAATTGGTCCGTGAACTAGCCAAGCCAACTGACTCATGTAGCTCCAGCCTTCCCCCCACCTCTGGAATTAATAATGTTACGTAATTGAGATTCCAAACGTGCCCTCTGGTAATAAAACCTTAAAAAGCCTCCCAGAGACTCCTGTCTGCGAGATCTCTCCACCTTTCTCTCTCAGGTTCTTCCATTTTTGGCTTCACATTTTCAGTTTTGATGTACTTTCCTCATTTGTGGATATCCACTTCTACATTGAGCTCGATTTGCTATTCAAGCTGATTTGCAAATCAGCTAAAACATTCACTTAGTCACTATATATTACAGAAACAAACATATATCTTCACATGCAAATTCAAAGTTTGCATCTTTCAGTTCTCTAGTTCAGTTTTTTTTTCTAATTCTTAGGTGGTGGAGAGATTGAAACAGAGCAGACCCAAGATGAAGTTTTTGTGGGTTGGCATTGTTGTAGTACTAGTTTTCACCAAATGGGTTAATGGGTTTGAGGAGCATAGTTTTAATGAAACAGAGTTGTCCTGGTTGGAGGGCTATGGAAAATCCAAGGCTGCTCTAACTGGGTTGATGGTAGGACTAACACTTATTCCAGGAGCTGGTGCCAAAGGAGCAGGTACACTCACTCCTACAATTAGCTAAACCGTTAGCTCTGTTTTTTCTTTATTTTTGATCCAAATTTTTGGACTTTTTGCTTGATCTTGTAACTAAAGATTGTACCTTTTCTCCGTTTGGTATCAGTGTTGGGTTTAGTTGAGCTGATAGGATTTCATGTGGTTAGTGCCTTAGTGGTAATTTAAATCTGGATTGCTTTTGTCCCTCCAGCTATTTATTGTTTACTCTAACTTGCAAAAAAAAAAAAAAAAACTTGATAAGTTGCAGTACATGATAAGTTGTCCTGAAAACATGGCAGTCCTGTTTATTACTTCAAATTCTGTTTCCTTTGCATTGTCTTTCCAATCCAAGTTTTCCTAAATTTCTGTTCTGAGACTGTGGCTGAGATTTTCTCAGCTGCCTGTTGTTATTGGTAGCATACAATTTTCAGACGCTTCATAATTGTTGTTAGATGTGTTAATCTATGGTTACCCAGTTACCCTGACCAATCAGGCATTGTATTTTTCAATCTATTGTTTTTAAGTTCACTTTGAAAATCCTGTCTTAATCACTGTCAGTTAACATTGACTTGCGATGCTTGAGATGCTCGATGCTTTTGTATTTTGAGATCTGTTTCATATATTTTTTGTCCTAATTTACCTACTTTGCTTTTGGTCCTTGCAGTCTGCCTGGATGGGACCTTACCCGGGTATCATTTGCATCGTGGGTACGGGTCAGGAGCAAATAGCTGGCTAATTCAATTGGAGGTTTGTGAGATAAATCTGAAACAATGGCCCCATTTGGTTTTGCACTTATGTATAGTAGTTGACGGTTATATACCCATTCCAAGTCATATCATTAAGATGGTTTCTGAAAATTCTGACTTCAAAGAACTTGACTTGAATACATATCTTGTGTAGGGAGGAGGATGGTGTAACACCATTAGAAATTGTGTTTACCGCAAAACAACAAGGCGGGGATCATCAAAATATATGGAAAAACAGTTGTTATTTACAGGAATACTAAGCAATAAAGCTGAAGAAAATCCAGGTTTTTTTTCTTCCTCAAACTGAATGTTAAATTGTCAAACACTGATCTTTCCTGCCTACATGGGCTATCTGTGGATTTAGCAGTCTTACAACTATCTTATATGGTGCAGATTTTTTTAACTGGAATAGAGTAAAGCTTCGCTATTGCGATGGTGCTTCCTTTTCTGGGGACAGTGAAAATAAGGTTTGTGGGATGTTCTTGCAGTTTATTATTTTTCCTGCATTGTGGTGTTTGCTGGTAAAAGTTGAGAAATAGAAGATATAAATTCAGATGGTTCTAGTGCTTCTCTATTGGACTTAAAAATTGATCTCTTGATGCTTTACTATTTTAGAATATCTGGATTTGCATAAAATTTCACCTATAAGAGTAGTAGTAGACAGGTACACCGAAGAGATATATGTACTTAAACTAAAAATTCAAAATGTTTTTGTCAGTGATGGATGGTATATCAATTTTTTTTTATTCCATTTCTATGTGCATACCAGTTGCTAAACCATAATGATTCTGATTTCAGGCAGCACAACTACAATTCAGAGGACAACGTATATGGTTGTCTGCAATGGAAGATTTGATGTCAAAGGGCATGCGCTATGCTAACCAGGTATGGTATTTCTTTTGCTTATGGTGTATTGACTAGTCTGGCACGTCTTGCAACTTATTTAACTTCCTATTTCAGGCTCTTCTCTCTGGTTGCTCTGCTGGTGGCCTGGCATCTATTTTGCATTGTGATGAGTTCCGGGGCTTATTTTCAAGAAATACAAAAGTGAAGTGCCTAAGTGATGCTGGATTGTTTCTCGATGCGTAAGCACTAACCCTGACTGTACCTCTTTGTGCACAGTTTGTAAGGAGATGTGTTCTAGCTATGTATTGACACTTGAATTTCAATTGCTTGTTATGTAGGGCTGATGTTTCTGGTGGACGCACTCTCAGAAATTTATATGGTGGTGTTGTTGGCTTGCAGGTATTGACCTGATTTTATTTACTGAAATTTTAAGTTTTGGATTCATGGACTTTTCTTGTACAAGTGCTGTGGGACCATGATATGAATGTATATTTATGGACATTATTCTGATTATCACAGGGGGTGCAAGAAACTCTACCACGAATTTGTCTTAACCATCTTGATCCTACATCGGTAATCATTTCTTCTTTTATTTGTCAAGTCCTTGATTTGAAGAATAAGTTGAAAATATAGCAAATAACCACCGTCTCTTATATTTTGACAAACTCCCTTTATGTTTCTGTTTGCAGTGCTTCTTTCCTCAGAACTTAATCAACAGCATTAAAACCCCACTGTTTATACTCAATGCAGCATATGATTCATGGCAGGTAATTCTTATATTTTGTTGGTCAGATTGTTTTATTCTATTTGAATGATGCACAAGATAGTATACGTTGTGGTGAAATAATGTTAATATATCCCTACTTGAAATCAGATCCAATCCAGTTTAGCTCCACCATCAGCAGATCCTCACGGTTACTGGAAGGCCTGCAGATTGAATCATGCAAAATGTTCTCCAAAACAGATTCAGTATCTGCAAGGTAGTCCCCATATTTATGAACTGTTTAGCTCTTAAAATCTTGTAGCAACTTGAGAAACTATCCAACCAAGTGACTAAATTTGGATTGTTTGACTAACAGGGTTCAGGAATCAAATGCTGAATGTAGTAAAACAATTTGCCCAGTCTGATAAAAACGGGTTGTTTATAAATTCATGCTTTGCTCATTGCCAAAGTGAGAGGCAGGATACATGGTTTGCTGACAATTCTCCAGTCATCAGAAACAAGGTGAGCCTGATGCATGGAAACAAATATATTAAGTTCCCACAGCAATAATTTTGATATATCTAATGCTATGTGTGATCTTGTTAATATGCAGGCAATTGCATTAGCTGTTGGGGATTGGTATTTTGAACGAACTGGTGTTAAGGGTACTAAGGCATTTGATTGTCCATACCCTTGTGACAACTCTTGCCACAATCTGGTCTTCCAACGAGCATAGAGTAATCAGCTGGCTCTTTTACATTTTAATATTTATCCCCCTTACATGAAATGAAATAGTCTTGTAATTCAATTGAAATTGATAGAAGACAATAAACCAGAAGGCCTGCTGAGAAGTGCAAATGTCATCAGCAAGCTCATCATATTCTTAGGGGCTAATGTAATGTTTTAATAAACTCATTCCTGTATTAGTAATTCCAGTAGCACATCAATGAAAAAGTTTGCAACTCTTCATTGCAGCCATTTTGATATCAGATGGGAAATTCAAGAGACGTCAAGAAACTTCTTGTGTGTACATTCTTCTAATCTGTTAGTAAACTGGGGGAAAAATTAATAAGCTTGTGATAGACACATACAAGGGTGAACCAGATCTTGTTCAGTCAGCTCCTATAAGAAGAATGAAGTCGTTCTTTTACAATTCTTTGCTCCTATTATGTCAATTACATATTGTTTATAACGTTCCCAATCTTGTCTTTTTAGACCTTTGGATAAAAGAAGGGCCACCATGGCTTGCTTCTGCTTGATCTGTGGATCTGATATAGCTGATTATATTTCTAAATTTTATGTACTAGACCTTCAGTATAGTTAAATTATTTGTTATCTGCAAGTTGGGTATACATTGCTTTGCACTTACTAAAATATTGAGTGAGATCCGCTGTACTCGATACATACAGCAACCTTGGTTTTAGTAGTGAATTTATAGTCTGAGTTCTTCCATACTGGAGTGGTAGAGAGGTTGAAGAAGACGAGAGCCATGATCAAGTTCTTGTGGGTTTGCATTGTAGTAGCACTTTGTTTTAGCAAGTGGGTTGATGGGTTTGTGCAGTACAGTCACAGAGAGGATCCAAAGACTGAAATCATAAATAACACTCTGATGGTATCAATAACCCTCATTCCGAGAGCTGAAGCCAAAGGAGCAGGTACTTTAACTGTTCTCAGTGTTCTGTTTTCCTTTATCATTTTAGGGAGAGTTTAATGGAGCCTTAGTGCAGCAAAACTGACTTAAGCTAAGCATTTATAAATTCTTAGTGGTTGTGACTTAAGAACTTAGCTAGATATAAGAAAGCACTGTTGAGGTTCTTTTTCATTTGTTTTGGTGCAATTTATGTAATTGTAATTTTGGCTCCTGTAGTCTGCTTGGATGGAACATTACCTGCGTATTATTTTAACCGAGGACATGGGTCAGGGGCAAATAGTTGGGTCGTTCACTTTCAGGTAAACAATAACTTTATTACTCATGCACTGTTGTTTCACTATATCTTCTTGCCAACTCTTATATACGACTGAATCTGATCAACATGTTGTGGAAGGGTGGAGGATGGTGCAGCAACATCACAGAATGTGTTGCTCGCGCAAAAACTCAGTTTGGATCATCAAGGTACATGTTACCAGAGACGGGGTTCACTGGAATATTAAGCTTCAAAGCTGAAGAAAATCCAGGTTTTGTTGTCAAACTTGATGTTAATTTGTTGAAGGTGGTTGACCATTTTGTATTTAGCTATTTTCAGACTTCTTATTGTCTCATATGTGGGATTGTAGATTTTTTCAACTGGAATAGAGTACTCATTCCCTCTTGTGATGGTGCTTCTTATTCTGGAGACAGTGAAAATAAGGTGTGTAGCATGATGTTGCCCTTTACATTTTACCTCAAATACTGGTATTGTGTTTATAGTAGCACTTTTAAGGGTATGACTGTGCTAGTGCTCAGTTAACTATTTTCAGTCATATGTTTATCTCAGATGCTAAAATATAGAGTTTCATTTTGCTTTTAGGAAGCACAACTGCATTTTAGAGGACAGCGTATTTGGTTGGCCTTCATGGAAGAGTTGATGTCGTTGGGCATGCGCCATGCCAAGAGGGTATACTTATGTTCTTTCTTAAGATTATTTGATAATATTCTGTTTCAATCTCATGGCATTCATATACAACTTATATTCTGTTTCAGGCTCTTATTTCCGGTTGCTCTGCTGGCGGGCTGACAGCTATTTTGCACTGTGATAAGTTTCGGGGCTTATTCAAAAAAAGTACTAAAGTGAAGTGCCTGAGTGATGCTGGATTTTTTCTCGACGAGTGAGACTAGTTATTCTATGTGCTTTTACTTACCTACATTATCCAAATGCAGAGATGTTCACAGCTTGTTATTAGTACTTGAGTTTTCATTGGTGATTCTGATGGAATTGTAGGGTTGATATGTCTGGAGAGCCTACATTCAGGAAGTTTTTTAATGGTGTTGTCAGCTTGCAGGTATTACCTTTGCTTAGTTCAAGTCTCTTCTGTTTGTCGCCTTTTTCTACTACAGGTTATGGCATCATGTTTTTAATTTATGCTTATGGAAAGTTATGACTTATAACAGGGGGTGAAAAAGAATCTGCCACGATTTTGTACGAGACACCTTGATCCTACTTCGGTATGCAATCCATCTTCTTTTTTGCAGTATTTGAATAGATGGTAACAATTAAAAAGTTGTAAACAACTGCTTCCTATCTCTAAACTGATTCAGCTTCCAACCTTCCCCCTTCCTTTTTTCCTTGCAGTGCTTCTTCCCTCAGAACTTAATCTCTCAAATCAAAACCCCGTTATTTATACTCAACTCAGCATATGATATATATCAGGTACTTGTTCAAATTTAAAGGGACTTATATGAGAAGCAACTTAAAGGAACTTACTGATGAATTAGTAACTTGTGTTTTCCTCCCACTTGAAACCAGTTTTATGCCATTTTAGTTCCGGCATCAACAGATCCCAATGGCTTGTGGGACAACTGTAAATCAAACATTACAAACTGTACCCCATCTCAGTTACAAATAATGAAAGGTAACTCATACATGAGCAATAGTTTGAACTCTTAAATTAATAGCAGCTTACATTTATTTTTATTTTCATTACAGGTTACAGGAGTCAAATGCTGAATCTACTAAAACCAATCTCGAAGTCTAAGCAAAATGGGATGTCTATAACCTCATGTTATGCGCATTGTCAAGCTCAGTATCAAGTCATGTGGCATGCTGATAACTCTACAGTTATTGGCACCAAGGTGAGTTTTATCAAATATATCAAGGTTTGATGTAGCATAAATATGAGAAAATATCCTATCGCATAGCTACTTGCGAGTTGAGTTTTAAAATATCTAATGCATGTTATGTGGATTAACTTTGCAGACAATCTCACAATCAGTAGGAGATTGGTATTTTGACCGGGCAGAAGTTAAGGTGTTTGATGAAGGTTGCCACTATTTGGTTCCTAAATGAGCAAAAATTATATGAATTGACTTGTGTAAAGGAGCACTTCATAAAAAGTTGTAATGCATTTGCAATCAGTAGAAGACGACCATGAAAAGAAAGAAGGAAATGAAGATTACAATAACTTAAGGCTGCTGAGAGGTGCAAAACACGATCCGGAAGCATTTCACATTGATGTACTGCTTTGGTGAAAGTGCATCATATCATTAGTTTGTATTCAATAAATGAAAAATGAAACGATGTTCTCTGCAACATGAATGGAATAATGTATGAGTATCTGTTTTAATGTGGGACGGAGGAACAAAAAGTAAAGATGAAATTCTTATTCTGTTATTAGCAGCAGCAGTGCAGCACCTTACTGAAAATGTTTGCAACTCTTATTGCAGCCATCTATTGATTGTGCAAACATTCAAATATGAAATTTAACAAGTACATAAAGTACATGAAAAGAAAAGGAAAATAAAAAAAAGAACAAACAAGAGAGTATCAAAACATTACTTGTTCTCTTGTGTTGGCTTCGCGAGGGAGAAACAGATGCAGTGGAAAAAACCAGATTTAAAAGATGGACAGACTAACTTGCTAAAACTCAAAAGGATGGTTTCTAGACTTTGATATTAGCATGTTGAAGCATTAACAGTCACACTCCACTGACTCTTGAGCAGTCAACTCCAAAAAAAAAAATATAAAAAAAAATCAAGTATATATTGTTTAGTAGTTTTATCCATGCTTGCCTATTATTCATACTTCAAGGTTCGGATAAAATATGCTCACCTTAGCTTTCTTCCCTCCTGCAGTCTAATTCACAGCTGGTTTTAAATCAAGATAACATGCTCTTGTGTCTTGACTTGCAATAGAATTACTGGATATGTTATGACAAGTTGTACACATATCGCTTTGAGCCCTATTAACAAATATGTGAGATTTACGCTGCACTAAGACGTACACGAAACTTTATTTCAGTTGAGGAATTTGCTTTCATTTATATAGACCTGGGGTGGCAGAGAGATTGAAGCAGAGGAAGATCAAGAGCCATGTTGAAGTTCCTGTGGGTTTGCATTGTGGTAGTAACATTTTACAGCAACTGGGTTGATGGATTTGTTCAGTACAGCCATGAAGGAGATCCCAAGACTGAAATCATTAACAACACTCTGATGGTATCACTAACTCTCATTCAAGGAGCTGATTCCAAAGGAGCAGGTATCTTAAGTTTCTGTTTTCTTTTATCATCTCTGGAAATTAAATAGTGCAGCTAGGAAACAAATTATGGCTGTAATGAGTGTATTTTTATAAATCTATATGTCTTAATCCTTGTTAATTAGTTACTTACTGTTATGTATGAATTTTCTTCCTTGTCTTGGTCCTTGCTTTGGCCTAATATACCTGCTTTTTTATAACTGCAGTCTGCTTGGATGGAACATTACCTGCTTATTACTTTCATTGTAGCATTGGCTCGTCCACTTCCAGGTTTGTGAGATAATTCAGAACCAATTACATAAATTTAATCATGCATCATTGTAGCATTATTTCCATCTTCTTGCCTGGAAGTATGTCAATAAAACATGTTGTACCAGGGAGGAGGATGGTGTGCCAACATCACAGATTGTGTTGCTCGCAAGAAAACGCAGCTTGGATCATCAAACTTTATGCTACCAGAAACAGGATTTACTGGAATACTAAGCTATAAGGCTGAAGAAAATCCAGGTTTTCATCTCCAACTTTACATTTAACTGTTATAGGCTAATAATGTTATTGGTTTAGCCTGTCTTGACCCTTTTTCTTATCATACAATACGGCATTGCAGATTTCTTCAACTGGAATAGAGTAATGCTTCCCTCTTGTGATGGTGCTTCTTTTTCTGGGGAAAGTGAAAATAAGGTTTGCAGGATGCTATTGCCATTTAAATTTACCTTATACATTTCCATCTCCCATATATCTACAGGATGCATTAAGTTAATTAAACTATATGAATTTAGGAGAGTAGAAGAGATGTAGGTGGAAGAGAACAACCTAGTCTCATATGTGTACATTGGATGCTAAAATATAGTACATTCTGCTTTTAGGAAGCACAACTGCAATTTAGAGGATATCGTATTTGGTTGGCTGCAATGGAAAAATTGATGTCATTGGGCATGCGCCACGCCAAGAAGGTGTCATATCTGTTCTTGCTTAAGATATATGTTTTTTCACATCCAATGGATTTTCTGTTCCCATGTCATGACATATTTGCAACGTATCAATCACTCCTATTTCAGGCTCTTATTTCTGGTTGCTCGGCTGGAGGTCTGACATCTATTTTGCACTGTGATAAGTTTCGGGGATTATTTCGAAGAAATACTAAAGTGAAGTGCCTCAGTGATGCTGGATTTTTCCTTGACTCGTGAGTAGTATCCCCGGCCCTTATTATTTCCTGCATTGTTGATATGTACATCAGTACATGTATGTTCCTAGCCGGTCAATAACACTTTAATTTTTATTTGTATGGAATTGTAGTGTTGACATATCTGGTAAACCTATACTCAGGAATTTTTTCAGTAATGTTGTAAGCTTGCAGGTATCATATTCATGACCTAGTCAAGCTTAATTCACACTCTCCTACTTCAATTTAGTATCATCCATATGAGTTCATACAAAGTGATATATATTTCCTCATTGATGCTTTGATCACCATATTATGCATGTGTTGTCTGCTTATGGAACTGCATGTTGTGATTGATCACAGGGGGTGAAAGAAAATCTTCCACGCTCTTGTACTAGTCACCTTGATCCTACTTCGGTATTTGTTTCAGTGCATTTCCTCTTACAATGTTTAATTTGAATATATATATATATATATATATATATATATATATATATATATAGATTTTCAAATGCGGACGTCCGCATTTTACGAATCCGTACGGATTCCGGCTTTTCGGCCGGAATCCGGTCACCAAATCCGATCTCCACCGTTCAGATTATAGGTATGCGTGTATAGATCAACCCTGTAAAATTTTATCCAATTCGGTGATCGTTTGATACCTCAAAATCGCGATTTACCAACCGGAATCCGAACGGTTCCAGTTTACTGATTTCTGTCCGTTTGTGTAAATCGCGATTTTGAGGTATCAAACGATCACCGAATGGGATGAAATTTTACAGGGTTGATCTATACACGCATACCTATAATCTGAACGGTGGAGATCGGATTCGGTGACCGGATTCCGGCCGAAAAGCCGGAATCCGTACGGATTCCTAAAATGCGGACGTCCGCAGTATAACCGCACCGTATATATATATATATATATATATATATATATATATATATATATATATATATATAAGATTTTTCTTGGTTAAGAACGTCCGCACCAAACCTTATTTTTCTTGGTTAAGGACGTCCGCACCAAACCTTATGCTGCGAATTTGACATTTTGACTAACTTTTCGATTGAATTTTTATATCTCCACATTCTAGTCTTTAGGTACTTATGTATAGATCATCTCTGTAAATTTTCAGCCAATTTGATAATCGTTAAGGCATTCAAAAGTGCGATTTTCTATCATAAACATGAACGATTCAGTTTTGACAAAATTCAGTCTGTCCATTTGTTTTAATCTAGTTTGATATGCTAATGGTCATCAAATTGGCTGAAAATTTACAAAGATGATCTATACATGAGTACCTAAATACTAGACGGTGCAGATTTAAAATTTCAATCGAAAAGTTAGCAAAACTACCATAAAGAATAGTGCGGACGTCCTTAGCGGAGAAGGACTGTATATATATATATAGGTTGATCAGTGTTCGCTGCTGCTCACTTCAACTAGGACATTAAGCTTACCGCAACCGTACCCCTTCATTTTGACCTGCCTTGCAGTGCTTCTTTCCTCGGAATTTACTGGCCGGCATTAAAACCCCGCTGTTTATGCTCAACTCGGCATATGATTCATTTCAGGTAATTGTTATTCTATCAAAAGTACTGGAAGCACATTACTAAACACTTAATTAATTGCTATAACATTTGTATCTTCCGACTTGAAATCAGTTTCAATTCAGTTTAGTTCCAGCATCAGCTGATCCCAACGGCTTGTGGAACAGTTGCAAATTAAACGTCACCAACTGTTCCCCATCTCAGTTGCATATTCTGCAAGGTAAACCCACTTATGAGCTACTATTTGAACTCTTAATTTCTTGCTGCTTCAGAAACTTAGTTACTAAACCTGTATTGCTATGATCGACCTGCAACAGGATTCAGGAGTCAAATGCTGCATGCACTAAAGCCAATCTCAAAGTCTAATCAAAATGGGATGTTTATAAATTCATGTTATGCACATTGTCAGTCTCAGTTTCAGCTAACATGGTATGCTGCCAATTCTACAATCATAGGAAACAAGGTGAGCTTGATCCAGCAATAGACTAAAAGTTTCCATGCAGCTAGCAAAAAGCCATAAACCACCAAACATGCATGTCATCATGCAATATCTTCATTAGTTCTACGCCATCTAATGTCATGTGTGATCAACATTTTGCAGACAATCTCGCAGTCCGTCGGAGATTGGTATTTCGACCGTGCAGAAGTTAAGGTCGTCGATAAAAGTTGCCACCATTTGGTTCCACAGCAAAGTTTACTCAAATAGCTCATATCAATACATGCTCAATGAGCAGGTGATCGACACCGTAAATGATGAGCCAAATTGAAAGTATTTTGTACTGCAATTGAAATAGTGCTGAAGTACTAGAAAGAAAGAAAAATAAATAAATCAATACTAATACTACAATAACCAAAGGGCTGCTGAAAAGAAGTGCATTCCTGTGAAAACTTTTTTTTTTTTTTTTTTTTTTTTTTTTTTACGGAGGGATCAGACAAGCCTGCCATGTATGTTATATACCCAACATCAGCTTACACCATTGCCTAAGGAACGATGTACTAGCAAAGTAGCAATTAGCTGCATAAACAGACTAACGTACCCTATTGAATGCCAAAGCAGGAGTAGCAAATGTTAAAGTATAAATAGGAATGCCAAAGCTATAGAACTTCGTCTAACTATGGGCCTCTCTCCTCTGTCGAGTCGAGATTGAGAGTACGTAGCACAGGCACAGGCTGCACAGCAATGAATTTTCTCAATCATGTGAAATGGTGAAATGGTGATCATACTATACTCATTGGAAATACCATTCCACCATTCTAAGATGCATATAGGTCCGGACTTGAAAATTTCAAAGGCCTGAGGCGAATTGCAAATATCTGCACAATATGTTGTAGCTAGAAAGAAGTATTTTCAGAGATGGAGAAAACAAAAACTTAGCTAGCTAAGCGAGATAATATAAAGAGAACTTCTGTAAAAGGAAAAAGAGAGAACAACATGCATGTTAGATCACCATGCTACAATGCCTACTTGCTCTAAACAATCAAGCACGATAATGTACTTGTACACTTGACACTTCTTCATGTACCTAGCTACTGATAAATGGTTTTGGGGTTACAACCTCACGGGTTACGTTCACCTCGGGTCAAAACCCTATGCATAAGTTTTGAGATGCATCTCTTCGTTCATACTTTTATAGGTTATTAGGTTTAATTTGGGTCTATGCTGAACCCTAAACCCAAGGTATTTGACAATATTATTATTAAGTGATGAAGCTTACTATCTACATAGTTATCTGACTTATATATATGTATGAATTAGGTTTCGAGTGTTGTAGGATTATAATAAGTGAGACGACTATCTAAGTGTAATGGTACGAATCTCCCGTTTTAGGGACCATGTAATAATATATGTCATTGTGGCCTCAGTTTTTCAATAATAATAGAAGGGTTTTTTTTTTTTTTTAAAGGACAGTGAGACTGTGAGATATGGTGGAAACACATATGGCTTGAGCTGGACTATACTCTTGTCCTTGATTATCTCCGTGCTCCTCATCTTGTTCCATGGCGTTTACGTGTTGCTTGGAGTAATATATTATTTGCACTATATCTCACAGATGCAGTTCCGCTATTCACATATTTTCAGAGAAGGTAACCAAGTGGCTGATGTTCTTGCTAATATTGGTTTGTCCTTGTCTGGCATGACATGGTGGGATGTTCCTCCTCCTTCCATCCTTCTCTTTTGTCGGCGTGATGAACTTGGTCTGTCAAATTTTCGGATAAACTAAGCAGTCTTTTTAATTTATAATGTTTTGACACAGGTCTTTTGTATGCACGTTATGCGAGACCTTGGTTCTCTATTTGGTTGTAACCTTTTTTTTTTCTCTTAATAAATTGAGATTGGTGATTCCAATTCCAGTTCTAGCCAGAAAAAAAAATTGGTGGATATTCACCTAAAACCTTGGCATCAACGTTTTCATTGCCATTAACAGGTTGATGGAATCCGGTAACGGTTAAAAAAACTCTCTTCATCTTCTAGAGTTAAAGCGTAATTGGGATCAAAGTCCAACAAATAACAAAGAAAGATAGAGAAATGATAATTATAACTGCAAATTGCACCGGACGACCCGTGTGATTTGCATTAATCTACGAAGCATGCATCAATGAACTCATACATAAGATAGTTTTCAATCTTCCGGCCGTTGACAAAGTAGGAATCTATTGCCATTTGGCTTCTCTGGTTAAACCTCAAACAGCTTCGTGTTTTTCTTTGTTCTATACACTAACACGCATACCATTATATAACCCCACACACTCAGAGACTTCTCTTTGCATCTGTCTTTTTATTCTCTCAATCTCTATATACAAATCTCCTCTGGTTTCTTATTTGCTATTTGCTTTCCCAGCTTCTCTGTTCTTCATTAAACTATGCTCGAAACAAGACAAAGACTTGATTTAATTTGAGTATATATGTATGTGTTCCATAATTATCATATCATCAGAGCTAGCTACTGCGGCCATGTTACCCTTGATAATTCGCAACATATTTTAATGTTTGAGGGCAAGTCTTTTCCGTTGTGTACAGGAATCAAATTGCCTCAGTTCACATTTTTGGAGAGTTGAAATTGTTTATATCATCAAAGATTGTAGCAAGATTTGAGACTTTCTCTAGAATTATTGGGAATGATTACGGAGAAGATTCCTTATGATTAACCCTTTGATTGTCTGCAGGGATGAACAAAGAATAAATGTGTGTACTGAGAAGTATTGAATTGCTTTCCGGGCCAAATTATTTTGTTGTTTTCTTCTCTTAATGATTCAATCCACATGCATTTTTAAGTGGTGGCCAGTGTTTAAACTATTGGCAGCTTTTAATAATCAAGGTAATTAAACTAAGCTAAGGAAACTTTGGAATTTGGATGATAGTTAAGATATTTTCATCAATTAGAAGCTAAGGAAGTTCACTATACAATACCAGTTCTCTAGTTAGTACAGTTAGGAAGTTCACTATACAATTGTGCCCACTAAGTGAAAACGCATTGCACTTTCTTTAATTTGGATTTGCGTAAGATTAATTCCTAGTTACGTAGCGTAAACCATCTCTACGATTAGCTAGCAACACCTAAACTCTCATAATCGGAGGCAAACAATAGTCACGAGGTACAAAATCATCGTGTTTCCAGTTACAACTTGTATCCAAAAACGTCGCAACTTGCTAGCTAGTTGCAAGCGCATGCATTGCACTCTCTGTAGAGAGTTGTGTTGAACTCGATCTAGGTATAACAGTAAAATTATGTTGGAGCATGGTGCTAACTAACCAAATATGACCCATACATTTACGAATGGAATAGTACGTGTTTCCTCCTTCATATATAGTGAAAACCCTAATTTGTTCTCCTCCTTTGTATGGGAAAACCCTAATTTGTCATCCAAACCCAACAACCCTAGAAACTGATGTATCAGTTCGATCTTTTGAGAATTATAAGCACCTGAAACCAACAAAAGGGTCGAGGTAATAGGAAGTAATGAATCAAGAACCGAAGAACGTGTACATGAATAAATGAGCGTGCATGCTCATGCACAATGTCACAATCAGACAGAGATCGATGTTTTTTTCTTCTAATTATTAATTTTTTAGATCGAATGCTTGTTTCTCTTTGCTCTGCGCTCATGATCGAAGATTCTGTGAGTAATTCTCCTGCCATCAAATACTGAGCATAAAAGTATTTAGATCGACAACGTACATTCTGTCGAAGCTTGATTCTAATATGAGAATCATATATAGGTAGATTCACTCGATCAAACTAATTAAACGTGGCTATCCAGAGGTAATTATGTACTGCGTAATTTGCGTAATTTGCATAATTAATCTGCATATTATCCATCAAGTACTGCATGCAACATTAATTCCCGACTCTTCTACGTGTCGATAAATCTTCTTCGATCATCTTCATAATATCTTAATAATTTACACTATTATTAAAGAAACAGACTTTTTTAGTCAAAACAGAAAAAAAAAATGTACAATTTTAATCTTGAAATATTAAAAAACATTAATACTAAAAAAATAGATAGGGATAAAATAGTCAAATTACAAAATAGCAGATAATAAAAAAGAAAATAAATAATTTTCAGTAACTACGCCACCCATATCATCAGTAACCACTCACTCATATCTTCTGTAATCACTCACCCATATCTTCAAAAATTACTCACGTATTAGAAAATCAGTAAAAAAAAAAAAAAATCAAAACAATTTTTCCTATAATTCTGAAATAATTGCCTACACCCATTGGGTGTGTCTGTAGCTAGTGTTAATTAGCACATCAATTTTTTTGTAAGATTGACATTTTCACCCATTGGGTATACCTACTGGGTAATACCCACTCATAAAAGATTCACAGGTAATACCCATTGGGTAAATACCAATTTAATTATCTGCTGGGTATGGTAATACCCACCCATTACCCACCCAATTACCCGTTTTTAATATCGGCACCTTAAAAAAGACCAATACTATAATGACATGTGTTAAAGAGTATAATGGATATTTGTAATTTTGGGTATTTGAGTGTCAAATTTTGTCCGTGAATATTACCCATACCCATTATTTTGTACCTGTGAAAATACCTATTATCCAATACAAATTTTACCCATAGGTTTTAATGCCATCCTTAGTTTTTTGCCAGAACAAAATCTTCTGACAACATGATCATCATCGATCTCCGCCACAGTAATCATTATGTTAATCATAATGATCAACACATTCATCTCCTTTCACAAACCGTACCGTATATATAATTCAAAATAAAGAACAAAAGATTCCAATCAACTAATTTAAATGAAAAAAACAAAAACAAAGAGTCAAAGACAATCAAGATTGGCAACTATACATTACTGTATTAATCCCCCCATCTTCTTCTTCTTCTCTCCTCTCTTTCAGCCTGGCCAATATCGCATTCCTTTTTGTTCTTTACCAATACAACCTTTCATCGTAGGTCCCCAACGGATAGACCCCAATAATTTGATTCACATGGTTGCATATATGGTCTACCCATATAAAACTAGTCCTTCTCTACAGAATACATATTTGCATCATATATATAATTGGCATGCAAATAATTATACATAAAAAAGAAGACTTAGACATATTCTAGGAAGGAAGCTACAATTTGATGTCTGCAGAGTTGCATGGACAAACAAAAATGGTGTCTGTCGTGTATTTGTGAGAAGGGTATGCACGGCCCTGACCTTTATATACTTTGAATCGAATTGAATAAGCTCTGCCCTTTCCTTAAAGTATACCCATACTCTATTATCAGCTTCAGATCCTTTTCCCCAAATGGGTATCTTATAAATAAAGTTTCTCAATTTTACCTAATAATTAGACTTGACAAAGGTACAGTAACTTGTAATAGTTGAAAGCCAGGACAGACAACACAGTACGTACATGGTTACCTATACATAATTTTTTTATTTTTTTGGTTGTAAAACAATTTCCTCCCTACTTGTTTGTCCCCAATGGTATTTTTACCTGTACGTGCATGTCTAGGGTAATTTTTCTTGAGCAAATATGACATGTAATTAAGTCTGTACGATTCGTTTCAGAATTTATATATCATTGTATTATGCTCTTTATCTAATTAATTAAAGCAAGATATAATTAACTCTAAGTAGCCGACACTTTATACATAATCAAGTTTTCGATTCTTTGAAAAAGAAGAAGCTATCAACGATTTACCTTTTGTCTAGGCCTCTAGTGATAACGAGAAGATGCTTTGCAACAAATTTACCTCCTCTTGAAGACCCACCTCAATCTTCGCTGTTTTCTCTTGCATGTTTGAGTGAGTTCTATCATCTTCAAAATCTACTAAAGTTCAAGTGATTTTGAATCTTTGAGTTGTTATTGGTACCCCATCGCATAATTAAGTGTTTGTACTTAGTTAATTTATGCATCAACAAGAGAGTGCACTAATTGTGATAGTGCTAATAACTTTCCCTAAATCTACTATATGTATTATGTAGTTGTAGGATGACCACCTAGCACTTACTGAATATCAAACATTTTTAGTCTCTGATGCCAATCTGAGCAACAAAATTTCAACTAACATGTTCATCATTGAAATGGATACTCTCTCATGTGAGACATGCATATTCAATTTCTTGACACATATGGATACACGCGCGGTTGGATTCAAGAGGTAATGTTGAAGGCAATAACTCTTCTTTTTTATTTAATTAGTTATATGTTCACGGTTATTCACTCATGAAGGTACGTAGTAATGTTTGATGAATCGTCTCAAATAAGTTAAAAGTGTAAAACAATTAAGCAAACGGTTTTATGAGTTAAAATTGACGCAACATCATAAAATAAAATCTAATTATTATGAGTGCTGACATATGAATACACGCGCGTGGGTTGGATTCAAGATCAAGGCGATGTTGAAGACAATCACTAATTTTCAATTAATTATATGTTCACGGTTCACCAATGAAGCTATGTAGTGAAATGTTTAATGAATTGTCTCAACCAAGCGAAAGGCATAAAACGATTAAGCAAACAAAACGGTTTTATGAGTTAAAAAATTGACGCGACATTATAAGATGAAATCTAATTACGAGTGCTGACATTTGTACCCTATTCAATGGGTGCTTTCATATCCTAGTGCAAGATCATTTTGCCCTTTGTCTAGGCTCATAAAGGGAAGATGCTTTTGTGGGGATTTTCACCTCTCCCCCCTCCAAGGACCCATCTCAATGTCATCATTCCCCCCCCCCCCCCCATCTTAGGCCAAGTCAATTCCATCTTCCTTGCCTGTACGTACTAGAGATCAAACTGAACTTTCTCTCCTCCCTCTTTTACTTTCTTCAAGTTTCAGCATCTTTCTCCGGGACCCCATTTCCTGTTCCTCACATAAGTAGTAAAGGGTTTTTGGCCCACGCTAAAAAAGAAGAAGAAAAGGGTCTCACATAGCACACGGTATCCACTCTAGCTACTAGCTTCTCCTTTCTTTCTTCGAATCTCAATCGTGGCCGAGTGGTAATGCTATATATGTTTCAGATTGTACGGACGGACGGCCGGCCTGGTTATCTAGCTCTCACTGTGCACCTAAAGAAATATCATCCTCCATCATTATCTTCCTGTACTGAAATCTGAAAGCTTGTGATTAGTTTTCTCTTTCATATTATGATAAAGTCTGGCTTAGCTAGCTAGCAAGTGCCGCCAAGAAAGCCATCAGACAAGAATTCATGGCCTTTATTGGATTGGAAGTCATTTTACATATGCTTCTCGACTTGTACTATAGCTCGCTAGCAGATGGACTTCTTTAATATGGTGTGGGAACCCTGCCCCCCTCTTGCCCTAATTATTGTTATATATCATTTCTTTAGTCTAATTATCAGGTTTTGCTTGGCAGCAAGAAATTAATCCTCACTTCAACATCACATACACTGACTGATTGTTCAGTCCCGAGCGGAAAAGGTATGAATGACAGTTATTTATCAATGGAGGAGGGTCGGCAATGGGGTACGGTCGACACTCGACACTCGACACTCGACAGGGCCAATTAACCCTGCTAGTACGTCGCCGTTTTACTACTCCTCGATCTCTTAATTGATCGTGTGACACTTCAACTTTCACCATTGAGCTAGCTCGTTTATAACAAATGATCGAGTAATATCAACTTTTTACCAATTCAGATGACATATTACGTAATGGTTTTGTCACTGAATTTAAGTGTTTAATCTATTTACAAACGATCGATGCTATAAAATAAAGGATAGCAACCATAATTTCGTGTGTTCGACCACAGATTCTTGGAGAGGAGGAGAACTGACTTAAAGGCTGTGAAAGTGAATATATCTACATCTCCACGAGACACTGATGGACGCCCATTGGAGAAAAAAGGTCACTCAAATTTTTGCACTAGAAAAAGAACATGCTAGCTAGATCAATTTGTGTATATTTCAATGGGAAAAAGACCGGGACAGAAAGGGATGTACACACAATATTAAAGCAAATAAAATGGATACCAGGAAACAAATTTTCCAGATATCTCATGGATTAGAGTCACCATCACCTCGACTTCAGATTTTGAAAAAAAAAAAAAAAAAAAAAAAAAAAAAAACTGAACACCAGTAGAGGCAATCATTCTGGTTCAAACTTTGATATATGGAAACCCAATTCTATATAATATAAAAACCTTTTACTGTATGACATGCTGGAGTGACATGACTCACAAGGCTAAAAAGCTGATATACTTGAACATAGTACTCTCTATTTTGCTCCTCTTTTTACATAGCCTAAGCCAGTAGTACTTTCAGTTTTCCACCGCACATTAACAATTGAATGATTACAATTTTGTCTAAAAAATAATTGATGAAGAACAATTGAATTAAAAAATTACGTAAAAGATAGTAGAAGACAATGTAATTACCAATCAAGCCTTATTCTGTAATTCTAGCTACTGTATTTCATGCACAATATGATGCTTGAACATAAGCTCCAATTGGATAGAACATGATCACAATAAAAAGGCCGAGAAGAAATGAAAGTTTTGGTATATAATCGGACACATTTACAAAAAATCGAAAAAAGAAGAAGAATCCTATAGAAGCCACACACACCTGTAGTAGTAATAACCAGAAGAAGCCAATCCAAGCCCTCCTCTCACATTCATCAAACTAACAAACTTCTGGTGATGATTTGAAATTCCGGTCTCTCGAGTTAGCTGGAGTAGCTAGAGCTGATGATGAAGACGAAGCTAATTTTAAAGGGTCTGTCCAAAAGCTACAGCGAGTCTCTGAAGATCCTTTGTGTACATTTCTGACGAAGCTTGAGGCCAACTCGTGGCGGCTGCGCTTGTACTACTTGATCCATTGTTGGTCATGAAGTACTGTGTTTCTGGTTTGATTTCAGTACTGTTGTACTGAGAGGATTGGTTCATATTCTGCATAGTGTTTGCTCCCATCAGAAATGGACTGTGGATATACTCAGACCATTTGTTGATCTCTTCTACGTCGTCGGATTTTACAGGCACTTCTGGCAGTATCCCCCAAGAGAAAGCGGCTGCAGTGTTGTCGAACCCGCCATTGTTACTGTAGCCGGCACTGGACTGGTCCCATGAGACAGTAGAAGAATTATCAGAGGGAAGACTAATGGAGGGCTTCACACGTGTGCCGAAAAGCGAGCTACTTGACATGGAGGGCAGAAGTGTTGCTGGTGTACTCATGCTGGTGCTGAACTCGGACACCATTTGAGGATCAGAGTTGGACCTGGAGGTTTGATTGAGGAAGCTGAAAGTTTGGTTTGGATTTACTGCATTGAGCCCCATGGTGTCTGAGGATGATGACCCGAAGTTCGACTGGTGGTGATGCTGGAAAGAGAAATACCCCACAAAATCAGAGGGCCTGCAATTGGTGGTGGTGGAGCCTTCATGCGAGGTACAAGCAGCTCTGTCTATGAAGAAGTCTTGGGTGTTGTTGCTGTTGCTGAGAACTTTACTTGAAGAAGAGACCTCAACTGGGTACCTGTGGTTTTCGGCGTGCTTGGAATTCGCTACAGCCTGATCAACCAGGTTGAGTTCATTGGATCCCACAGAGGCTTTTTGCTGCTCATTGCCTTTGTAGTTTGTAGGAGATAGCTGGCTAATCTCTTTGCTGTGATCATTTTGTTCAGTTTCTGAGATTGGTTTGTGAGTGTTGGGGTCAATGCCTCTTTGCCTCAGCTTCTTCTTAATGCAGGAGTTCCATAGATTCTTGATCTCATTGTCTGTCCTTCCTGGTAGTTGAGCTGCAATCTGAGACCACCTATTGTAGCAAAGAAACCTCCTTTTCTTTATAATCCAGAAGATGAATAAAAGCTATTAAATCATTTCCAGAAAGAAAAAAAAAATTAAATACCTGTTGCCCAGAACTGCATGAAGCTCTATTATCAAATTCTCTTCTTGCTGTGAGAATGGACCTCTCTTCAAATCAGGCCTCAGGTAGTTTATCCACCTCAGCCTGCAGCTCTTCCCACATCTTTGTAGGCCTGAAAATCATGTACACAGTCATACACCATAATCACAGGACACACAGCTAGAGAAAGACGGTAACTTTTTGTTTGGTCCTGTTGAAAGAGACGAACTTTAGGGGTTGGAGTACTAGAACTTAGTTAGTTAGTACCTGCAAGCTTAGGAACTGAGCTCCAGCAGCCATGGCCATGCTTAGTGATGTAATTGAGAAGCTTCTCATCTTCTTCAGGAGACCAGAGGCCTTTCCTAAGCTTCTGCTTGTAGCAGCAAGAATGCCTCCCCATGTGGAATCTCAGTCACTGCTCAACTCCAAACCCACCTGTGCAAATTGCAATGCTGGCAGAAACAGGAGGATTTCAGAGGCTTTGACAATGTTGTATTCTTTGGAAGTGAAGTGTGGGTGGAATTTCTGAAGAGAGAGACAGGGAAAGAGAAGGAGAGATGAGAAGGGAGTTAAGAAAATGAAATGGCAGCCTGGTAGGGAATCAAATTAATAGGGAGGGAGAAGTGTTAGTCATGAGGGTGATTGGAGATTGTAGGCTTTGAATTTATTATTTCATTTTCTTGAGTTGGGTTCCTCTGCTTCTCTCCAAGTCACTTGGCTCGTCGGCGGTGGGGTCTATCGATATCGAACGGTCTAGATGCAGCGGGGGAGACCATGGTGATGGATGGACTTGGAACTAGAGGAGTAATGTGGAGTTGAAGCTACAATTATTTGACTTTGATATGTCATAGTCTCATCATCAAAGGTTTGAGGATCAAGAACTTGGTACATTTCTAGGGCATTTTTTGAAAGATGTATACAATCTATCCATGGGGAATTTGGAATTGACATTGATTCATTGTTGGAAATTAGAAGAGCATGGAAATTTGAAGAGTTTGTAGGTGGAGATCATCAATGAGCTAGTCCATTTCAAAAGAGTGTCAAAAAAGGAAAATGTAGAAGCTTGGAGCTTGTATGGAGTATTAAGTAATACCTATTTCATCAAACTCTATCCAAATATTCTTAACACAAAAGCAGCAACACTCTTTTGGAAAAGGGAAGATTTCTGTGGCAAAGAAATACCCATGACTGGTAATATTTGCTAATGTAGGATATACACCAACAAATGGTTAATAACTGAAGCTCTATGCATTCATTGTTTGGAAATGTTTTCTGAAGGACAGTTTGAAATTAAATCAGTTGATTAGGTTAGTGAAAAGATTTGTGGTCATAGTGATGGACTAGCTAGTACGTTACCGGTTAATAGAAGGATCGATACACGTGAAGACAATTGCCTCTGTTTCGCGCTACGTTTATTTGTTGAGGTTTTTCGCTTACTCCATATGTTTTCTTGTATTTTATAAAAAAAAAAAAAAAAAAGTGAAGATAAAGTGTTTGACGAAATGTTTTAAAGAGATAAGAGTAAGTTTAACAAAGTACGAAAAAGACTATACTTTTGTATTCATAGTTTCACCCTGAATGAATCTGATAATACTATACTTTTGTCAAAAACATTAATCAGTAACGTGTTATTGAAGGAAGAATTATGTTTCAAATGCTGAATTCCATTGGTACACTTGTTTATTGACCAACTTTTGTGTCATATACATGGGACTATACTGCACCCTTTCTTCTCTTAGCTTTTTGGGTAATTTTCCAAATCATGATTCCTCTGAAAAGTTTCATAATTGGTTTCAAGAACACAATGTATTTGAGAATTGAGGTGTGTTTGTAATTACTTTCTTAGAAAATTATTGAAATTCTGCCAACAACTTCTTTGTTTTTGAGTCCTTCTTATTAAAATGTCTTCCCTTTTCATTTGATCTTCTGACTCCATGCAGAACAAGTTGTATGACTGTGTGCAGATGCTAAGTAAAGCTATGCAGATGAAACGAAGCTATTGCTAAATACAGGTATATTCTTTGATATATAAATATGATAGTAATGACAACAGTATAGCTGTCCATAATTAACGTGTTGATTATGTATTTTGAATGCTGAATGAAGACAAATTGTTTGCATTATTAGTACTAAGTCGATCAGTGGCTTGGTAAGTCTTAACAATTAGTTCCATCAGATGAGCTCTCAAAACATCGTCACTTCATTGAAGACAATTTGGTTACACAATTCTGTATTACTTTGTGTATATGGAAAAAAACACAAGAACAACACCTTCTACCTTTCTCTCTCGAATATTGTATCCAATAACGCAATTACGTTATCAAAGTGATCGAGTGACAAGTCTTATACACTAATTATGGCTGGTTAGCTTCATATATACCATCGACTCATTTTCTCGTAAGATCAGTATCTTTTATGAAGTACTTATTCGTTGTTTGCTATATACATTGTTGATTCATTCTCTAATCATTTGTGCTTTTGAGGCTAATATATGTTAGTTCAGGCTTACCAGTTAGTTTTATATACATTTTTGACACATTCTCTAATAATTTAAACTTCCGAGACTTGTATTTGTATGCGGTGGATGTACATGATTCTACTCTCTTTTACTTGTTTTCTTTAAGAAAACCCCAATATTGGTGCAAATAGTTCTTGTGAAATAAACTAGTAATTTTGCATAAAGGGTTAAAAGAGAAAGAATAAGCTTCTCCTTTATAGTTAAAGCATGCATGGGATACAAACATCCAAACCAGTAAATGTCTTTCCCCCATATAAACAAACAATTTCTCCTTAACTAAACACATTCCTCTTGATGAAGATGAAGATGATGATGAGAATAATAATAATAACTTTCTGTAGTAGCCTGTCCTCTTGTTCTTTGTATTATGAAGCTTCCCTTGACATTAGCAATGTCTCAATTCAGACATCCCTCTGTGTTTATATTTGAAGTATTAATTAATTAAAACCAGACCCCATAAGAAGATGCTTGTAATCTCCTTGCCTCATCATGAACTATATGAGCTGTTCTATGAATAAGTCAACTATGGTTTCATGTTTATTCCCCTTGTTTTATTTGCTTATCCCAAATCACATATTTAATCATCTGTCGGATTAAGCTTTGCTGTCATTTCTGGGTTTTCACCTTTCTTTAATCCACTCCCTGCATATAGAAAATTGGTTAATATACCAGCTCTTCTTCCTTTTATCTTTCTGACCCAGTTTTCAAGGGAATGAGTGAATCTCTGTCCTCTGTGCTCAAATGATTGGAAGTTGTTAAAGAATTCATATTCATTTTCTCCATCTTCTTCATTTACCTTGGTCTGCATCAGAATGTGATTTACCTTCTGGTTCTTAGTCCAATTAGTACCCTAAAGCCTCAAGAACCACACAAAGGGAGGGGTTTAGCTTGATTCATGTTGATATTAATCAAGATAATGTTTGCATTATAGTGCTGTTCAAGGGTCATCAATTAAGGACAAGAGAGGTGCATAAGGGGTTCCCCTCTTAAACACTTTAGTAATCATGACCAGACAAAGCTTGGGACAGATCTAATCCAAAATCACTACTTCAATTAATGTGTACATTTGTATATTACAACTAGCAAATCTGAGCTGGACTAACTGGAAAAGCTATATACTTGAGAACTTACATAGCATGTAAGAGGTAATATATTGGTCCCAGAAAGTTTATCACTTTCAAGAACAACACACATCAAAATTGAAATTGCATAGAAATAGAGTTGTGGGGGTCTTTAATTTGTTAATCAGCATATATGTAATTTCAGTCTCTGCAGGCCCATGCTCTATTATTAATTACCTAGCTTGATTATTGGACCACTGTACCATTTTAGCAGAAGAAAGATTAATCTGCAAGTTTCTTTGTTTGTTTTGCAGCTTTGCATTAGTATCATACATACAATGAAAAAAGTAACCCAACTCTTCTAATTTAAGCTCTAGAAGACCAAGAGAAAGTGATTTGACAATGTTAATGTAATTGTATTTAGTTCTGCTCTCTGGTTATTTCCTTCATTCTATAAAGATTAAAGCTTTCAGTTGATTTGTGTGAGCTCACTTTACAGAAAAAATTTCCACTCAGGTTCTCTCAGACTTGGGGTTCACATATTCTTCTGTGGAAAGAAGAAAGTCATATCAGAACTTAATTAGTTCTCTGTATTTTAGGCAAAGTGTGAGACTATGAGCTATCATCATGTGGGAGGTTTTTGATAAACTATTATTAGCACTACTTCAAGTGCATTCATCATTTAAGCTAGTGTAAATCACAACATCATATTTAAAGAAAAAGGCAGGAAGCAATTGGGTGATTTTGATTGGAAATTCATAAAATGAAATTCATGAAGAGAGAGATTTTGGGGGAAGGTCATGATGAAAAATGTTATTGAGATGGAGGGAGACATAATCTCTTTTTCATTATCCCTTTAATCCATCTTTTCATAAGCTAATTCATTCTAAACCGACAACTAATGGACTGCCAAAGAGCAATTCTTTACTCAGTTTAACAGAACGATACTCAGTGCTAAAGCAAATTCTTGAAGCTCCAGATATTTATGTTAGACTAACCAAACGATTCAAATCAAGATAATTAGGATCATGACAGCAATGACAGCAGCCTAATACCAATTTGTTTTTAGGGATTCTTTGCTGGTTTTTTTGTATGCTTATGCATGTTTTCTTATAAAATTAAGAATTTAAGGTAATGAATAAGATAACCCTGTTTTAGTGCTTTGCTCCAAGTTTATGGGGCTAAGAAATGCTTCCGCAGCATGCAGTTGTGAATGAAAAGAATTTGTAGGAAACACTCCACATTGTGTTGCTGGAGAATATGAATCTGGTAGAGCCTAGAAAGGTTACATATAAGATGACCATAATGTTTCTACTCAAATGGCCCATTAGCTCCTAGTTGGAAAACATAAGCACATGGCTTTCTCATGAGATTTTGTTAAATCACCAACTAAAACTAAATTATCTTGTCACAAAGTGATGATGATGATGATGATAGAAACATGAGCATCGATCAATATCATGAGCCCTGGCGTTTGCTTAATTGCCATATCTAGAAGCTTAATATCTCGTTAACCATCTTTTTAATTAAAATTTAGACCGTTAATTCCCCCATTAGCTACACATAATCATGTAGGTAAGAGTTAATCAGTGTAAAATTGAATAGTGAGGAATGGTAATTGACTTTGATTCAATATGAAGGCAACATTATAAGCAAACTGTTTGAAGCCATCTAATTAACGAGATCAATTATCATAAAGCTTTGTCTGGTTGAATTGCTCACTTTGTACCCCATCCTTGAATAATTACACATTTGCTTTTGCTTTCTAGTGGGATATGATAGTCAACTTTCCTGCCCTCATTTACATCATTACTTTTAATTTGGGAGAGAGCTTATGCCCTTAAACCAAGTTGGAGATCCTAATGGGAATCATGGTTTCAGAAAATTGAGTCCTCTCAGCTCTCAATCAGTGTGCTTTTGAGAACCCCTCTCATTGGTGCTTTGCTTAAACGGATTTTGATTGGAGACTTGTAGGTATCTACTCAATATCAATATATCATAACCAAAATAAATAATAAATAAATTAAGAACAAAATACTGATCACTCCTTATACTTTTAGAGTCTCGACAGTTTAGTTCTCGTGTTTTCAATTTCAACTGATCACTTCTCGTACTCTCAATTTTCGACCAATTGGTTCAATCTGTCCAAAATGGTTGTTAATTATTTTCTAATTTCCTCAAATGCCCTTAGGTGTTGTTTTATTATTTTTCTTCTTGTTATCTTTTTCTTTTTCTTCAAAACCAAAACCGAAGAATACACAACCCACCATGAAAGGCTATGTAGCCCAATTAAGTTTGAGCATTATTGGCAAAAAAAAAAAAAATTAGCCTAGTGTAGTAGTATGTGTTGTTTGTAAGCTTAATTATATGAAATTGTAGTTATTTCTATAGTTTTATTCGTGGGAGCTGTTGACAGTAGCCACAGAGGGGCTACAGCAGGCCCACAGACCCGCAGCTAGTGTACCAGGGGCCGGCCCGAGGCCCAGGACCGGATCGCCAGCACCCGGCCTCGGGGTCAAGCAGTCTATCCTGCCACCAGGGGCCCGGGGACCGGGGGCGCCTGTCTGCCAAAGAGGTCACCAGAGCTGCCCTTTGGTGTGCAAACAGAAGGGAACCGGTCCCACATCGAAGGGTAAGGCCAGACTTCACTCCCAGCCACCTATATAAAAGCCTCAACTACCCTTATTAATAGGTAACTGATCCTTCCTACCGCTTATATACGTGCTTAAGTTATATCTATTCCAACTATACTAACTTAGGCATCGGAGAGGAGAAGACCGGCCAGCCCGGTATTCCCCTTAGTAAGCAGGTTTACAGGAGATCATACGAGGATTCGACTGTCTCTACCAGGCCCCAGGGTTTGTGCAGAAACAATTGGTGCCGTCTGTGGGAACGGTTTGATCCGCGAGAAAAGTAAGCGTTGATCTACCGGAGGATAGAACCCGATCAATCCTTTGGAAAGCAGTTAGATCCGCAGTCTGGAGGCCATGGAAGGAAGGAAGATAAAAACTGGCGCGGGAAGGTCGAAAGAGTGAATTCAGATCCCTGACCGGGCCCAAAACATAAGGGTTGAGGTCGGTGCGAGGTTCGCCCTTTCTCCCGACCAAGACAGAACCCACGATCGCCAAGACTCAGAGAACCCCGACCGGTATGATGCGGGGGAGGAAATAAAAAAGATGAAGGCAGAAGTCGCGCGGTTGCGAGAAGAGGGCGATCGGGACCGACTAAGGGCGGATGCCCGGTGCCAAGAACTGGAAGCAGTGAACATCGCCTTAGTGGCGGCCCTGGAGAAAGGGGGCCAGCAGGGCACTTCTCGGGCGGCATCGCGGCCCGCAAGCAATGCTAACGAATTCCCGAACCTAGAGGTGGGACAGCCTACGGGAAGGAGAATGACCGCGCATGTGCCCACACCTCTCTTTCCGGAAGGTCTAAAAAACTCCCGCCCGGTTGAGCCCCCGTACTGCACAAGCCTGGCATCGAGCGAGCAGGAAAGCCCCACCGCAAGGACGCTCGAGGCGCTCTCCGCCTCAGTGTCGGACATGAAGGACTGCCTAGAGGTCAGCGAGAGAAAAGCGGGGCGACCGCGGGACAGTGCACGATTTAGCGAACGCACTGGACCTTTTCCGCGCCGGATTAGGGAGTCAGGAAGATCTGGTAGCCAAAGGCCCCTGAAACTGACGTATTCAGGAACGAGCTGCCTGTTCCAGCACCTGGACAGCTTTAAGTCGCAGACGGGCACAAGGGGCTATTCAGATGCCACGTGCTGCAACATATTCCAAGAGACGCTCTCGGGAGAGGCGTTGAGTTGGTTTTACGAGCTGCCAGTGAACTCGGTGGAAACTTTCGAACAGCTGGCTGATAAGTTTGTCGGCCAGTTCGCCCTTAGAGCCAAGACGGCCCAAACATCAACGATCCTTTTCGATTGCATGCAGACTGACCACGAACCGCTACGCGCTTTCGTTAACCGGTGGCATATCGCCACGGCCGGGGTCAGAAACTTGGATAAAAGGATAGCAGGGATGGCATTCAAGCAGGGGTTAAAACCTGGGGAACTCTCGTACAACTTGCGAGTAAAGGAGCCGCTGGGGTACGATGAGTTGATGGCCGTGGCCGTCAGGCACGCCCAGGTGGAGCACGAGACGTATGGGGATAAGATGCCCAAGCGGAGCCCGGATGACCCGCTACCGCCGTCTCCCCGTGAAAGCAAGACTGGGCGGCAAGATCGCAACCATACACCTGCAACTAGCAAGAAAGCCGAAGTACGGGAGGATTGGCGACCCCGACGGAGCAGTGACAACAGTTCACGGTCAGCTAGAAGACCACCACTTGTGCGACCGGCACGTCCCTTGGCAGCTGCGCCAGCGGGGCGACCACCGCGGGCTCTAGCCATTATGCCGGCAGAAAAACCCGAAGATCCAGCCCTCCGGAGTAGCAACCAAAGACCCCAGAGGACGGTGGTGGACGGCCGAGTCCGTCCAGAGGACCCGCAAAGGGACCGGCAGGTAGCTCGGCAAGTAGGGACCATAAGCACCCGAGCCCCCGGGGGGATAGAGGTGCACGGGAGCATAAACATGATACACGGTGGGGACCATATAGATCGACTCACCCGGAGTTCAAAGAAGCGGTGCTTAAGAGCAATCCGGGGAAAGGAGGTATATGCCTTTGGAGGAGGAAGCGGCCAGGCCGCTAAAACCGGATGGAACTCGGTTACTTTCTACGAGGAAGAAGAGTCGGAGGATCTGATTCAACCGCACAACGACCCCTTCCTCATTACGGTCCAAATAGACCACTGGATAACTAGCCGTATGCTGATCGATACCGGAGCTTCTGTCAACGTGATGTTCCGAGACGCATACAAAGGGCTGCAGAGAGGAAAGAATAAGTTATCCAAGGATAACGAGCCGCTGATAAGCTTCTCCGGTGAGGTGGTCCAGCCTTTGGGATCGGATTACCTACCGCTAATCTTCGGCGATGGAGACAGGACGAAGAAGGAGTACCTGGAGTTCATCGTCGTGGACTGCCTGTCATCGTACAATGACATAATCGGTCGGCCAGGGTTATGGAAGCTGAAAACATTTATAGCCGGCCATATGCTGATGCTGAAGATGCCTTCACCGGTCGGTATCATTACCATACGCGGGGACCAGAGGATCGCTCGCAAGTATTATGCGGAGGCCCTGACCCACGGGAGAAAGCGGACCGAGGTCTTCACGGCCACTCAACAAGCGCCGGTGCCTGGTCTGAGTATGGACCCCCGTGATGACATCGATTCTGACGACGAGAAGCTAAAGCGACCTTCGGCTGTGGAAGAAACCGAAACAGTCACCATTTCGGAGGACCACCTGGAGCGAAAAGTGGTGATAGGGACGAAGCTCGCTCTGGCTGTCAGGAAAGAGCTCATCACCTTCCTCCGAGACAACAGTTCGGTCTTCGCATGGTCCTATGAGGACATGCCAGACATATCTCCGGAGATAGCCGTCCACAGGCTAAATTCGTTGCCCAACGTTCCCCCTGTGAGGCAAAAAAGGAGGTCCTTTAGTCCGGCGAAGTATGAAGCGATCAGAGAAGAAGTACAGAAGCTAAGAGGCATAGGTTTTATCCGGGAAGTCCAGTACCCCCGGTGGCTTGCTAATGTGGTTATGGTACCAAAGAAGGGAACCGACCGGTGGCACATTTGCGTGGATTTCACCAATCTAAACCGGGCGTGCCCAAAAGACAGCTTCCCGCTCCCCCGGATAGATCAGCTTATAGATTCCAAGTCCGACTTTAAGCTGCTTAGCTTCATGGACGCCTACGCCGGGTACAATCAGATAAGGATGAACCCGGACGACGAAGAACACACATAATTCACAACTGACCGAGGTACCTACTGTTATAAGAGGATGCCGTACGGTCTAAAGAATGCCGGAGCCACCTACCAGCGGATGGTGAATCGCATGCTGGAGCAAGAAATGGGTAAAACGGTAGAAGTATACGTAGATGACATGCTGGTCAAGAGCTTGATTGCAGGTGCCCACGTCCGAGATTTGGCGGTAGTCATCGGTAAGATGCTCAAGTTTGGAATGCGCTTGAACCCGAAGAAGTGCATTTTTGGGATTTCAGAGGGCTTGTTCCTAGGCCACATCATCAGCCAGCGAGGGATAGAAGCTAACCCGCTGAAGGTCCAGGCAATCCTAGACATGGAAACACCAGGGGAAAGAAACCAGGTCCAAATGCTGACCGGCCGGCTGGCCGCCCTGGCCAGATTCATCTCCCGCCTGACCGATAAGTGTGCCCCACTCTTTAAACTGCTCAAAGCACAACAGTTCAAGAAAATCCACTGGGCGGCGGAGCATGAAGCGGCATTCCAGTCCATCAAGACGTATCTGTCCGCAGTACCTCTCCTATCCAAATCAGTGCCGGGCGAGATGCTATACCTATACATAGCTGCATCCGAAGTGGCCGTCTCCGTGCCTCTCGTCAGGAAGGAGGGCACGCTCGATCTCCCGGTATATTATGTAGGGAAGGGACTTACCGGAGCCGAGGGCCGGTACCCCGACATTGAGAGGTTGGCTTTGGCCCTGATCGTTAGTGTCAGAAAGCTCAGGCACTATTTCCAGGCTCATTCCATCACCCTATATACCAATCACCCTTTACGGCAGATCCTGCAAAAACCGGACACCAGCGGCAGGCTCGTACGGTGGGCAGTTGAATTGGGAGAGTTCGACATCACTTATCCTCTGCGAACGGCTATCAAGGGACAGGCAGCTGCGGATTTCATATGTGAACTCACCCTAATGGTGGTAGAAGCGCACCCCGGCCGGTACGAGGGCAAGAAGGCAGTTCAGGCCGTAAAGATCGAACCAGGCCTCCCCAACGGTTGTAAGCTTTACGTAGACGGCTCCGTAACGAGTAAGCGGAGCGGAGCCGGCGTCATGCTAACCTCGCCCGATGGCCAATCGTACGAGTATGCCCTACGGTTCCTCTTCAACACCTCCAATAACGCCGCTGAATATGAGGCCCTCATAGCCGGTTTACAACTGGCCAAGGAGATGGGAATCCCATCCCTGGACATATATAGCGACTCGAGCCTAGTGGTGAACCAGATGAACGGGCTGTTCGAAGTCAAGGAACCCCAGCTAGCCTCCTACCAAGCTTTGGCCAAGGCCCTGATCGAGCCATTCCAGGGTGCTACGATCCAGCATATATCCCCAGCGGAAAATAGGCATGCAGACGCCCTCGCAAGATTGGCAACCGGAAACTACCCTCCGGAGTACCGAAGAGCTAAAATTGAAACCCTCCAGAAACCGAGTATAAGCAAGACCATCTCCGAGATATTTGCGGTAGAAGAGGCACCACCGAGCTGGATGGATCCGATAGTTAGATACTTGGCTGACAAAACCAGCCCCTAGGATGCGGTGGAGGCTAGGAGGCTACACCTCCGGTGCGCCAGGTACAGTCTTCTTAACGGCAAGTTGTACCGAAGAGGGCACAGCTTCCCCCAGCTGAAGTGTGTCACTAAGGAGGCAGGAGAGGTTATCATGCGAGAAATCCACGAGGGAGTATGCGGTAATCACTCTAGCGCCCGGTCCTTGTCTCACAAGTCGCTCTGGGCGGGGTATTTTTGGCCAGACATGGCAGCAGCATCAAGAAGAATATCAGGTGGCTGCCACAAGTGCCACATGTACGCCTCTACACCCCATGCCCCGGCAATCGCGTTATCAATTCTGTTAGCGCCATGGCCGTTCGCACAATGGGGACTAGACATCATCTGCCCTTTCCCAATAGCTGTGGGACAATACAAATACGCCATTGTAGCTGTGGACTATCACACTAAATGGGTCGAGGCGGAACCCCTGGTAAAGATCACCGAGGAGCGGGAAAGAAAGTTCCTATGGAAGAACATCTACTGCAAGTTCGGGGTGAAGCAAACTATAGTCACAGATAATGGGACACAGTTCAACAATGCCGATCTTATCCAATACATGGCCTCCATGGGGACCCGGATGTTGTTTGCCTCAGTGGCACACCCGCAGACCAACGGCCAGGTGGAAGCGGTGAACAAGATTATCAAAACCCTCCTCAAGAAAAAGCTGGATGCCAAGAAGGGATGTTGGGCCGAGGAACTCCCCGCGGTTCTATGGGCCATCCGGACGACAGCAGCCAAGGCAACAGGGGAGACCCCGTTCTGCATGGCATTCGGGAGCGAAGCGGTACTCCCTGTAGAGACCAATATGCCGAGCGGCAGGGTCGAGAATTACGACGCCGAAACAAACGCTGAGGGCATACGGCTCAACCTGGATCTCATAGAAGAGCGGCGCGACCAGGCGCATATGCGAAACCAAACCTACAAGCAACGGGTCGCTCGGTACTATGATCGAAGGGTCCGGGAAAGGAAATTACAAGTGGGGGACTGGGTCATGAAGAAAGTTCAGAAAAAACCGCTGGCCTTGGAGCCAACGTGGGAAGGGCCCTACCAAATCACCGCAGCTGCGGGTCCGGCAACATTCCACATCATAGACGCCGAAGGCATCTATTCCACCCGCCCGTGGAATATCCAGCACCTGCGGTTCTACCCTAAATGAAATCGGTCATAAAGGGACAATAGTGTATTTGGCACCAACATTGCAATACACAGTTACTGCATTTAGAATAAACTACAGCTGGTTGCAAGGTATATACATCTGCCAGGCATATGTGTAAAGCAAAAAAAAAAAAAAACCGCTAGCCAGCGCCGCCGGAGCTCCCAATCCCTGACCCGCCACCTTTGAGAGACTGCTCTTGCAGAAACAGGAGCTTAGAGAGTGCTGTTAATGCTAAAGATGATGATGATAATTTATTTTAATCTCATTTTGGTTTAAATTGATATGATGGAGATTTGATAAAATTTTATTTCATCGTGATTATGGTGATGTTATTTGATTTTGTTAGCAATATGTATCAAATCAATTTGCATATTTCTTTTTCCCGATTGCAATCAGTTTGCAATTGTAAAATTCTTGGATTGAAGATCGAAAATCATAAACTCAGATATTATGGAGCTTCTCTCGGTTTTGGTTTTGGTTTTGAAGAAGAGAAAGTAACAAAAAATAAGAAAAATAATCTAAATGCATTTGAGGAAGTTGAAAAATGGTAAACAATCATTTTAGATGAAATTGACCAATTGGTAGAAAATTGAGACCACAAAGAGTGATCAGTTGAAATTGAAAGCACAAGAACTAAACTGTCGAGACACTACAAATATAAGGAGTGATCAGTAATTTGTCCATAAATTAGACAAGAGAAGTGAGTTCCATGACAAACACTTCAGTGTTCAGTATCTAATCCATCCTCGATCAGGACCAAAATGCCTTAATCACAATATCATCCATGATCCATATTTTTTTACGCATAATTCTCAATCACAATAACTATTTTTATGCACATCAATGAATGACAATCATTTGACAAGTACATGCATACGTGATACGTACGTGCATGAACTCGGCATCAGTAGAGATGTAAAATCATCCATTCTGAAGATTCAGGACTAGCGTTTGAATCTAGCTAGTTCGTCTTTGTTAAGAAAAAAAAACTTATGTAGTTAGTCTTACAAGGTGCATGGAAATGTTTTAAGCTTCCAAGTTGAGAGAGAGAACAGATAATGTGGGAACCTATGGTCATGTGGAACCCTTTTTTACTCTTTGAAACACAGTATGTCACTATGCCCTATAGAGAAAGGCCTAACCCAATTCATAACCATCTTGGACTTGCCAAAGTTCTAAATGCCTGTACCTCCTCTAATCATGCCCTTTTGGAAAGAAAAAAGAGCCGAATAGCTATGAAGGTTGCGATCTCCAGGCCCATATAGCATAAAGAAAAACAGAACTCATCCTCTTGTAACAGAGAGCTTCTGTCTTCAGCAAGAAAGAAACAGAAGAGTGTTCATTTTCTTTGTTGTGGCATCAACATGGTGGGTTCAGTTGTCAGCCAGTGATTCACATGCTTTACTGCTTTTTTTCCTCTCTTTTTCTTTTACTTTCTTTTATTTATGGAGGTAACTTTTTTGTTCAACTGCATATAGTTTGATAAAACAAATGATGGAAGGACCTCTAATCTTTCTGACAATCTACCACTAATTCACTATGGCATTCCCTCAAAATGTTTCCTCAAACTTAGAATTTGGAAAAACTAAACAAAATTTCAACTCCAAATATTTTCCCGAAACTTCTCCAGACAGGTTAGACCACTAGGATGAATAGAGATAACTTGAGGTAGCTGTGTTAGACTTTCTGGAAGAAATGCATGATGGGGAACTAAACGATTTATGCAGAGAATAAATCCTTTTTGGGTAAAGGTTATAGCTTTGAAACAAGCTTGGAAAAATGTCGAGTCACTAACCTAACCTGCTTAGGCTAACCAATTGCACGCAGAATTCTCCCCTGAACTCGGCTTCTCACTCAAACTCTAATTTATAGGAACAATAGTGGAGAGGCTCACATATCATATGAAAGAGTGATAATATTCACATTCTCACAATTTGTCATACACTCATCTTGCGTATGTAACAAAAATGGAGTAGGGGATTTGGTGGGAGTATATGCTTCTTCTATACACGATGTGTTGACACCATTAATCACCGAGTTTTTGGCACAAAAAGAGGGTATTTGGCTTGCTGTTGTGGTCCTTATTGTAGTGGTTCATGCTATTTTGGAACTGCACTTGTGTTGGTGAGAGGAGGAAGTTGGTGTAGAAGTCATGAAGATGCATATGCTGTTGAGACAACATCCTTCTGCCAGACCTATTTTCCCCTGTATATGCTTTTGTGTTGCCAGGCCCATGTTTAGGCCCAATATTTTGCCAGCTGTTATAAGCTAGGAACTGCTCTATATTATGCTGGAAGCTGCTCTTGCTGAGGCATGAATGAATATGACTTAATTCTATCTTTATCCTTTCCATTCTGTATTCATTTTCTCTCTTTTCCCTTCACTCTCCAAACTCAGACCTAACATATGCACACAATTCAGTGCTGCAAGTGTTTCCTTCTAACCCCGGGAAACAATGTGGCAGCTCATTCTGTAGCAAAGTTCATCCTAAATGAGAATCAAACAACCAATTTTACTGAAATCGGGGCAAATTGGCTCATGGAGTCGATCAAAAACCGTTTGTAACCACAAAAAAAAAAAGTGTTTATCAAAGTTTATCCGTTTACATATATACACAGTAGATCCGTGCTCTGTTGGGATCCGATGTATTCTGCATGGCCGCCATGGCCCCAACATTGACACTTCAAAAATTTCAGACCATTCAAGCACAGAAGGCCCCTATTTGGCCATAAAAAGAAAATTTAAACTCAGAAGGGTCTGGTGGTGCCGTCCAGCCCCAGCCCCAGCCCCAGCCCCAGCCCGACTGTAGTTGTCACTCTATTTTATTATGTACTTTCTGTTGATAAACAAAAGCAACTGGGACTCTTAGCCCTAATCATTGCTATAGTGTGCCAGACCATGTGATGTGGCCTTTCTTTGACAACCTGTTCTTCTTGTTTTTGTGGTAGCTCTTCGTCATCATCTTCTTCTTCTTCTTCTTCTTCTTCTTCCCAAAAGCTCACTTTCTTTTAGGGGTGTTGCCAGCCATATCATTCATTTTTTCACCTTTCTGTTCTAGTCCCTATGCTTTTAGTGCAACTTGGACCTCTAATCTACTGGAAGTCGAGTGATCACCAGCCTGGAGTTGAATTCTGATGGCTACTGAAACTGTTGCACCATCTTCGATTCCTACTACTGATGATGAGGTTAGTTCCTTCGATCTCTTACTTCACTCCGATTACTCCGATATGCATGTTACTTCAGTGATCAAGTATGGTCAATCTTTCGGGATTTTAGAGTTTAGATGATCCCAAGTTTAGGTGCTGCCTAATTTTTTAATATATTAACTGTGGACTAGTTAGATTCCGTCCATACCAACTTTTGATTATGCTTGTACTTTGTTTTGGATATGATTCATATATATGAATGATATTTGATCATGATCATGATCAAGCTCTTTAGGAAGTAGTATGCAGTAGATATTAGATTCCAAATAGATCCCTTTGATCAGATAGGCTTGATAGTGATCTGAATAATAACATTTAAAACATCTAAAGCAAAACAGGTTCTGCACTGTTCATTCAAGTGGCGGAAATACTGGTATGCCCTTGATTGTTTGTTTTTGGACCCTTCAGCCCTTATATTTCTTTGAATTATTGTGTTTGCCCTCTTTAAAAAAAAAAGAGTTATTGTCGTTCCTTGGCTCATTCTCCCGCGTGTCCGAGAGCTTACCCGTGTCGTCGTCCCGTGCTTCCACCTGCGTTTTAAATTTGGGGTTTTTTTGGTTAAGGGATTGAATAGGGTTCACTCGGTTAAGTCGAGACATCGCTCTTCTTCTGTCGTAGATTGTCTGTGGAGACTCAACTGGTCAGTTTTCCTTCTTTTAATTATGTTTTGGGTGTTAATAGTCATTCTTCTTGCTGTTCCAATTTCTATAAATTGTTTTGCTGGCGGTGGTCTAACCGGTTCTCCGTGGGTTTCTTCTTTTACAGGAGTTTTGTGTTCATCGGATTGGTTCGGTATTGATTTGCATGCTGATTGTTTCATCGACGGAGTTAGCGCGCTGTGGGTGTGTTTTTTTCCGTTGTAGCTTTCCAACATGTTCTAAATGAAGTTTTTGTTGTACGTTATTGAGCTGATGGGTGTTTTGGGATTTTTGCTGGAGTTTAGATTATACCCGGAAACCGATTGGTGTTCCCGAGAGAATAAGGTATTTCGTTGTTTGGTTAGTTGTATTTGTAGTGTGGGTGGTGTTTTGTTTAATTTGCTGGGATTTTCTTGATGATGATGCTGATTACTAAGATGCATGTGGAAACCGTTTTGAGTATCTCATACATCTAATTCTTTCTAGGCAGAGATGTTTCAAACTTTATGTTAGGTAAAGATTGAGAGCACTACTGGGTTTCTGCCGTCTGGATTTTGTCATACAGGTCTACTGTTCTGTATTATTTTTCAGAGCATGTTTATTTACTGTATCCGGGGTTCACTATAGTGTCGTGTCTGTACAGGGCTTTTTTTTATTCCATAAACGGTTTGATTGTTATAAGATGATGAATGTGTTGTTATGTTTTCATCTCTGTAGGGGCTTTAATTTTCACCTTTAGCGTTGCATGTGGTCAGGTGTGTGTAAATGGAGAGTTGGACTATGTGAAGATAGATAAATTTTATAGAGGTTTGAGAATATAACCATGCAAATATGTGAAGGGACCTTGGAATTTTATTTCTAATGTGGTTATTGTTTTGTGTGTGTCAGGTCAGTTTGGGCATAGCTGGCTTGAAGGTGCTGCCAAGGGTTTTGGAGGGATCTGTCTTAGCTCTCTTGCTGATTTGTCCTAGAGTTTTTCTTTAGTGCGTCCTAAGGTAATTTACCTTTTTTATTTGTTAATTTTTAATTTTATATTTATCTTTTGAAGGTAAGATGTGTGGAGGGTCAGTGATCCAGTGTATTATTTTTTGTAAAAAGAAGAAAATGGTGTTGTGTAATTTCATCGAATTTTAACTTTTGATGTTTTTGACAGGGTTTATGGATTGTACTGTTGATATGGGATTGCAAATGACATTTTTTGTCAGCATTAGAGACAAGTGTTGTTGTACTGTTTTTCGCAACCAAGCGTGTACGCAAGAGGTAATGGTTGTTGAACTTATCGGTAATATGACCTTTTTTAGTCCATAGTTTCGTGTTGATCTACTTTTTTAAATTTTCCCTGGACGTATTTTGTAGACATTGCATGGAGGTCCTTGAAAAATTAATATCTTGATTATAATTTATTACAATTGCGACGTGATGGGCTGGTTTGGTGAGGCTTAAACTGTTGAAAATTGGGGTCAATTGATGTGCAGGTAAATTAGCTAATGTCAAATTATAAGGTTTTAACCTACTGCTTTATTATAATGATGATTATATCTTTGTTGATTTATGTCATGTTGATTATCATCTGTTTTCTAATGATATACGTTATAGATGTTATGAAATTTAATTTCTGGGAAGTATAATGTATGTGTTAGTGTGTGATTGTGTTGCATTTTATCCCTCTATTCCAATATAAAATTGTGTGTTTTTGACTGACCGATTGACTTATTTATGATAGGTTATTGGATAATTATCTTACATTGGGTTCAGGTATTGACTTCTTTCACAAATTTTGTATGGTATTCAATTTTGTTTTACTCATTTTTTTAATTAAAAAAGACATAATGCTGATAGATTTTTGTTTCTTTTCTGAGTGTCTACCTTCTTTCCAGATTTTTGGTGTGGTTTTTAACCTCTAGGTTAACAACTTTTATCATTTATAGCTGGACCTTTCCGGCTTGAGCACTCCAATTCTTTCTCATGACAAATTCATCAAGGTATTTAAATGTAAACGGATGGATTATGATTGTGTCAAGTATACCTCTGATTAAGTTTGTTACCGTAGTAAATTCCATGACTATTGTTGCTGAAATTAGTCAGGGGCTGCCTGTATGATGGTATATGTATTTGTTGCATAAGATGTTTAATTTTGAAGTCTTCAAAAGTGTTCATTAATGTGACAGGATTATAAGAATATTACACAGAAAAAGCTCTTATATCAAAACATTTAAAACATAAATGTTAAAAACCACTTTGATAGACAATGTGGGATGTATATTGTCAACACAATGGCTTCGTTGAGAAACTGAAAGGCACCACGCACCAACAATAAAGACACGCTTCAATACCCCATTGGTAATGTTGTTACCATTATTTGTAAATTAATAGACCCCTTTGATCAGATTTGGGCTACTCGTTCTATTGTCAATTGGTTTTAAATTGGAACCCAGACTACTTTATCATGGTATCAGAGCGGATTACCCACGTTCACGTGTGAAGTCCAAATGACCACACGGACTCCACGTCACTCAAAATGTTGTCTACGTGTATGGTTTGAAAGTTCGCCACGCGTGCGGGGGCGTCTTGAGAATATACATCCCACATGAAAAAATGAGACCTACCCTATGGGTTTATAAGGGTTTGGGCTACTCCTTCCATTTGCCAATTGGTTTTAAATTGGAACCTGTTTCTGTCTGAATCCGTAGACTCACAGATACTGGTGGATCTTGGTGTGACTCCAACCTGCAAATCCTGCTAATTAGGGGAATACCGGGCGGGGCCGGTCTATTCCGCTCCGATGCCTAAGTCAGTATAGTTGGAATAAACTGATAACTTAAGCGGGAATGAGTAGTTGGAGTATTGATTACTTATTAATGAGGGTAGTTGAGACTCATATATAGGCTGCCGGGTGTGAGGGCTGGCCTCACCCTTCGATGTGGGACTGGCTCTCTTATGCCCATAGTACTGTACTGTTTCGGCCCCTGTTTGGGGAGCTGCCGTCCCCGGTTCCTGGGCCCAGGTCACAGGTAAGACCTGCCCGGGCGCGGGTGCAGGTGTGCATGCTCTGGCCCTGGGCCCTGGGCCAGGTCTAGGAGTGCTGGTTGCGGGTTTGGGGGCCTGGGTAGCCTCTCTATGGCTACTGTCAACAAGTCCCCCAAGTTTCCGGTCAAGTGCCATCTTGAATGGAGACTTAAATATGTCTTTCTTTACAGGCCCGCAGACCCGCTGGGGTACTTACCGGCCGGTACCCTAACCCCCCAAGTCCGTGTTTAAGATTAGGCTTGGCCTAGCGTTCGAATAAACTTGTTATGATGATGCTTAATGTGATGAATGCATGGCTATGATGTTGATGTTGGCAGTTGTATATGAGTACAAGATGTAGTACGTGAGATGATAATGTGGTGTTGAAATAAACTATGCTATGTTCCGGGAAAAACCCGGTGAGTATAGCGAATGTGATGATGTGATGTTGAAATCCGCCGTGCTATGTTCCGGGGAAAACCCGGTGAATATAGCGAATGGGATGAACGAGTCCCCCATGTTTGAGATCCGTAGCCGCAGAGGGCATCGGCTGACATAAACAGTGGGTGACGTGGTGAAACGTAAACCGGGGAACTTGCATTGTGTTAGAGGACTTCCCGGTGGGTAGCGTGGCCGAGAGAGCATCGGTGGTCGTTCCTGTCGTTTCCTGCTGCTTTTGTTACTGCAGGCATATAGGATGTGCAGAGTTTTTAGCCTGCGGGAGGAGTTGTCATGTATGAGAGGATCAAGTTTCCCAGGGTGAAGCGGTCCTGTGTTGGTACCGGTCAACATCCCCGATCGTTTCATACCCTTTGACCGTACAGGCGTGAGGTATGTGCAGGATTTTTAGTTTGCGGGAAGAGTTGTCCTGTATGAGAGGATCAAGTCTCCCGGGGTGAAGCGGTCCCGTGTTGGTACCGGTCAACATCCCCGATCGTTTCATACCCTTTGGCCGTACAGGTGTGAGGTATGTGCAGGGTTTTTAGCTTGCGGGAAGAGTTGTCCTGTATCAGAGGATCAAATCTCCCGGTGGGTGGCGTGGCCCGAAGTATTCCTTGGTAGCCATCCCCACGTCGCTGCATTTGTTCCTGCAGGTGGGATGTATGCATGGTTTTTAGCCTGAGGAAAGAGTTGTCCTGTGTTAGAGGAACAAGTCTCCCGGGTTTATAAAGCCCGGTGGTATATTGGATCCGTTTAGGTCGTACACAGTTGTCCGTAGGAATGTATCAGTTCGCTGAACCGGTTATTCCATAGGAGAACGATAAGCAGGTGCCATCATGGCCGGTCTAATACCGCATCCAGTAGTGGAATCTGGGTGGACTGACTGGGAAACAGTTGAACTGGAGCAGACACTATGGTTGAAATATCGTAGCCTGTACATAATATTACTGCAGGGTTTTTAGCTTGCGGGAATATGTTTCCTGCGCTAGAGGAAGACTTCTCCCTGTGGGATGTCAAAGCCTTTTTTTTTTTTGCTGTAAATATGGAATAAATTCAACCGGTGGAATGCCCCTTACCGTTGGGATATATGTTAGATTGCCCCGTACTTATTGGAATATTTCCGGGGTAACAATAATAACCGTGCAGGGTTTCTAGCCTGCGGAAAGAAGTCTCCTGTGTTAGAGGAAGAGTTCGTCCGGTGGAGTATTTCAGCGCTAGGTGGAGTAGGCTGTAGGTGGGAGGGTTCGAGTAAGTCCCCTGCTCTTTCAACTACTCTTTGCATGCAAGGCAGGTGGCTGACATGCATTGAAGGGGGTATTCCATCAGTCCTATCAATTATGATGACCTGGGAGGTTACCAATATTGGAAAACGTGCCGGTAGGAGACGGTCAGAGATGGATGGCTCAGATCCGCGGGCGCTTGAGTTGCCCTACTGAGTAGTTTTGGGGGGGGGGGGGGGAATTCAAGGGCGCTGGGCTGCATATAAACCCTTGCCTCTTCGTGTGTTTTTCGTTTGGCTGATAACTGATCCTTTGTTTTAGCCTCGCTCAACACAATTGCTTTCCAGCTGCTGCGCTTCCGTCGTTGTGCACGCTAATCAGTGAGTTCCAGTCCTTTGCGGTTCTGAAATTGTTTTTCTTCCCTTTTTTTGTTCGTAGATGGATCCGATGGGCGTTTGGTGGTACCTAGATTAGTCATTTGGATAGGACTATTGTAGTACCGGATCTCTGCGAGAACCGGGAACTGTCGGCTGAGATGCCTATCGCCCGGTGTGGACTGTGCCGGGGCACAATATGCTTCGTACAGGCCTGCTGTGGTTGTTAGTTTTTTTTTTAGATCGTGCTTCTGATCGGGCAAGGGTTTTTTTTTTTTTTTTTTTTCTAGGTTACATGGATTCTGGGAGCTCCAGTGAGGTTTCTGGATCGGCCGCCAGGCGACCGGTGAGGGACGACCAATTCCGGCATGGGCTATCGCTCCCGCTACTGGATTTTGTGCAGTACCTGCTGAGTGCCATTAGGATATCACCGGCACAGCTACCCGGGAACCAGTGGAGGCAACTGCTGAGTCTGGGCTGTCTCTACTGGCTGAGTGACATGAGCTGCCCTACGGTGAATGAGTTTCGGGCCATATACCGGGTGACATACTCGAACAAGAGTAAGGCCTGGGGTTATGTATGCTTTTCCGCCCGGCATTTTAAACCGGTGGTAAACCGCTTGCCTTCCTGGCTCAACAATAACTAGAGGAAGAAGGTGGTAATGGCAGGGGGGGTTGACAGAAGAGAAGTAGGGCGTACTGGGCCCCTGGTGCCTTTCAACCGATCGGCGATCAAATGTATCACTTATCTAAATTGGAGAGAGATAGGATCGCCCGGGTTTTTGGGTGCTGGTCGGACCTGGTGGGTGGTGGAATGTAGGATGTATCTCTGATCCTGTTGATCGTGTTGGTGTTGGCTTAATATATTTGGCTTATGTTCTACAGGTGTATCTTCCCGGATGACAATTAAAGCTGATGAGACGTTGTCAATGGACAATCAAGATCTGGTCTCGAAGCTAAAGGAGAGAGGAGACGCCGCTGTATGGTCTACGGTTGACCGACGAACCGGGGGACTGACTATGCATGACAACCCGGTCTCACTGGACGTTGCGGACGAGGGTTACGCCTTAATGCGCGTGAAGACTCACGCTTCGGGACCCCAATCGGCTTCTAGACCAGGGAAGGCTGTTGCTGGGCCGTCAAAGCCGCCGGGTGGTGCTTCTATGATTCCACAACGGTTGGGTCCGGTGCCAGTCACCAGGTCCCCACTAACTGCCGCCCAATCTTCTCCTTTACAGGTTGACCTGGGTGAGAGGAGGAAGAGGTCCCGGGAGATGCCGACGTCCTCGGTTGTTATCTTCACCGGCCGGTCTGCTGGTGAGAGTTTGGCAAAGCGGCTGAAGCTGACACGTAGTGTTCCCACTAAGACCCAAGGCGATGTTCCTGCTGCCTGTAGCTCTGTTGCTGCCGACACAGAAGCATCGGGGGTGGAGAAGGATCCTACAGTGGGCCTGGGCGACTCTTTTGCCCAGAGGCTGCTCATAGATGTGTAGAGAATAGAGCTGGAGAAGATTGTTGCTCCGAGAGGGCGACCGGAGGAGAGCCGGCTGAAAACCAAGGAGGTGGCCCTCCTAGGTAAGGATAGTTTTCCACTGGTATTCGTTCAACATTATTTCGTGCTCTGTTGCTTTATAACCGGTGCTTGTTAAACTGTAGCTGCTGTACCACTTGTATCAGTCGGATGCAAGTGAAGACCTGCCGGAGCTGAAGAAGCAGATGGCTGCGTTGATGAGCGCCCGGGACCTCTTGGAGTTGGAGAAATCCAAGCTCCAACGGGAGAAGGCCCGCTTGGAGGAGAGGGCCAGAAAGCAAGTTGCCAAGCTGGAGGCCCATGTTGAGGCTCTTGAAGAGGAGAAGAAGGGTCTGGAAGAGGAGAGGGCCGAGCTGGAGACCAGGTTCGAGGAGCTCCAGCGGGAGGTGGCGACGGTATCCGCCTCTGCCTGTGGGGCGGTCGATGAAAATGACCCAGTGGTGTACCAGCAGGCAGTGAAGAAGTATTAGGAAAGCGATGAGCTTCTTGATCTGCTGGAACGGGCCCGGGATGCGGGGATAGCCGATGATTATGATGAGTGGAAGAGTAAGGGCTATCTTGACGTCTCAAAGTTGCCACTGCCGCGGGCGGACGAAGAGGAAGGTCTGGAGGATGGTACCGAACTGGCCGGTGAGGACCGCTATCGAAAACGCCGCTGGTGAGACCCCTGGTGAAGGAGCTCCTGCTGAGGAGGGGGAGCAGGCAAAAGCGCCCTAGCAGGATCCAAACTTTGTACACTCCTGCCCTTTTTGTTTTCTCTTTTTTTTTTTTTGTAAGTGCTGCCCTGAATTATAATGAATGGACATTTTGCCTGAGCTTGTGTTATGCGTTTTTCAATTTGCCTGGCTTTGCTACCCATGGATTGCGCTCTGTACTTAGTTGAAAATAAAGTTAGAATAGATAACTGCTGAAATTACACATGCCGAACTGGTTGGGATGCCTAGCTAGTTGTGTTTAGAAGGGAGAAAAAAAAAACTAGCATTTTACTCGGGCTGATAGGTTGTTGGACCGCTGAGCTTCTGTACGGGTGTAAGATTTCGACCAGTCGTGTGAGTGTTGGTGTTGCAGGGTAGGCGTCCCGGTTCTGCACGGTTCCCACTGTCCGGGTTACCCTTGATGCCGCTGCAAGTCGCCGCGGCGGACTAGGCCCTCAATCGTGGTTTTCAAGGTAAGACAGTCATTTGTGTGGTACGTGGCTTTGTCGTGGTAGAAGCAGTACTTACCGGTCTGCGTCTTGGTCAGGTTCCCCTTTAGGTGCTTTCTTTTTTGTAGAGGGGGGATGCGGTTCCCGTTCTCATATAGGATGTCCTCGTAGGAAGCGGTTAAGGTGGAGAATACCTCTTGTCGTCCCGCTGACATTATTTTGAGGGGGCGGGTTTGTTGGTAGGGCGGGGGCTTGCCACCTCGCTGGGGGGTGTCAAGAGTGTCCCTCCGGCGCTGTTGGTTCGGCCAGCTCATTGGCTTTCTGTCGGATGCGGCTTCTTGGTTGTAGCCCTGCTGCCAGTTTCTTGTCTCCTGCCGGGGGAGTCATGTTCCTCCTGCCTTCTCTTGTGTTGGGGAGATCCATAAGTTTCGTGATCCACCTGGGCGTGCCTAATGGCCATCGCCATTAACTCATCGTAACTCTGCGGGGTCTCCACCCGCACAGCGTACGAGAATTTTTCGGGCCGGAGACCTTGCTTGAAAGCTGATTCAGCAATCTCCTTGTCCAAGTCTCTAACTCCAGCAGTGGCCGTCTGCCAACGGTTGAAGAAAGCTCGGAGCTCTTCGCCGTCTGCCTGCCTGCAGTTGAAGAGAACTGTCGAGGTCCGGGCCCCCTCGACCCGTAATATTAACCGGCCCACGAACCTGTCGGCCAGCTGTTCGAATGCCTCTATAGAATTCGCTGGCAACTCGTAGAACCAGCTAAGTGCCTCCCCGGACAGGGTCTCCTGGAATATGTTGCAGCAAACGGCGTCGGAGTAGCCTTTAGCACACGTTTGGGATCAGAATCTGTCCAGGTGTTGGTACGGGCAGCCGGCCCCGAAGTATGTCAGTTTTAGCTACTTTTGGGTGCCCGCTCTTCCGGATTCCAGTACCCTGAGTGAGAAGGGTCCGGACCGTTCCTAGAATCGTGCGCTCTCCGGCGGTCTCGCAGTCTTTCTCTCGTTAGCCTCCATCTGGGCCTTCATCTCTGACACTGAGTCAGATAGTATCTGTAGTGCCCGTGCGGTCGAGGTGGTGGTATCTTCCTCGAACCAGCCCAGCCGCTAGTCCTCCGAGGAGCTAGGACGATCTTTGGTGGTGTCGCGGCCGTAGGGAACGCGTCTCCCTCCAAGCCGGTGTCCCTCTCTCGTCCCGATGACTGGCCCACCTCCTGGTGGGGAGGCTCTTTTGTGGGCGGTGCGAATGACTTCGCCAGAGCGGCATTGCGCTCCTGGCCTCTTTCTAAGGCCGCCACCAGTGCGGCATTGACCGCTTCCATATCTTGATACCTGGTGGTGGCCTCCGCCCTGTCCCGATCGCTCTCTGCCCGCAAGCGGTTTACTTTCGTTCGCATCTCTTCTATTTATCCCGCCATATCGTACTGGCCAGGAGTGGAGACATCGTCCGGCTGTCGCTGCTGGGCAGCCGATCTTCACCTCCGTTCGGGGCCTCGGGGGACGCCGGCGCGGGTTCCAGGCTCAAGACCTGGTGGGCTCCTTCCGGGTCCTTCCCGCGTGCAACCCTGTCGGATGCGGCTATGGTTCCGTCCTGATCCCGGCTAGCGGCAGCGGTCTGACTGCGATCTCCAGCGGGCTGCCCCTGTCCCACCCTCGGGATTTGGAGTGCACCCGCGCCCGTGATTTGGACTAGCATCGGCTCCAGAACCCATCGGTCCTCTGGATTTCCTTCTCTGTTTTCTCCTGTACCTCCAGACATTTTTTTTTTTTTTTGTTTCTGGCAACCCGTAGACTGATCGATTCCGTTCCCACTTGTATGATAACACAAACTTTTTGTACTATTCCCACAGACGGCACCAATTGTTTCTGTCTGAATCCGTAGATTCACAGATACTGGTGGATCTTGGTGTGACTCCAACCTGCAAATCCTGCTAACTAGGGGAATACCGGGCGGGGCCGGTCTATTCCGCTCCGATGTCTAAGTCAGTATAGTTGGAATAAACTGATAACTTAAGCGAGAATGAGTAGTTGGAGTATTGATTACCTATTAATGAGGGTAGTTTGGACTTATATATAGGCTGTCGGGTGTGAGGGCTGGCCTCACCATTCGATGTGGGACTGACTCCCTTCTGCCCATAGTACTGTACTGTTTCGGCCCCTGTTTGGAGAGCTGCAGTCCCCGGTTCCCGAGCCCAGGTCATAGGTAAGACCTGTCCGGGCGCGGGCGCGGGTGCTGGTGTGCATGCTCTGGCCCAGGGTCCTGGGCCGGGTCTAGTAGTGCTGGTTGCGGGTTTGGGGCCTGGGTAGCCTCTCTATGGCTACTGTCAACAGAACCAGAACCAGACTACTTTATCACATTGCGTGTCTTCTGCTGGGATCTATCTGTAGTTGGGTTTGCATTGGTTTGGTCGTGATCAGCTCTATTGGCGTTCCTCTACTTCTTCGGCTCTGGGTTGTCTTTGCAAATCGAGTTGGATGACGATTTTGAGTTGGTTGTTACATCTTTGTCATCGGTGGTGGTCTGGCGGCCTCTCTGTGGTTCATTCGAGTTCATTCTTTTATCAAAAGTATTGTGTTCGTCGGATTGGTTTGGTGTTAGCCGGTTTGCATGTCCCGATTTTGGTCGAAAGCATCAGCTGTGGGTATGCTTTTTTCGGTTTGGCTCGCAAGATGATCTGATCGAAGGTTTTGTTGTGTGGTATTGTTTTCATGCTGCTTGGTATTTATCCAATGGGTATTTTTATTGTCGCAGTTTTGATTTTGCCTGGGTAGCGATCGATATCTCCGGCAGAATAAGGTATTTTCATTCCAAACTATTTTGTGCTTTGGTTAAAAGTTAAATTCTTTCTACCAAACAGCTCTCCTGCTCCATACTCTCCCCATAATCACAACAATTGTCAAACACCCATGCCGCAGTCTACATCACTTTGTTTTTATCTGTGTATGTTTAGCTTCATGTCTCTCTGCAGTCTGCACTAAAAAGTCTAAAGTTGCTTCCACTGGTCTTCTTCAATAGCTTCATCATTAAGGTGAGAGTTTGTTTATCCATGTACATGTGAGAAGGAACCTTGGAATTGTATTTGTAATGTGGTTGTACTTTTTTCTGCTGCAGGTATATATATATCAGGCCACAATTAGACATTAGGGCTTGGAGTTTGAGAAGAAATCGTCTACGGTTTTCTGCTGATTGCAGAGGTCCTGCTTGGTGTATCCTACATGAACTTTCAAGTTTTGTTTCTTTTTTGTTTTTGTTTTTTGTTTTTGTTTTTCCTAGAGTTTAGTTTACCTTTTTAAAGTAGCATGTCTAGATGGTTAATAAGAGTGTTTTTTTTATTGTTGGGGTTTTATATTTAGGTTTTGGTGTTTGATTGCAGGTTCTATATATTGGGATCTTGATGTTGGCATAACTAAAAAAAAAAGCAGTTTGTGTGTGTCGAGAGTAAAGATGGTTGTTGTTGAACTACGAGCACTGGAACCCGTTATGTTAAAGGTGGGGGTGTACATGAGTGGAATTTTTATGGCCTGGTGGATCATACTTTGATAGGATATTTGCGGTACGTACATGAGTTAGTTATCGCACCATGTTTTGAGGAAAATCTCAGTTAGCACAGTAATAGAACTAATATTATTGTGGTTCTTTTGTAGACTTTACAGAAAATAAGCTCATGAAGATATTATTAGTTCCTGTGTCAGCAATGGATGTATTTCATATGGAAATGGTAGTTTGGGTTTCTAGGAAAAGCTACCATATCGAAGAGGTAGATAAAATACATCATACATGTTTTCCTACTGTGGGTTTGGTTAAAATGATAGTTTTATCATCATGAAGCACACTTTGCATTGATTGTGTTTCTTGCTTGCTTTCTCTATTTCATGTCTTCGTTTCAAAAGAGTCGCATTCTAATTGTTGTACTGTCTGCAGGTTTCAATCACTACTGCTGTCAGAATATGTGGAATTTCAAAGCCGGGAGGCTCTGAAATTAACGAAGGGTCTGCAGCTGTTAAGGTTCAGCCTATCCCATTCTCGGAGGAAGGGAAAAGTGAAGCAGATAACACACCTAGCCTAGAAGTGGAGGAAAAGCCAGGGGAGTCATGTGAAGTTACTGGAGAAGTTGAGACAAAGCTTGAGGAGGTTGAACTTGAGAAAAGTGGGCAGGATGAAATAGTGAAAGATGAAGGGTCTGCAGCTGATCAGGTTGAGCCTATCCCATTCTCAGAGGAAGGGAAAACTAAAGTAGTGAACACACCTACTCTAGAAGTACATGAAGCACCCAAGCAACCCAAAGTTGAAGAAGAGAGTTCACATGATGAAGTTGGAGCTGGAAAAAGTCTGGATGATGATGATATTGTGAAAGATGAAGGGTCTTCGGCTGATAAGGTCGAAGCTTCCACAATACTATAGGAGGGGCAAAGTGATAAAGACTATGAACCTAGTCAAGTAAAAGTCCAGAAGAGGTTTTACTTAATGGAGATGGTGCAGATTATTCTCTACCTGATGTCACAGAAGCGGTTGCTTTTGAGGACCAAAAGAAGGAAGAGGTTGGTGTGGTTGAGAAGCTACAAGATGAGCCAGCAGTGGAGATTCAAAAGGTTGATGGAGAGGTTCTGGAAACTAAAGAGACTGAAAAGGAAATTGTTGCAACTGAATATTCCACTGAACCAATCAAAGAGGAAGTGAGGGCAGGAATAAATGGCTTTGAGGTAGTTGAGAAACCAGCTGAAGAGGTTAAGTTGGGAACAGTAGGAGAAGAAAATGTGGAGACTCTGGAGATTGAAGAGAAGGTGGTGACCGAGGAATCGACTTGATGCAGTTGAGAAGCTCGCAGAAGAGGAATCAGTAAAGTTGGAAACTGTTGGAAACTGTTGGAGAAGAAAATGTGGAAACTCTGGCGATTGAAGAGAAGGAAAAGAATAATGTGGTAACTGAGAGATCATTAAATTAGACGAAAAGAAAGAATTGAGTGGACTTGATGTGGTTGAGAAGCTCACAGAAAAGGCAGCAGTGGAAGTCGAAAACCATGGAGAAAAGAACGTGGAAACTGAGGATGGTAAGATTGTGATAACTGACGATACAATTCAACCAATTTTAGGGGATGAAAAGAAAGATCTAAGTGGTGCTGATGTAAATGAGAAGTTAGCAGATGAGACAGCGGTGAAGTTGGAAGAGGTTGGAGAAGAGAATGTGGATAACATTGCTGAAACCAAAGAGAGTGAGAAGAAAGAATCAAGTGAGGATGTGGTTGAGAAGCTAGCAGAAGAAGCAAGAGTTGAATTTGAAAAGGTTGGAGAGGTTGATGTGCTTGACGAGGTTTTAATTCAACAAGATAATGCAGATGCCAACAGCTACATTATTACTCCATCTGAAGTTACAGAAAAATCATTTCAGGGAGCTGGAAAGATGTTGAACCTATGGCAGAAACTGAAAAGGCTGAACACATAAAAGATGAAACACCAGGTACCATTGAAACCGAGAAAGAAGATAATGTAGAAGAGAAGCAGGTTGAAGTCACTACATTGGTTACTGACCCCCTGGGAGAATCCAAGCCATCTGAGCTAGAAGTGAAAGGTGATGAACCTGCTACATTAGAGAAAACCATTGAGGATGTTGCAAAGTCTGATCGAGGTATAGAGCTTCCTGCAGAGGATGATGATGACACAAAGCCCTCCGAAGACCTGGCCAAAGAAGTTCCAGCCAAGACCTCTCAAAAACAATCAAATACCATTTTATCAAAGGTCAAGCAGACACTTGTGATTTGTTAAGGCAAAGAGAGTTATTACCGGGAAATCTCCAAGCTCGAAAACCCCTGCTTCTGAAAGCAAGGATGACATTAAGGTCAAGTAGTAGGATGCAATCATATATTTGCAGACATTCTTTCTTTTGGTTTCCCTTATTCTTGTGATTCTTTGTTGTTGTTTGCTGGTTTTGCTGCTGACTCTCAGCTCTTGGCTTGTATGTTAATGCTAAAGGGTATGTTTGTATACTATATAGAAGATATAGGCTATGCCATACTTGGTATTGTAAATTGGTGTGTGCATCTCTGTACGTGTGCAGAAGATTTAGGTAATGTCGTAGTATAGTAAATCGGTGTGCATATTGTTAGTTGTCTTCCCCGTCTGTTAATTTTGGATGTAACTACTCTTTGTGAGTGCTTGATTTTTGAGTTTCAGTTATAACCAGGAAAGAATTCTACTATTATGAAACTGAGTTGCAATTATCTTCTTCAACAGCTGTAATGTACATACGAAAAGTATCAAGATTGCCTACCGAGAAATAAAAAATTGGTTGAAATTGGGAAACAAAACGTCTGCTATTATGAACACGTAAAATGAGCATGGTAGAATCCTGTACTTTTAATTCATTACATGTCTCAACAATTTATAGCTGTCATAGATTGTTGATCTAAGAAACTTTAAACATCCTGCTCTATGCAACTCAGAAGATAGTATACGAGTATTGAAAATCTTGACATTAATGAAACCAAGAGAACCATCTTATACCGCAATATTCTTAGTTAACTAATGTACTATATACTCTTTGTTAACTATTGTACTATACTTCATCAATGCTGCAGAGGAAAATAGAACACTATCTATGCTATACGGCATCACTAATCATTCCACTAATTCAAAGAATTGTTATAAATATGGCCAAAACAGTCTGATACATAATTGCGGTATACTCAACTCTTAGACATTTGCATTATCTCACCAGTTACAACGAGAATGTACACATGCTAGAAGGAATTCAAGTCTTCTCAAGGTACCAAAATCTGTGCAATATGTGATTGTACTCCTGAAATTAGATATCAGAGGTTATTGTAAAGGTTCAACCTCATAGACTCGGAGGTACCTTTTTCATGTGAACTGTATCTACTCTGATCAGAAGCAAGCAAAAGATTCACTCCCGAATTGCTAAGGATTTCTGTCATCCCATATATAGAACTGCTTGTTACTCATAACCTGCACATACAAGTTGGGGATAAGGTCATTTTTAAAAAAGAAGACCAGAATATTACTTTTTGTGCACGGCGAACATAAGAATAAATGTATAGAGAAAGCATTATCAACTTACTAGCTGGTCTATTAAGCACGTGGTCTTTTCCGTTAGTAGACTGTTAGCTCTGCTGGTACTAACATCTGACGCTCGAACATTATTTTGCACCAACGCAGACCGCCCAAACCCCTCATTTGTTGCTTGGCACTGGCAACACAGAAGAGAGCTTAAGGTTCAATATACAAAACAGAAATCTGAAAAGCAGAACAATCAAACAGACAATAGAGTATTCAAAATATTAAAGCGCTGAAATTTGATGGGTGGCAGAATCATAATTTTTTTTTTTCCTCAATAAATCAGAGTATGACAGTGTGAATTCTACATTTGTTTGATTCCTTCTAATGACTTCTCCAAGGACTTTGAAAGTATGTTGAAAGGAACATCACATGCAAAAAGATTGCTGGTCAATATCCAACTTCCTTCATAGACCAATAGAGTATTAGATATTTGTTAGCATTTCTATAACAATGTCTACTCATATGTCCAATCATTTAGCATCATTAGCTTTTCATCTCACTATAAAAACAAGGGACATCTGCACCCGGGAACAGTTTCTATTGTTCTAGATACTTAGGTGCTTTAACTTTAAACTCAATAAAGATTCCCAAATGGAGTGATGGACATGAAGCAACAAATTAACAGCCAAACTCCATCACACACATTCAGCACATATTGTTGCTAACAAATAAAAGATCAATTCATGGTAAATGCACCAACCTGATTAGAAGCCTGATTCATGGAGCTATTGGCGTTGGTATTTTGCATCACTTGAGAGTTCATGTTCTGCACTTAATCCTTTGAACTAGAAGCTGGAGCTGATTCTATATGTTCTACAGGACCTCCTGCACCACAAGCACTAGGTCCTACAGCTGACTTCATAAAGGGTCCTCCTGATAGGGGAACTAAGGGTGTGCGTTGCATCGGCATGGAAACTCCTTGACCAGGAAGCCCAAACATCTGCAGGTTAGATCCTATCATCCCATTGAATGCAGTATGCCCCAACATTGGTGAACCAGGAAAATGGGCACCTTGCATAGGGGGCACCTGAAGCATAGGGTAACCAGAAGATCCACCATTCATGTCAGGCATGCCCATCCCAAAATCCATGCCCAATCCCATTCCCATTCCAACACCCATGTGCGAGAAATGAGCCATATGGGGTGCATGCATATGCTGCATTCCTGGTGGTAACATCATTTGTGGCATATACAAACCAGCTCCCATCGACATAATCTGCATAGAGATTGAGAACAAAAAAAAAACATGAATCAAAAAAATACACCTTTAATAGAAAATTATTTACAATTAAGGGGGCCTGAGAATTAATGAGTTTGTTCACCTGTACTTGGAGTTGAAGTGTCTTCAAATACTCAATGGCCTCATCGAGCATTGAAGCTTTGTCCACCTGCAAACAGAAGACAATTACTTATGTTTAAACTTCCATGACGATTAGGAAGTTATATGATGTACTCTGGACATATGTTGATCATGCATCATAAATGTTCAGTTAGTCTTATATTGCCAAGACTTACCAATATTCACACACTAGTGAAGTTCAAAAAGATTGTGTACAAACTTAAATTTACTGTCTTCCCAAAACATATATTAGTTAAAAGTTGATTTCAGTTCCAGAAGTGACTAAGCTCAGATCCTTGGTTTAACACCCAACTTAGAACTTAGAAGTTAATCAAACATCATATATGTCCAGGAAGACTTGGCATGACTATAAAACATCAAATTAATGAAAACCAACCTTATTGCAATTAGGTATGAGTTCTTGAAGCGCACGCATCTTTTCATTGATTCTATCCCTTCGCCTCTGTTCACATTCCAAAATGAGTAATCAGATGTTGTACATCTTACAAATAGAACATTGCCATGGAAGTAATCATGTTATGTTACGACTACTTTAAATAGATTGCTTTCCTCACCCTTTCTGATAAGTTATGCACTTCTGCTGCTCTGCTTCTCTTGGAACCCGTACCTCGACCATGAGCTGCCTTTTTCACGCCCACAGATTCCTCCTCTACATCCTGCAGGAGGTTTTCAAAGTTAATAAAGGAAAGGATAGAGGAAAAGGAACTAGAACAAATATTTACAACATTTTAAAACTTACTTCACTATGGCATTCATAGTCATCAGTATCACGAGATTTTCTCTTCAACACAGGAGTTGGATCATCTGAAGCTCTCTCCACACTATTGCCTGAGCAAACAGAAGAATCAACCACAGGCTCCGTAGTTTTTTCAACATCTGGAAGTGCTCTAATTGCGCTTTCACAAAGAATATGATTGGAGTTTGTGTCATCATTCTTAGAGGCATCCTCTTGATATGCAGCCTCAGTCTGTTTAGTAGTTTGTGGTTCCTCAAGAGGCTTAGATGCGGTTGGTTTCATATCAACACTGGAGAGTGCCATAACATCTTGGCACTGTGAATTTGACTCCTTCATTAAACCACAGCTTGATTCGATTAGTACCGACTCGGGAGGATTGCTACTAGTTGCAGCTGAAACCTTATCCTTATTTTTAATCTTGTCCACCCTTACAAAACTCGAGCTAGGCATTGCACCAGCATTGTGAAGATTCGCTTTTGCAGGAGTAGCTGATCGTGAGAAATGAGAAAAGTTCACTATGGTGGAATTATTATTGCTAGGAATTGGTGGAGTCTGCTTCTGCATTGGTATGCCAGGAAAACCACCTGCAGGTGATGCTTGAATTGAATTCTTGCGAACAGCATGATGGGCATCACTAATTGTGTTACCACCAACCATATCCGAAGCTATTGATCTAAGAGATGGAATTGATGCTTGGGATTGCTGTGATGACATCTGGTATGAGTGAGTAGTACTAGTTCTAGGTCTGCTAACCTCAGCCGCACTTATTGAAGAAAGCTTTGACACATTCCTTTGTTCCGAAAGAGCACCGCCGTGAGTAGTATTGGTGTTCGACTCCCTATATATCTGACTAGAGTTACTCCTTTTGTCAATTGACGCGAGATTGCCATTGGTGGAAATCTCATTTGCAGTGACAGCAGATATTTCAGGCATAAAATCATGGGTATATTCATGCTGTAAAGGTTGATCAAGGGCATAGTTCAACCAAGGCAACATGTCATCATCGTCACTCAAACCCATATCAACAGATGGCACAGACAATGGAATTTCATCTATCATGGAATCCACTGACCCAAATTTCCCCATCTTCCCATTGCTCCCATTTCCTAAGTCTCTATCTCGATTCTTGGGGGTGTGAGATGGTAAGCTATTACAAGTTGGACTCCTTCTAGCTCTATTGGACTGACCATGCATCATAATCTGCCCATTTTCCCACACTAGTTCAACCAAATCATTCAAAGGGCTGCTTTAATTCCCTCAAGATAGAAAAGAAGAGAAAAAAAGCAAATATTAATTGGGAAAACAGAACACAATACAATGACTCAATGAGTCAGTGACATGAATCAAAACAGGTACATATGCAGAGATTGTAATCACTAAAATGAACTGAACTTACTCGAAATCTGGATTCGGATCACTCCTCCCTCTGCGCAATAGCTCGGATAAAGGCATGGTGAACAACTGGACTCTTGTGTGTTATTCAGAAATGCTCCAAAAGCTTCAAGAACATGGACATTATTACAAGCTTCCACACAGTGTCTTAAATTTGAGTGCTGGGTTCAAAGGACCAGAAGGAAAAAAAAATTAGATATTTATGTATATAAATAGAAATGGCAACAGTTGTTGGAAGACGTAAAAGCCCAACCAAAACCCCACTATAAGACAATCCCAGTATAACTTATAGTGGGAGAAAAGAAATCATATTCCTTCCACAGTTTTATAATTTACACAGAATAAAATCTTTCTTTTAATACTACAGTCTTTATCAGTAAGATAAACTATAAAACCTCAATCTTGTTTTAAAATCTATAAAAAGTAAGCAGTCAAAGTAATTCTTTAATGGCTCCAAAGATCCCAGAAAACCTCTAAATAAGCTCTATCTGAGTTAAAAATTAGTTCTTTACAATTTTCTTAATCATTAAACAGAAAACACAGAAAACAGATTATACTTCCTTAAACTAATGACCAAAATCTTAAACAAGCCTCCAAATTTTTTGACTCAAAGATAATGGGAATATATTCACTTTAGTATTAAACTTGAAGAACAGCCCAGAAATCCTTATTACCCAAAACCCAGATAGACCTGACCAAATTCCATAAAGCAACAGCAAAATGTACAAAAGAAACAAACTTTTGGGGAAATCACAGCTCCTCGAACTAGTCAAGTACACAAGTTTTGTTAATCCACATGTTAAACCATAATGAAGCTCAGTACAGCAAGTAAACTCGAACAAAGAGAACCCATTTTCATCTGAGAGAGAGAGAGAGAGAGAGAGAGAGAGAGAGAGAGAGAGAGAGAGAGAGAAGCATTACACAAGTGGACGCAGAAGACGGCGAAAGGCTAGGCAGAGTGTCAGGGGGACCATTGCAGATAGATAGAGGTGAAAAGCTTCAATCTTTCAACTCACCCAAGTTCAGATGAAGCCATTTGTGTGGCTTTCAACCGTGGTCAATCTCTTTTTGGCTTCAACCTTGGTCAATCTTCTTCTTATCAATGCCTTTACCAAAATCTATTTACTATAGAATAATGTGCTTTGATTAGAGAAGTGAGACCCACTTGAGCCCTTAAGAGCGTGTAGAGCACGCGGTATCTGTAGGGCAATTGCCCAGATAATAAAGCGTGGGTGGAGTTGGAGTATAGGACTTGGTTCAGTGAGGTGGTTTTCTCTAGCAAAGATTGTTCATTTTGATGTCCGTATTCTCTGTACTAGAATAGAGCATATTATCCTCTAGGATTTATATATGTTATCTTAAAACATTGGATGTAGATTTGGGTTATGTAGCTGTGGACTATGTTTGGAATTCATAATGGAAAACAACAACAACATCATTATCATGTATACATGAATGATCGACTTTTATGATATATTTTTGGCATGGAGTTTCTCTTTTTCAAGTTCAACTTATAAACTTATAATCATAGTTTGAAAATTATGGATTAACGCATTAACAAGTCATTTACCTGCTCATCATAGGTCTTTATAAATCTACTTCATCTACTTCCCCTTCATATTTGGAGACACTTTTCTTGATATGTTCAAAAGTGGTTCCCTTAGCAAATCTTCACCTCTATAATCCACTCGGGTGAGATGGATCGATACTACTATGAAAATGTGTAAGACAAGAGATCGGTGTTTGCCAAATGGAAATATTAATATATTTTCGTATAACAAATATACAAATCTTTTCTAAAGTAGATGAATGCTAAATAAATTGAATCTTGTTGTAAGAGAAACAAAGGATAAGCAAAGCGTTGTTTTATTGATTGATAAGAAGGCCTTTATATATGCATTACATCAAGTATCCCGAATAATCAGGGATTTCCTATCTACTAAAGATACTACATATCTAGTCTAATTAGGTCAAGACACACTACGGAAGTTAAGGAATTATCCTTCCTTGAACACTCCCCCTTGTGTCGCGTACCTAATGTGACACGGTGCATAACATGTTGCTTCGCTAAAATCTTGCCAAGCAAAACAAAAACCACTTGGGTAAAATAAAAACTTGGTCGAAGGGAAAAGAGCACAACGCACTAACTACAATTCAAGATTACATGTGAGGTAGACCCCCCCTGATGTCTACAAGACAACTCCCCCTGATTGGTAACTCAATCTCAGAGTTTAGATTAGTAGCGTATACAAACGCTCCTCACAGGCTTCAAAAGTATGCGTGGCCAATGATCGAGTCATTTAATACCGCCATATTATCCTTGTATTAGACCAGCTACACTTAGCTTTACTTGGTCTTAAGGAACAAGGTCGCTTAACAACTCAAAACTATAGTTCGCGTTGAAAATTAGATTCACGCACAGCATGACCTTTGTGTACTTAAATAGTCATAACTCCTTCGATACAGTAGGTATGAACAAACCATAAAGCGTTATGAAAACTAGATACCCATATCTTTCCAGTGATATAAAGTACACAGCGTGGTTCGTGCTGAGCTGATCACAAAGCTCTGTCGAATGTGACTGATCTGCAAATTACCGGACAGATTCGTCCTACTTTGCCAAAACAGCTATAACTCACTCAATATGATAGCTATGATCAAATAATTGGTATTCCTGGAAAGTAGACACATAGACCTTTCTAATGGTACCAATTTTACCATTTTCTAACAAGTGTTCTGTTCTGTAGGTTTCGGGGAAGTCGACATACAAAACCAGGCAGATTCTGGAATTGTCTTATGACGCGTCTTTCATGATGGGATCGAATGAGCCTAAACCTTTCATACTTGAAAGAAAGTATCGCCATATACCATGGCATTGCGTGGGCGCATCTAGCCATTACCTTGGCTTTATAAGTTTATAGCGAATGAGATGTCGAGTCGAGCATATTATAACAAGTACATGATTGCGCACATGGTACTTAGATGGAGAGTTTTATCTCCCAAGAATTCTTGTCATATGGACGTAACAAGTCTTCTCAAGATATCGACTAATCATGGGATACATATAGGCTTTGGTTTAACATCCTTTAGATAGCCATAAGCCGATTGATGAATAGGTTCATCACTCACGGTTCTCACTCCTAATACCAAGTATTCCCAAGATCTTTTCATTCTTAACGTCATATTAGTGATACTTCAATCACAATTCATCCAAAGTTTACACGAAAATAGGCATGACTCTTTACATCCCATATCCAATCAAGTAATCACTCAATCGTGGTTTTTGCTCACTTGACTTGGGTGAAAACTAATTCGTTTAGGATGTTTATGCACGTCTCTTTACTTAGTCCCAATAGAGATGATTTAAGCTGCATGTTCAGTTTTTCGGAACTACCAAACTGACAAGGTAGTGGAGTGCAATATGACTCCATTACGAGAGCATATGTCATCGTAGTCGATTCCAGGGCGCTTGTGAGAGACCTTGCGCCATAAGGTGAGCCTAGACTCTTTTTCTCACTACGCCTTCCATCAAAGATTATAGATAGGGTTTACACTTGCGGTGTCGGTATCACCTAACCAAAGACCTATCTCTTTGTTTAAACTGGATCGCATATCTTTCTGTGTAGGCCAACTCACAACGTTGGTATTTGCTTCAACGAAGTGAGTGCTTAATATCTAACTCATAAACCACGTTCTCATATACACTAGTGTAATTCACATTTGTAGAGATCTCTATATGGATCGGCTTTGCATTGAGGCGTCCCCCAATGATAAGCATAATCCAGAAAATCCATGAGACGAATGAGTTGTCATTGATCCAAGGATCAAGTTGTGCCATACTCGCATTCGGCGAGTGTATATCGAACTAAGTGCCCTCTCTACACTTCTTGTGAGAGTCACGACCTAGTGACATCATCTACCACTTTTGTGGAGTCACCATTCCACCATCTATGGGTGACAACATGTCCATTTATCCGGACATCAATCCTTACAGGCATGTTTGAAACAAGAGTATTATTCCGATCTTTTCTTTGAAAGACCAATAGTTTGCTCTTTGCAACATGTATATCAGATCTCGTCACTTTGATTTATGGGACTTCAGAGAACATGATGAGACACAGTGGGGACAAACCATGGTAATACCAAGTAGTTCTACTTGAACATACTTGTTCTTATCTCCCCCTAACAACGGGAAGACTGGCTCATCAAAAAGTGACATAAACGAGATCTCTTGTTAAGGTTTCTATATAGCGGACTATATGTGGAAGCTGATGTCTTATTCAATGACAATATTCATAATCAAAGAACCCATCATTAAGCGCTTGTGGTGTCGCATTATGGCACATAAAGAATGTGGGCGATAAAGGGTTGTTTATGTCTGAATCCGTAGACTCACAGAAACCGATGGATCTTGGTGTGATTCCTTCCTGCAAATCCTGCTAACTAAGGGAATACCGGGCGGGGCCGGTCTATTCCGCTCTGATGCCTAAGTCAGTATAGTTGGGATAAACCGATAACTTAAGCAGGAATGCGTAGTTGAAGTATTGATTACCTATTAATGAGGGTAGTTGGGACTCATATATAGGCTGCCGGGTACGAGGACTGGCTTCACCCTTCGATATGGGACTGTCCCCCTTCTGCACATATTACTGGGCTATTTCGGCCCCTGTTTGGGGAGCTGCCATCCCCGGTTCCCGAGCTCCGATCACAAGTAAGACCTCCTCGGGCGCGGGACCAGGTGTACATGCTCTGCTCCCGGGTCCTGAGCCGGGTCCAAGAGGGTCTGGCTGTGGGTCTGGGGGCCTGGGTAGCCTCTTTATGGCTACTGTCAACAAGTCCTCCAAGTTCCCGGTCAAGTGCCATCTTGAATGAGAACTTAAATCTGTCTTGCTTTACAGGCCCGCAGACCCGCAGGGATGCGAACCCAACGGTGCCCTAGCCCCCCAAGTTCGCGTTTAAGATTGGGCTTGACCGGGCGTTCGGATAAACCTGTTATGATGATGCATACTGTGATGAGTGCATGGTTATGATGTTCATGGTGACAGTTGCATACGGGTATAAGATGTAGTGCATGAGATGATGATTATGTGGCGTTGAAATCCGCTATGCCATGCTGTGTCCTGGGAAATCCCGGTGAATATATTGCACGGGATGAACGAGTTCCCTAAGTTTAGAACTGTAGCCGCAGAGTCAGTGGGTGCCTTGAACAGTTGTTTGATGAGGTGGGAAACTTGTCCCGTGTTAGAGGGGTTCCCGGTGGGGTGGCGTGGCCCAGAGTACGCCTTGGGAGTCGTCCGTACGTTTCACTGTCATTGTTCCTGCAGACGTGAAGTATGTGCAGGGTTTTTAGCCTGCGGGAAAATTGTCCTGTATGAGAGGATCAAATCTCCCGGTGGGGTGAAGCGGCTCTGTGTTCGTATCGACCAACATCTCCGATTGTTTCTCAGCCTTTGTTCTTACAAGCATGAGGTATATACAGGGTTTCTAGCCTACGGGAAGATTTGTCCTGTATGAAAGGAACGAATCTCCAGGGTTTATAAACCCCGGCGGTACATATGCAGAGTTTTTAGCCTGCGGGAAGATTGTCTTGTATGAGAGGATCAAATCTCCCGGGGTGAAGTGGTCCTGTGTTCATATTGGCCAGCATCCCCGATTGTGTCTCAGCCTTTGTTCTTACAGGCATGAGGTATATGCAGGGTTTCTACCCTGCGGGAAGATTCGTCCTGAATGAGAGGAACAAATCTCCCGGGTTTATAAAGCCCAGCAGTACCTGGAGCCTGTAGGTTGTACGAGGCTGTCCGTAGGAATGTTTCGGTTCGCACGACTGGTTATTCCGTAGGAGGGAGAGAGAAGCTAGTGAAGACCTGGCCGGTGTAAGTTCGCAGCCAATAGTTCAAGCTGGATGTACCGGCGAATAGGATAGCCTTTAGTTGGAGCAGGTACTACAGTTGAAATATCGTAGCCTGGACATAATATTCCTGCAGGGTTTTGAGCCTGCAGGAAGAATTCTCCTGTGCTAGAGGAAGAGTTCTTCCGGTGGGATACCTAGCAGTTGTTTCTTGGCTTTAGTCAACCGCCCGGGGGTGAGAGAAAAACATGCGCAAGATTTTTAACCAGCTGGCCGTAAAGGTGGAATAAGCTCGACTGGTGGAATGCCTTGTACCGTAGGGTTATGTGTGGGGATACTTCGAACTGTTGGAATAAAAGTTCGAATGCCCATACCGTTGGAAGATCACAGCCATAGGTTAGAATAGGCTGTAGGTTCAACTACCCTCTGCATGCGAGGCAAGTGTCTGACATGCATTGAAGAGGGTATTCCATCAGTCTCATAAGTTAAAATGGCGTGGGAAGTTACCAATACTGGGATACGTGCTGCTAGAGGACGGTCAGGGATGGATGGCCCGGATCCGGGGGCGTTTTACTTTCCCTACTTTAGTTTGGGGGGGGGGGGGGGGGGGGGGACTCAAGGGGTGCTCAGGATACTGGACCTGTATATAAACCCCTGCTGCTTCGTGCATTTTTGCTTTTGGCTGAGAACTGTTCCCCTGTTTAGCGTGTTCAACAAAATTACTCGGTGTTTTCCAGCTGTTGAGTTTCCGTGGTCGTGCATACCAATCAGTGAGTTCTGCCCTTGTGATTCTGAAACTTCTTTTTGTCTTGTTTGTGGGTTGATCTGACTGACACCTAGTTGTATCTCGGTTTGCCCTTTGGATGTGACCCCGCTGGTACTGAATCTCATCGAGATCTGGGGATTTTCGGCTGATAAGCCCAGTGGTCGCTGTGGGGCTGTGCTGAGGGGTTACATGCTTCGTACGGCCCAGCGGCCGTTGTTTAGGTTGTATTTCTGACCAGCCATGGGTTATTTTTTCTTTCCCCTAGGTTACATGGATTCTAGGAGCTCCAGTGAAACCTCTGAATCGGCCGCCAGACGACCGGTGACGGACGACCAAGAGAGGATGGAGGACTGACTTGTCTCCTCGTCATCGGGGCCAGATGTCATCGCCCATTCGACTGGTGAGGCGTCAACGTTTGGGTCTCTAGGACAAGAGGATGCTCCCTATAGAGTGTCCGTGGGTACGACCCACCCAGCGGGCGCCCCGCGCTACACACTTGTGGACGGGAATATGACCATAGGCTATGACGAACTTGAGGGCTCTATAAGTCCCGGGGAGATTGCCGTTTTTCGGGTTAGGTGGAGTATTCCCAGAGAGGTAGATCTCCGGCCCCTGTATGCCGGAGAGTCGGCCTGCAACCCGGAGGAAGGCTGGGTTGCGATTCACGAGGACCAGTTCCGACATGGGTTCTCTCTTCCGCTGCCGAACTTTGGGCAGTACCTGCTTAGTGCCATTAAGATATCACCGGCACAGCTTCCTGGAAACCAATGGAGGCAACTACTGGGCCTAGGATGTCTCTACTGGTTCTGTGATATAAGCTTCCCTACGGTGAACGAGTTTCGGGCCCTGTACAGGCTGACGTACTCGAAGAAGAGTAAGGCCCGGGGTGTGTGAGTTTTTCCGCCCGGGACTATAAGCTGCTGATAACCTGTCAGTCGTACAAGCTGTCTGACCTAGAGAGGGATAGAATCATCCTAGTATTTGGGTGCTGGTCCGACTAGGAGCGTAGTTCTTACAACTTCATCTGGCGGGAGGTGCTGGAACTGTGTAGCCTGGGGGGGAATCCCGGTGGGTGGTGGAATGTGGATTGGTTGTACCTGTTCCTGTTGAATTAGTTGGTGTTTTGTCTAACCCCTTTGCTTGGTGTTTTGTAGGTGTATCTGCCCGGACGGCCATTAAAGCCCATGAAACGTTGTCGATGGACAATTGGGATCTTGTCTCCAAACTGAAGGAGAAGGGAGACGCCGTCGCGCGAGCAAAGGTTAACCGGAAAACCGGCTAGTTGATCATACACGATGAACCCGTGGCCTTGGATGTTGCGAACGAGGATTACGCCTTAAAACACGTAAAGACTCCTATAACGGGACGCCCGGGGGCGTCTGGATCGGGGACGACCCCCGGTGGGCCGTCCAAGTCCCCGGGTGGTGCTGGAAAGATTTCCCGACGATTGGGACCGGTTCCTACTGTCGCCTGGTCCCCATTGTCTGCCGCCCGATCTTCTTCCTTACAGGTTGATCTGGGGGAAAAGAGGAGGAGAACTCGGGAGATGCCGGTCGGTTGGTGAGAGCTTGGCCAAGCGGCTGAAGCTGACGAGTGGTGGCACCACTATCGCCCAAGGCAAGGTTCATGCGGCCTCTGGCTCTGCTGCTGCCGGCACAGGAGCATCGGGGGTGGAGAAGGCTCCTACTGCGAGGCTGGGACCGGAGCATGGCTGCCCGGACGAGCCTTTCGTCCGGAGCCTGCTCATGGATGTGAGGGGCATGGATCTGGACAAGACTGGGGCTCCGGGAGGGCGGCCGGAGGAGCACCGGCTGAAAACCAAAGAGATGGCCATCCAGGTAAGGATAGTTTGTCACTGGTATCCGTTGAACATTATTTTGTGCTTTGTTGCTTTCTAACCGGTGTCTGTCAAACTGTAGCTGCTGTACCACTTGTATAAGTCAGATGCAAGTGAAGAGCTGCCTGAGCTGAAGAAGCAGGTGGCGGCGTTGACAAGCGCCCGGGACCTCCTGGAGGTGGAGAAATCCAAGCTCCAACGGGAGAAAGCCCGGTTGGAGGAGAGGGCCAGGAAGCAGGTGGCTAAGCTAGAGGCCCAAGTGGAGGTTCTGGAAGAGGAGAAGAAGGGCCTAGAGGAGCTGCAGCGGCGGGTGGCGATGGTTTCTGCTTCTGCCGGCGGGGCGGTCGACGAGAATGACCCGGAGCTGTACCAGCAGGTTGTTAAGAAGTATCAGCAAAGTGATAAACTTCTTGACCTGCTGGAACGGGCCCGGGAGGCGGGGATAGCCGATGCCTATGACGACTGGAAGGCTAAGGGCTATCTTGACGTCTCAAAACTACCGACGCCGCAGGCGGATGCGGAAGAGGATCTAGAGGAAGAAACCGAGCCGACCGGGGCCGAGGGGGACGCAGCGGGTGAAACGGCTGCTGAAGGAGATGCTGCTGAAGAGGGGGAGCAGGCGCAAGTGCCTTAGCAGACTCCATACTTCGTACACTCCCCCTCCCCCCGTATTTTTGTTGTGTTTTTTTTTATGCATTTCCATCGAGTTGCTTACCGGTGGCATGGTCCCCTGTAAACATTGTATTTTTCAATGAAGGGACATTTTGCCTGAGTCTTGTTATGCCTGTTTCAATTTGCTCTTGACTTGGCTACCAATGAGTTGCCCTTTGTATTTAGTTGGAAACAAAGTTGGAATAGACGATTCCTGAAATTACACCGGTCGAACCGGTTGGAATGCCTAGCTAATTGTGTTGGAAAAATTAGCATTTTGTTCTCGGGCTGGTGAGTGGTTGGACCGCTGAGCTTCTCTACGGGTTTGAACCGGGGGAGGCGCGGGGTTAGCCTTGGTGGGGTGGGATAGAAATCCCTGTCCCGCAAAGTTCCTACATGCCGAGTTCACCTTGATACCGCTGCAAGTCGTCGCGGCAGACTAGTCATTCAATTGCTGTTTTCAAGGCAAGGCAGTCGTTTGTCCGGTGTGTGACTTCATCGTGGTAGGAGCAGCATTTATCTGTCTGCGCTCTGGTCAGGTTCCCGTTTAGGTGCTTTCTCTTTGGCGGTGGAGGGATGTTGTTTCAGTTCTCATACAAGATATCCTCGTAAGAAGAGGTTAAGGTGGAGAATACCTCTTATCGGCCTGCGAGCATGACTGCCAGAGGGCGGGTTTGCTGGTAGGACGAGGGCTTTCCACCTCGTTAGGGGGTGTCAAAATTGTCCGTCCGACGCTGCTGGTTCCCCCAACTCCTAGGCCTTTGGTCGGATGAAGCTCCTCGGTCCTGGCCCTGCTGCCAGTTTCTAACTGCTTGCCGGGCAGGCCCCGGCTCCTCCTGCCTTCTCTTGTGTTGGCGACTCCCGTACGTTTCCAGGCCTGAGACTTTGCTTGAAAGCTGATTCGATAATCCCCTTGTCTAGGTTCCTGACCCCGTGTAACAGCCCAGCCCATACACTTAGGATATTGTCCGCTTTGGGCCCACCGCCCCGCACGGATTTGTTTTTGGGAGCTCACACGCAACTTCCCAGTAGGTCACCCATCCTGGGATTGCTCTGAGCTTAGCAAGCTTAACTTCAGAGTTCTCATCCCCTCCGAAGCCATTGAACCCCCAAAACGCGTCCTTATGTATTGAGCTAACCCTGCACATATAAGCACAGCATCCACTCTCCCCCGGGCGATGTGGGATGCGTGACTACCTACCTGCTAGCTTCTCTAGCCAGGTCAGGTCGGGTCATCACAATCCACCCCCCTTAGGGTCCGACGTCCGCGTCGGCACACTTTCGGCCGGAGACAGGCTCTGATACCAATTGTAACAGCCCAGCCCATACACTTAGGATATTGTCCGCTTTGGGCCCACCGGCCCGCACAGATTTGTTTTTCGGAGCTCAAGCGCAACTCTTAGTAGATCACCCATCCTGAGATTGCTCTAAGCTCAGCAAGCTTAACTTCAGAGTTTCCATCCCCTCCGAAGCCATTGGGCCCCCAATGCGCGTCTCTATGTATTGAGCTAACCCTGCACATATAAGCACAGTATCCACTCTCCCACGGGCGATGTGGGATGCGTGACCTACCTACCTGCTAGCTTCCCTAGCCAGGTCAGGTCGGGTCATCACACCCCGGCGGCAGTGGCCGTTTGCCAACGGTTAACGAAGGCTCTCAGCTCTTCGCCGTTGGTTTGCTTGCAGTTAAAGAGAACTGTCGAGGTCCGGGCACCTTCGACCCTTAAGATGAACCTGCCTACAAATCTGTCGGCCAGCTGCTCGAATGCCTCTATAGAGTTCACCGGTAACTCGTAAAACCAGTTGAGTGCCTCCCCGGACAGGGTCTCTTGGAATATGTTACAGCAGACAGCGTCCGAGTAACCCTTAGCAAACGTTTGGGATCGAAAGCTGTCCAGGCGCTGGTATGGACAACCGGCTCCAGAGTACGTCAGCTTTAGTGACTTTTGGGTGCCTGATCTTCCGAATTCCAGAACCCGGGGTGAGAAGGGTTCGGCTCGCTCATTGAACCGCGCGCTCTCCGGCGGTCTCGCTGCCTTCCTCTTGTTGGCCTCCATTTGGGCCTTCATATCTGACACTGAGTCAGATAGTATTTGGAATGCCCTTGCGGCCGGGCTTATGGTATCACCCTCGAATGAACCACTTGCCCGCCGATTTCCCGGGATGATTTCCTCGGAACTCCTCTCCCGGCACGTCGACGCCTCTCTCTCCCCCTGATGACTGTCCCACCTCTTGGTGTGGAAACTTTCTTGGCGGCGGTGCAAATGATTTTGTCAGAGCGGCATTGCGCTGCTGTCCCCTTTCCAAGGAAGCCACCAATGCGGCATTCACCGCTTCCATGTCTTGATATCGGGTATTGGCTTCTGCCCTGTCCCGATCGCTCTCTGCTCGCAAGCGGTTGACTTCCGCTCTCATCTTTTCTATCTCTCCCGCCATATCGTACTGGCCGGGACTGGAAACATCATCCTGGCTGTTGCTGGCGGCCAGCCTATCTTCCTCTCTGCTCGGGGCACCGGGGGACGCTGGTGCGGATTCCAGGTCCCAGACTTGGTGGGCTTCCTCCGGGCCTTTCCCGCACGTATTTCGGTGGTATTCGCCAACCGTACCGCCCGGATCACGGTTGGTGGCAGCGCTCTGACTGTAGCCGCCAAAGGGCTCCTGCCTCGCCCCTGGGATCTTGATTAGTACTGGCTCCAGAACCTTCTGATCCTCCTCTAGACTTCTTTCCCTCCTTTCTGCACTTACAGACATATTTGCCGCATAATTTTTAATTTTTTTTGCTATCCGTAGGCTGACCGATTCCCTTCCTGCTAGTAGGACAACACGTCGACTTTTTGAAAATCTTCCCACAGACGGCGCCAATTGTTTCTGTCTGAATCCGTAGACTCACAGAAACTGATGAATCTTGGTGTGATTCATTCCTGACAAATCCTGCTAACTAAGGGAATACCGGGCGAGGCCGGTCTATTCTGCTCCGATGCCTAAGTCAGTATAGTTGGGATAAACCGATAACTTAAGCGGGAAAGCGTAGTTGAAGTATTGATTACCTATTAATGAGGGTAGTTGGGACTCATATATAGGCTGTCGGGTACGAGAACTGGCCTCACCCTTCGATGTGAGACTGGCCCCCTTCTGCACATATTGCTGGGCTATTTCGGCCCCTGTTTGGGGAGCTGCCATCCCCAGTTCCCGGGCCCCAATCACAAGTAAGACCTCCCCGGGGGCGGGACCAGGTGTCCATGCTTTGCTCCCGGGTCCTGGGCCGGGTCCAGGAGGCCTGGCTGTGGGTCTGGGGGCCTGGGTAGCCTCTCTATGGCTACTGTCAACAAGGGTATTGATCGTTAACACTTATACGTTAACAAGATGCATTCCGTTACAAAATGTAACATGCATGTATGCTTCCTGAAACGTTTCACTAAGTTTCGGGACCCCAAATGTCACTAAATTTTAACAGTAGGTAGGCACCTGTGTTCGGATTCCAACGCCGCAGACGTCATTGCCGGAGCTGGCTAGAAACATACCGAACCGGTCGGACCAGTTGCCGAAGGTCAGTGAACGTTTGTGTCGAGTGGTTCACCACCCTTCATGTGTCCAATGGCTCTGAAATTTTATGAACAGGTAGCCATGGATGTTAGGAATCGGTGACCCAAATTTCACCTCAATAACGGGCCTAAAAGTAGGTGAACTGGTCCGTCCAATGATGAGTCCGTGAGCTGGAAAACCAGAATTTCTAGGTTTTCTTCAACTTTTTAATCATTGTGAAGGTGCTTCATAACATCTAAGTGTTATAACTTGAGTTTAACCATCAGATATATATCACCATAGTATCATTGTGTCTCAAATTGAACTATGATACGGCATCAAAGCCATCATCTTATGTATCATTGTCTTTAGCGTAGGAGGGCGTTACTCCAAAACTTTGCTAAACATTAGGCTTTAAAATAATGAGCATAGCTAATGAATGATCTTAAGGAGATCATATGCACTTTTAAATACATAACCAGTGCTTCTATTTACTTGGAGGAAGACTTGGGTGACGTTAATGTCATCATTAAGCCTTGAGCATTGCTCATGACGCTACCAAATATTCTTTTGGTCATCTTTGATCCCAATAGCTTCTTTGCGCAAAAGAAAGGATGTCCATGTAATTTTCAAATATGGATCATCAAAACATGTCCAAAATTCCGGACGATGTATATTAGAGTCTATATGAGTCGCCCGATTTAAAGAATCCGAATCATAGTATACGTGAAATACATTCACAATTTTGACTCATAAGTTGTGCACATTCATTAGAAGTGATACATAAGAAAACTTTTCAATTTTCACAATGAGTTTCAAGGTGATAATCATGAGGATATACTCTCATCTTCTTCCACGTATCTCTTGTATATATTGACCATATGATTGCATTATTTGTAATTAGTTAACCGATGTAGAACAACATCAATGACATGATTCTCTTCTTTTTCAATGGTCTTTTTCTCTTTTTTCTTTTCTTTATGACATGGGGGTTTCGAGGCGTAGCCTCCCCCTCTTTTTCTGAACGTGTGACATGAATTTCGTCACTTGTCATTATAGGGCGCATTTTGTGGTCAATGTTTCTTTTTCTCAAAAGAGCAAGAGGGAATGTATTGAATTTAGGTCGAGACCAAGATTATGGTAACTCAATTCAATATTTATTGTGACAATTTTCGTCACATATGGATGTTAAAGCGACAATTTCCGTCGCACATCATGAGTTTGTCCCTTTGTGACTCTCTTATGATCGTCACAAGCATCGACAATATTATGTCGGAATCATGATAAAATAGTCACGAAGAGTTGTGGTTCACAGTGACATCACATCCACAAGCACAACTTTGGACGGTAACATCACAGTTACCCCTTAAATACTGTGATACGCCGGGGTGGGTGGAGCCCCTTTGTATCGTCCTGAAAAACACACAAATTCCAACAATTGAAATTGCGAAAAACATGAACTTTTATAAAATCTTACTTGTTAGTTCACCAAATGAACTGCGTAGAAATATAAATTGCGCTTGAGGACTCGGTTCTGATCCATGTGCAAATTTGAGAAGCTCTTCCATGTACGTGCAACGAAATAATCCTCGCAATTACATCGCGATGCGTCGTGCAATAAGTTTCATGGAAAACATAAAGCATATGGTTAGTCATATTCACCATATACAGGCAGTAAAACTAATTAGAGAATTACTGCAGTAACTGTTTTAACCCGAAGGTAAAAACTTTTTATTTTGGTAAAAATAATTACCGTTTTTGCCTGGGTCGGATCCTTTGATCCTGGTTGAAACCGGGTCAGGTCAGCAAACCGGGTCGAGCAGAGTGCTGGTGTTATTGCCTACGCGCTCGGGGTTGGGGCGCCACTGGGCAAGGACAGAGGCACGCAAGGCGGCGTCGTCTTGGCTGGGTCCTCATTGAAACGGCCAGAGAGGGTGGCCGATTTTGGGGCGGCGCGGGGCTAGTGGCATCAACAGGGCTATGACGACGTCGAGGATCAGCAGAGGACGCGCGGCGGAGGGCGGCGCGAGGTCGTCGACGTCATGGCGGCGTGCAGAGCAAAGCAACGTCGACTGGGTGGAATCTTCGAATCCAGGTTGAAAATGAAATTGGATTCCGGTTGAGTGATTGCTGCAGAGGCCGTCGAGCGGGGCGGCGCTAGGTGCGCGTTGATGTGAGGCTCGACGATTCTGGGCTTCGAGGCTGAGCGGTGGAGCTACTGCAGATGTCATATCGGAGAAGGGAGGGTGCCCAGAGAAAATTTCTAGGTGCCCATAGAGTTTTTCTTTCTCTGCCGACAAAGTTGTCGTCGGCAGAGTAAGGTTGGATTTCTTTTTCCGACAAAGGGGTTCTGGGAGGGGGCCTTCTATTCCGACAAAGGGGTTGTCGGTGGAACTTGGTACCGTGGGAATTTTCTTTCTTCCGACGAAGGGGTTGTCGGCGGAAGAAAAACCTAGGGTTTCTGATTTTTTTTTTTAGGGCTATTAGACAAAGGCTAGAGCCACGTGTTGATAACGTGTTGTAGGAGAAACAAACGATAAGCAAAACGTTGTTTTATTGATTGATAAAGAGACCTTTATATAGGTATTACATCAAGTATCCCGAATAATCAGGGTTTCTCTATCTACTAAAAATATTACATATCTAGTCTAATTAGGTCAAGACACACTACAGAAGTTACGGAATTATCATTCCTTGAACAAATCCGTCTAATATTATAATTATTTTAAATTATTAAAATAAAGAAAACTATTAGCCATTTTTGAAAGTTATGTTTAGAGATATCCGCAAAAACAATGAACCACAAACGTCTTATAAGATCATGACCCACTAAGTATCTAATCTGATCGAGATCACCACACATTGGATGATGGAGTCTCATTGTGCTTTGCCCTTCCATTATACTCATTGAAGCATGTAAGGATTTCCATATCAAATGACAAGGATAGGGTTTTTTTTTTCTTCTTCCCTTAAGTTCATTGGTGTGACGTATAATAATGCCAACAATTAGGAGACACCAAAATCATAAACTTTATACACTTGGTTATAAGTACTTAAGTAGGAGCCACCGATTCAGAAAGTAAAACCTATTTTTCGCTACACAAGTGATAATTACCGGTAGATTGATAATGTGTAAATCAAGTTGATCGGCCAACTCGATCTATTATAATAAATTTGCTCTATGTAGTGATAAAAGCTCATCATCTCGAGCTAGTTTAGGGATGAAATTGAGCTTGTATATCACTGTAGAGAATTAATTTATCAATAATATACATATATAAATGTGATGTGAACTATGTTTTTGGCACCACTTGTTTCTTGAAGTAAGTAAATATAAAGTTCTCTACTCCTCTTAACTTCGACTGGCTTTCTATTATGCTATGAGCAATTACGCTCGATATTGGTTTATTTCTTTTATCTCATCCACATCAGGACACTAAGCTCTCAACTAGGGTTGGCATTGGATCCGAGAAGCGAGCATGCTCGTGTGCCTTTCGTATTTCATATTTGGCACCCCATCGATCTACCTCTTCCCTACACCCCGGCGACCCGGCCTAGCTCCAATCCTCTTGCAAGTTCCAAGTCCCTTGAAACTTTCACTTGAGTCTCAAGTGTCGACTACTTTCAACTTTTCTCCATTTTTTCACCAAAAATAGAAGTATAGAACAAGTAACTTAGCTGATTAAGCTCATCCAGATTATGATAATAAGAAGGGGCCAGTTGATTTCACTACTGCAGCAAAGCATTGAAGCGACGAAGATTGAAGTTGGAAAATCAAAAGTCATCGCTGGAACACATACAGGCGACCAATATAGGTTTTATGCAATAGTCGTCGCTTTCATGTTATCAGGCGACGACATTTTCTGAAACTTTGTCGCTCACAAATTATTGAAGCGACCAATATTGGTTTTATTCAATATTCGTCGCTATAAAAATACTGAAGCAACCAATATTGTAGATTCGTCGCTGTATTATAATTTAAGCGACGAGGTTTGGTCAATATTCGTCACTTTCATTGTATTTCCTCTTAAATGACAGCTGTATATATATATAGGTGAAAAAACTTGATACATACTGTGCTCGGGTTTCTGCATCTATTTTTGGAGGAGAAGAAGGAGAAGAGGGAGAAATTAGAAGAAATTGTACATTATTGGACTTGGGTTGCTAATTCTTTGATTCTTAAGTAAAGTTAGTGCAATTTCCTTATATTTATCCCTCTTTGTAAGCATATTATGTATTAATTCATGAGAAATGGTTGTTTATGTTGTTTAATGGAAGTTGGATTTAGGGTGTTTAATTTTGTGATTTGTTGTTGTTTAGTGTTAGAATATGAAAATTGTGATAAACCATGAAATGGGTTCATTGAAAATGTTATAATTTTGATGAAATTTAGTGAAATTAAGATTAGGTTAGTTTGTGAAATTGTTAAATTTAGTGAAATTGAATTTTAGTGTAATTTAGTGAAATTTTGAAATTTAGTGAAATTGAGAAATTTAGTGAAAATGAAATTTTGTGAAATAGTGAAATTGTGTGAGATTAGAATTTTATGGTGGATTAGGTTGAAATTATTGATTAATGATGTAATTATTGATTAATGATGTAATTGGTTTGTATAGATTGTGGTAGTTAGGGTTTCTGAAACATGCGAGTGACTTAGTGAGGGAGTGTGGTGCCGTGTGTAAATTTATTTTTTCATATTATATATAATCATGGTGTTTATCAGCTTAGAACTCCCGTTTGAGAATCAACAACTCATCTAGTTGATTGAGATGAGTTGTTGATTCTCGAATTGTCCCATTTTTGGACACTTTAGGCGAACACGATTTTGTTGATCGTTTTGCTATTCATGTGGTTTGAGTTTCAATTTTGGGATATAGTTTCGACATTGTCTCTCTACAATGTTCCTCGAGTGCAAATTAGGTTGTTTAGATTTTTGTGCACTTGAGGAACTGTAGGGAGATGTTGCCGAAATTTCTCAAAACTGTAGCGGAAACCACATGAATAGCAAAAGGATGAACAAAGTCGTGTTCGCCTGAAGGGGATAGGACCCAACCTAGAGGAATAAGGAGAAGAAGTGTTGGGACAGGTTCTGATTGTATTATAAATGTTGTGTGCTAACCTTATGCATATTGTCTGTTTATGTTGTGACAGGAAACATGGATGATGTCCCCGACAAATCTTGGATGAATCTTCACTTTACACACCCTGATTACAGCACAGGCTTAGTTAACTTCATCAATTTTGTTTCCGCTCGCACTGCTGGAATCAAATTTCTCCCTTGTCCGTGCGCAATTTGCAGAAATGGTCCTTATTATGAGAAACTCATAGAGATTTATCATTACTGCTTGCACCATGGTTTGGATCCGACTTACACAGTTTGACACCTACACGGGGAAGTTTCTGGTGAACCGGCAATGATCAGTAAATAGAGACAGTGGCTTCAAGACAGAGTCCAGGCTTCCAGTGTTGCCGGTTCTTCAGTGATCCCGCCTGTGGAGATTATACAAGATGTATTTCCATACTATCCTGGATACCATGCAGATGCACCGCATAATGTCGTTGAAGAAAACGCTAAAGTTCAGTTCAATGACATGGTAGATGATGATTATGGTAAGTATGAAAGGCTTCTAAAGGAGTCTCAAACCCCATTGTATGAAGGGAGTGAAGAAACTGTATTAAGTGCCACATTACATGCAATGGAAATTAAAGTTGAAAACGGATGGTCGGATACGAGTATTGATAAATTATGTAAATGAGTGCATAAGTTTTTTAAAGTTAATAATTTCCCTGTGAGTTATTCGAGAATTAAAAAAATCATCAAGGATATTTCCCTTGGATATGAAAAAATTCATGTTTGTGAGTTCAACTGTTACCTATTCAGGGGGGCTGTAAATAAAACTCGTAGGACTTGTCAAATATGTGGTGCTCAAAGATATAAGCCAGATACAGATGACCTTCCAAAAAAGATAATATGGTATTTCCCTATCACTCCAAGGTTGAAACGCCTATTTATGTCCCCACACACAGCAAAGCATATGTGATGGCATAAGGAGAGGCGACAAGATGAAAGTACCCTCCGGCACCCATCTGATGGAGAATCATGACAACATTTTAACAGGACATTTCCAAGTTTCGACGACATTAAGGGAAGAAATGTGCGGCTTGGAGTGGCAACTGATGGTTTCAGTCCATTTGGAACAATGACAACCCAGCATAATACGTGGCCCGTGGTTGTGATGTCATATAATCTACCCCCTAATATGTGTATGAGAAAGGAATATAATATACTGGCCGTGTTGATTCCTGGCCCTAAATCTCCAGGAAAGTGCCTTAATGTACTCATTCGTCCATTGATCGACGAGCTCATAGATTTATGGGAAAATGGAGTCTATACTTTTGACAGAGTCGACAATGATGTATTCACGATGAAGGCAGTGGTGATGTGTACTATAAGTGACTTTCCTGGTTTAGGGATGCTTGCGGGCTCAACGGTGAAAGGGTACAAGGCATGTCCAATTTGTCTAGATGAGCTGACGGCGAAGCATATTTGTGGGAGAATTGTTTATGAAGGGCATCGGAAATGGCTCGACGAGAATTCACCAATGCGATCCAGTTTGGCATTTAACGGGAAGCCAGAGTGGGGAAAAAGGCCAGCTCATAAGAACGGAGATGAAATTTTGGAGGAAATTCGGTCACACAGTTACGCCACTCTTAGCCATCATCCGTATTTTCGTGTCCCTTACTCGGCACACAACAGACAATGTTGGACCCACGAGAGCGTATTTTGGATGCTTCCCTATTGGTCGTCGTTATTACACAGGTACTGTTTAGATGTCGTGCACATTGAAAAAAAACGTGGGTGACAATATCCTGGCCACCATTCTTTCAATTGAAGGGAAGACCAAGGATGGTCCAAGGGCTCGCGAAGCTTTGCAGAAGAGGGGAATACGCAAAAGTCAGTGGTGTTCGGAAGATAAAAAGAGGACGGGAAAGGTTCCTCATGCACCCTTTTTAGTTGAAGAGGATCGTCTTGAAGAAGTATTCGAATGGTTTTACGGTGTTAGGTATCCACTTGACTATGCGGGAAGTTTGAGAAATAAGGTGAAACTGTCCGAGAAAAAGTTCTATGGATTGAAGACGCATGATTGCCATGTCCTGCTTCAACGTCTTCTTCCAGTGGTTATCCGAGGATTTTTGCCGAATAACGTCGTGAAGCCATTGATAGCATTGTCAAATTGGTTTCGAAAATTATGTGCTAGGGAGTTGAAGAAGACATATGTCCAACAAATGAAAGATGAGATTGTGATCATTCTCTGTAATTTTTCTTAATGTTCAAACTAAATTGGTATCGACCTTATATATGCAGTAATCATATTCATCATTTTACAGGCAATTAGGTGACTATAAACAGTCAATGAGTAATACACGTTACCCGGAGGGGAGTATTGCAGAAAGGTACATATCATGGGAGTCGGTGACGTACTGTAAGTCATATCTGCAATTTGAAGAACACGAAGAGCCCAATCCCCCAATATGGAATATTAGTTCTGTTTCTCAGTTAGTTCAACCGTGTATTATGGATACCACCAGAAATATCAGGTTAACAGAGGAGCAAAAGGTTGAGGCTCACTGGCAAATTTTGACGGATACAGAAGAAGCTCAATATTACATGGACGCTCATTTGCAGTTGTACACGCCGAGCAACACAAGGGTCCTGCAGAATTGAAGTGGAGGACTTTGATGTCCCGAGACATCGGGAGCGCCGTCCAGAGCAAAGTGCCGATGCTTGCGCCTTCATTTGCTGAGCTGGATGAGGAGCATCAAGATACATTGACCACTTATATGGAGGTAAAACATTATTTTACAATTTTTTTAACATTATTTTTCAATGACATTATATTGAAATATGATGTTTATAATGTTTTTTTTTTAATTGTTTGTTACTAGACGCTCTATCACCTTCCTCCCATCGAGACAGGCATGTGGAAATACATTGACGAGACGGCTGTAAAGATTTACAAGGACTGGAAGTACGACTGCCACACACACTACGTCGAAGTGTCAAAGGCGACGCCTGCAGAGTTTATCCACCGACCGGAGCAGTGAGAGTGGCTCAAAGTTCACTTTGAGGACGACGATTATAAGGTAACGTTGTTGTAGGAAATAATGAATTAGTCTACTCATTTCATTGATAATCCCCTTTATATAGGGTGAGTATTACAACGGTAATAGGAAATACATAAATGACAATAATGACTACATAATTATCTCTCGTCAGTTACATTGACGAAGGCACATAATGTGTTTTTCCTTCAACACTCCCCCTTGTGCCGAGTCAGAGATAAAATGGTGCATGTGGTGTTGCCTCATTAAAAACATTGCCAAGTAACAAAAACCCAATGAGAGAAAATAAAACTTTGGTCTAAGGACAAAAAGAGCACAACGCACCTATTACATTTGGAAACAACATGTATGTGCTAGACTCCCCCTGATGTATGCACCTCCCCCTGATTTTTACATTAATTAATCATGGGATTCTCCCTGATTCTTTCATTTGATCAAGGGAGCTTTAGTAACATCAGCACAGTTATGTGTTTTCACATGTTTTTCCAAATATGACTTTGAGCAATGATTTAGTAACTAAATCTTGCCACATCGTCCTCAAATCCTACTTGATTTACTTTGATCTTGAGGATAAGGTTGTTCATGAACTGAATACATAAGTTCATATTGAACATCAGGTTCACTCGTGGTATGACCTTCATATAACAAAACAGTTATAACTTCGTCTAAAGTGTGGATGAACCGTTAACTAATTTGAAATTGATCTGTAACAACAGATTTTCTTATTTCACCTTTAATGCGTTTTTCTTTACGCATAGTTAGCTATGACGTGGATAGTTTCTTTATCATGTCACATTCTATGTAGAGATTGAATCAGCCCAAATCTTTCATATCTTTAAGTATTTGAAAGAACCAGTTGCGTTGGCGCAGAGCTAAACATAGCTTTACAAATTCTCATCGAATGAGAGGTCGAGTCCTACATATTGTGTTTAAGTACAATCATACGTGATTGCACTTGTATAAGAATTTCATTTCCCAACACTTCTTCATCATCTTCCTTTAGATGATAAATGGATCTATTATTAGAGTAAAGACTTCGACTGATCATGGGAATATATGTAGGCCTCACTTTATTTTTTAGAGTGCCTAAACCGATTGATGGATGATCACCATCATTACAGTCCTTGAGTTCCATTTCAAGACTGTGTATTCCCAAAATCTTTTTCATTCTCAACTTAGGATTTACAATACACTGAGTTTCTCTTATTTCATTTAGAGTTCATATATATCCATAATGAAAACGCAAGGGCATAATTCATCAATCCCTTTCCAATCAAGTAGTCACTTTAGTGAACGTTTCAATTTCTTTTGCAAACGTACTCATGTGATCTAGAGTCACTTGATTTGGGTGGATGAAGTCCGTTTAGGATCCTCATGTATATCTCTTAATTTATATCCCTATAGAGATATATGTTTTGATCACTTTTCGTAAGCTGCATGTTCAGTTTTTCAGAAACTACCAAACTGACAAGGTAGTGGAGTGCAATGACATCCATTACGAGAGATTGTATCATCGTAGTCCATTACGAGAGAATATCTCCTCGTAGTCTATTCCAGTGCGTTTTTGAGAGACCTTGAGCCATAAGGTGAGCCTACATACTCTTATTCTCATTACGCATTCTAACAAAGATATATTTGATAGGGTTTATATTTGCGGTGTCGGCGTCACCTGCCCAAAAGACCTATCTCTTTGTTTATACTGGATCGCTTCTTTCCGTGTGGCCAATTTACTACGTTGACATTTTTCAACGAAGTATGGTTCGATATTAGACTCATTATTCCATGTCCTCATGTACACTAGTGTAATGTGTTTATAGAAATCTCTATACTTTCAAAGATTGGTTCTAACATTTGAGGCATCCCCCAATGATGACCACAATCCATAAATATTCTCATGAGACGGATTTGAGTATCACTGATCAATAGATCAGGTTGTGCCAGAACTTACTTTCTTCCTTTAAGCAAGTATTCATCGAACCTAAGGTGGCCTCTTCCTCTTCCTTGGAGAGCCACGGCCTGTAACACCATTTATGCCAGCATCCATGGTAGAAGTGCAATACCCAATTCCTCTTGGGTGGTATCATGTCCTTTTGATAAAAACACAATCCTTGCATGTATCTTTACAGCAGGTTTATGTGATCTCGTCACTTTAATGTATAAGATATCTACACACTTTAGTTTGTGTGATTTTGGGGATCACGATGAGACACAGTGGGGACAAACCACGACAATTCCTGTCGTTCTACTTGAACATACTTGTTCTTATCTCCCCCTAACGACGGGAAAACTGTTTCATCAAAGTGACACTCCGCTTGTTTAGCGGTAAAGACATCGTCTGTCAAGGATTCTACTTAGCGGACTATTGTTGGAGGTTCTTATCCATCATGATTATTTATTCATCACAAATGACCCATCATTGTGCGCTGTGGCGGCGCAATTTTGGCACATTAAAATATTTAACCGAGCTAAAGGATTGTAGATCCATGTCAATCCAAAAGAGCTCAAAGATTACAAGTTCGTTTGAAATCATATAAAAACATCACACATAGTCACTAGCTATGGTGTGAATTGGTTCAATGATGATGGTCATAGATGAATAAGTAACGATGCATGCAAAATTGCATAACCCAAAACAGAAGTATCGGTGTGCTTTTACCAATATTAAGACTATTACTATAGTCGTTTTCCGTGAGACAATTGGGTTTTTATATAGGAATATGATGTCCATTACAAATCCCATATAATAAGCCATAAAATCATCACACCTACGAAAATTAACCCGGCCTAGGTGCTTTGACTTTCTAGCATAAGCAACATAAATTTTAATTGTGGATGGTGTCATGACACGTGACCAGCGTGTCGACACAACAACCAACACCATAAAATATCTAAGGTGTCCGCAAGTTGGTTGAATCAATCCACTGAATCCTCTTTGAATTCAATATAAGAATATAATGAGAATACATGTGTCCTTTGCATATGATGGTGTCAATCATAAATTTTACGAGTTGGCTTTGAATGATATACTTTTATTCAAAAAATCACGATGGATGTCAGAAGCATAATAGGATATAAGTGCATATACTTTTGCATCAAATATATTATCATATTACCTTAGGGGAATGGTGGAATTTAAGGATTGAACACACGTCTTCAATCCTATATGGATTGTCTCGAAACAATATTTGAGGATAAAATGTTCTTTGATCGTCCTCAGTTTCATGTGTGAACCATATTCTTTTGGTGTTTGCTTCTATTCATCCAAAATATGGGTGTCCATAGTAATTTCTTTAATGTTCGGATCACCAGATCAAAGCCAATGTATGTCAGATTTTCAAAAATATCATTTTCTTTTGACTTTGGGTTCAATTAGCGGTTACATATAACCCAGTAAGTTGACATATAAACTTCTCTAATACTCGTTTACATCCGTAGTCATTAGAGGTAATGCAAAAGAGCTCAGATGAAATTCTTATCTATGTCTTATTATATGAACATCGTGGCAGAAATTTCTTTAAAATGTGGAACAAATTCAATTTTCTTTTATCGCATAAATTGTCAATTTGACATATGCTCAATATATACATCGAAACGTAACTCAAGTTCTTTAGAGTAAGTCGATGGGGATTGTAATAAAAAGGTATTGTAATCCCAGTTAGGCAAGTGCATTATGAATCCCAAAGGAACATATATTTAGATCCTTATCACGTTCATTATAGTACTACAGTTTTTCAGTACTATTGTGCTATTTTTGTGATATATTAGTACTATTGTCCTTCAGTACTATTATTTTAGGGAGTACATGGTGCATTTCTTTGCACACAGTTCTTTTCATGCCTATATTATGATGTGTTGCTTTACTTTATGCAATACTTTGCAAATATAGATGCAGAAAATTGAATCATGTATATCATGAAAAAAAATTTGAATAATCTCAATTCATTGAGAGAAAATTTAAAAGTTAACATGTCAACGATGACATTCAGTCTTGTCCAATTAGAGATAGAAACTTTAAGACTAAAAGTCTAATTTAGGCGTAATAGCCTTTATAAGCATATCTTGTAAATTTAAAAGTAGACTAATCAAAGTTTATCTTGGATTGAGCCAGATCCTTTTTTCTCTTTTAATAGCTGCAATGATGAGTCGTTTCATTGACATCTTCTTCCCATTTTGTATGTTTTTAGTTGTAAAATCATTTTCAATGTTCTTGTTGGATATTGAAGATACTTTTCTAAAAAAAATTCGCGTACTCATATGATTCTTCATACTTATTGAAATTCGTAGCTAATTCTTTGCTAGCTTATAATGTACGTATCAATAGTTCATTGAATTGCAACAATGGCAGAGTGTTTCACTGCACATGACATGTCCCCTATGTCATCTTTTAAATGTTACATTGTTTCCACTTGCTTTTGGATGATTATATGAATTTTACGTCCATGGTAATTACCCTTTGTTTTAGGGTCGTTGCATTACTTTACCCAATTTGTTCAAGAATATATATATATTTTTCTAAGACCTTACATCGTCATTGCCTTTTGATTTAGGGTTGTTGCATTACTTTGCATAATGTGTTCCAGGAAATTTCTTTTTCTCATACCTTACATTGTCATTGCCCTTTGGTTTAGGGTTGTTGCATTACTTTGCATAATTTGTTCCAGGGAATTTCTTTGCTAAATATACCATGCTCAAGCCTTAGTTGGCTCAGTAGGGGAATTTGGCACTCAAGTACTTCAGAGTCCAATGTGTCAAAAACAAAATGTGATGGTTAAACCATCTGTAAAATATAGGAAGAATAAAATGTATTAATTTCACGGTTTAAATGACATTCACGACAACTAATATAAGCCAAGATACATTATGGTAAATCCGATACTTTGTGAAATTTCGTTATCACAATAAAATTTTGGTTTCTCTATTTTCATTGCATGTGAAGCTAATGAAATTCCATTATCGTTACTTTTTACACAATTAATAAGATATCCATCTTGAAAAATATTCAAGAAATAAAAATTAGATTTCAAGACCGAAATTTGCAATGGTCATATTTTTCTTGCTTCGTGAAAATACTTTTTTCACAGTAGTAGGTTTGTCCATTTTTCTTTATATTACAATGCTCATGAAATTACATTATCATGGCAATGCTCAAATTAAATAACATGTTAAATAAAATAATTATTTAACACTAATAAAATGAACAAATAATGCTTCAAGTTTCACATTTATATAAAATACTAATGCGATCAAATACTGAATAAAGCATTATATCATATAATAACTAAAACATAATATAACGAAAGCAAAACTTCAATTTAAATATTACTTGTAAGTTTGCCAAATAAACTGCATATGAAGCGATTGCTCGATCTCCTACTCCAAATTGTCGTCACATTTTAATCGCCGCATCGTAATTGATATGTCACATAAAAACAAACAATATTCATATGATTAGTCACTTTAATCATATATATTTCACATTTACTATATAAATTAAATAATTTCATATTTATTATTAAATTCGTACAATAGTAAATAATCACACAGCAAATATAAATAATTATGCGAAATTTCAAAAATTACCTTTAAATTTTTACCAAAAGAGATAAAAATTCCCCTTTTTTTTTCGTGGGTCGGGTCAGGCCCAAGGATCCGCGGGTCGGGTCAGAATCAATTTCTGGATCGGGTCGGCTCGAGCTGCAACCGGGTCGGGTCGGGATCCGTATTTCTGCCGACGAGGCTTTGTCGGCAAAGAGCTTATTTGCAGCGCAGGTGGGGGACGATCTGGGTGGATCGGATCCGTTGGAGGTCGTCGACGAGGGTCAAGAGTTCCGATCTGGAGCTGGGTGGTCCGATCAGTGTCGTTGGCGCAGGTCCGAGCCGGAGGCACCGTTGTTGGCGTGGGTCCGAGCTGGAGGCAGCGTCTTTGGGTGTCCAGATCAAATTGGAGGAGGTCCGATTGGGATCGGGGCGAGTGGGAGGAGCAGCCGATCGGAGTGTTTCGGCTTCGTCCGATCGAGGCAGCGGGTTCGACCACAGGGCGATTTGGAGGCTGGCGTGCGGAGGCGACGGAGACGATCTGGAGGCTAAACCCTAAGCCTAGCTGGGAAGGAGGCGACGGCGGCCTTGGAAAAAAAAAACTAGGGTTTTTTTTTTTTTTTCTTTTGGCTAAAAACTATTGGTTAGACAAAGTGCTGATAACGTGTTGTAGAAAATAATGAATTGGTCTACTCATTTCATTGATAATCCCCTTTATAGAGGGTGAGTATTACAACGGTAATAGGAAATACATAAATGACAATAATGACTACATAATTATCTCTCGTCAGTTACATTGACGAAGGCACATAATGTGTTTTTCCTTCAACAAATGTAAATTAATTAGAGGTTTTTGCATTTCAGAAAATAGCTTCTTATACTCATATTTATACTCCTTTTTGCAGAGGATGTGTGCCCGGAACGCCGCTAACCGAAACAAGGGAAAGGAGAAGGGGACTGCAATCAACCACCACTCTGGCACCACTCCCTACAGCTACCGGGTCGCTGCGAATCAGGAGAAAGGGCATCCAGCGCCTATACTGAAGACAGTCTGCAATGTTTATCAATCATCGCAGAATGCGCAGGAGAAAGTGGTAAGTGACTTCCCTATTGGTCCAACGATTTCAGTTATTTCGAATTAAAAAGTATAATAACACAAATCAATGGAATTTTTTTTGCAGGCAGCGGTGAAGAGGAAGATGGATGAGCTCTGTGCTTCTCGAGTGAGTGATGAAGCGAGAGGCAGTTACGTGACGGGTCCCGTTAGCGTCGAGGAGCAGATGGCTGTCGTCGAGAAGGAGCTGGGTGGGAAGCCGAGGACGAGGGTCCGTGGTATATTTTTTTTAAAACATCTTGTTCTGTTTAGTTTTCTTATTATTGATACGAAATCGTTTTTTATTTATTTATTTTTTGTTTTACCATTTTTGCAGGGTTAGGGGGTGCATTAAGACGCCCGCCCAAACCAAGAGGCGGTGCACGCGTGTTCCGCGACAATTCGGAGGTTGAGGAGTTGAAGAGGCAGATACAAGTCGTCACTGAGGGCAGCAGACGCGAGAAAGAAGAGATGCGGCAACGCGTGGCGACGCTGGAGGCTCTCCTCGGTCAAGTCATATCGGCCCAAGGCAATGCGGCTGTCAATGTGCCCGAACCAACTGCCACAGTCCCCGATAAATCCTCGTGTGCATCCAAAGGTAATCTCGAGTTCGACGACCTAGATTAGGACTTTTTTTTCCTTGTAATGGAACATCTACATTGTTATTATGAAACATATTATCGGATTTGAATGTAATCTACGTATTTCTAAAATATAGTATGCTTGTATTATGTTGGATATGTGTGAAATCTTATTTGAACTGCATTTTGTGTTATTTTTATGTGAATGGAATAGGTCCAAGCAACACCAGGAAAAAGGTTTCCTTCACTGTAACAAACATAGAAGCGACGAATATTGAACAATAAGCGACGCATTTTTATGAATATTCGTCGCCTCAGTTATAATGCACAAATTTAATTTATTCCGTAAAGCGACGAATTTTGATCAATATTCGTCGCTTGGATTTTAGAAGAGACGACCAAAGATCGTCGCTTTGATGTTGGAAGAGACGACCAAAAGTCGTCGCTTAGATGTTGGAAGAGACGACCAAAAGTCGTCGCTTGTATTTGCAGGCGACCAAGTTAGAAGTCGTCGTTTCTAAACTCCAAGCGACGACGTTTGCTCCAAAACTCGTCGCTGTATACCGGAAACGACGAAAAGTAAGCGACGACTTTGAAGCGACAACTTTTCGTCTCTTTCATACGGAAGCGACGAGTTTTGGTAAAAACGACGACAAAAAGTCGTCGCTTCTCTATCAATCTGCAGTAGTGTTTTATATGTCGTCTGTCGTGTATGGAGAGGACGGTTTATCCTCTAATCTTGCTTTCCTGTCATCTACAGGAATTCACATAATCAAACATGAATTTGAGAAGCAATCCCAAAGGAAAGTCGACGATTAACCAAACGATTTCATATCTTCTATTCTGTGTTTTGGAATCCGGACCACCAGTAGAGAACCATTAAACGCTTCAATTTCAGGCAATGATGATGGGTTATTTCCACGTGGAGCCTTACAGTGCAAGGTAATTGAGCACCCAGTAACCGATTTGGCGCTATCAACTGGTTGGGTCCCCGCCGGAGCATCTTTGAAGTTTCACCGTCAACTGTTAGGGTCTTCTGGTCTGGTTTGCTTGGTGCATCGGTGCATGTACCACTGGAGAGAGTCTCTGATTTTGCAGAAATTGATTTCGAGGGTGTTGGCTTTCACGTGCGAGTATGAACTTCACGTGACTCTGTTTTGGTCTCCAGCAACATTCATGACCATCTGGTCCAGTAAACAATACGCACATAAAATACCAGTAGTCCAAAACATGAAAGCAAAATCTGGTCCTCAGTTTACTTTTGCTCACTCGCTCTCATTGTAATGAACATGCTGCATCTTCATAGTTGCCAATACTATACGCAGTAGTACGCGCGTACGTAGCTTAGGATGTATGGTCCGCATTGTAGTATTGATCGTGTGCTACTATATTGTGAGCTACGATACTCGCCAGACATTTTATTCAAGATAATTGTACTTAGAACTGAGCATACAAAAACCTCAAACACAGTGAAACTTCAAGTTGTTAATAAATAGTGCAGTGATTGTGCTCCTACCTAAACTGTACTGAGTTATGGTCCTTAATTCGCAGCTGAATCTTCAAGCTTATCAGTTGCCAATACTAAATGCAGTAGTAGGACTGTGAATCAAATATTGTAGGCTATGCATTAGGTATTTCTTACCTGAATGTGTGGTTCGAAATTTGGGTGTACTTTGACAAGATAAGGAAATTCCACACGTACGATATACATGATGAACTTGCGAACAGCATGACCTGCCGACATGGATTATTCTTTGTTGGCTAGCTCTAATGACTACATCTATTTCAGGATTAAATATTAAGTGTACTTATTAGAACTGAGCATGCAACAACCTTAAACCACAGGATGTAACTTATTATTGTTAAGCAGAACCTGTACTTAGACGTTTAAACAATAAGAAAAATGACAGGATGGTTTTGCCTAATCATGTTGGAATTGGCCTGAAGAACATGAAAGTGATTAAACTAATGAAGAACGAGAGAGAGAGAGATACTGTAAACAAAATACAGCGTGATATGCAAAGATGTGGGAAGAAAGGGGAAGATAATATAAACATATATTTGTGTCTATAAATAAGTGGATGGTCCTTCATGGGATGCAAGAGGTTCAAGTAATTCATGGGGTTCATAAACTGCTGGCTGCGCGCGGTAGCCAATTATAAATGAGAATAAATAGAAATGGACCCAAAATGTGGTTCATGATGCATCGGCACTACCAGTTCTCAGCTGCCCCAATTGTCTCTGCTTCCTCTGCCACTCTGCACATGATCACCAGACTCCCTAAACCCACATGTACATATATTTATGATTGCTGTATATTTATGTGTATGAATTGAATTCAGAGAGGCAGTGCCAGACTGCCAGGGTGCTCTAAACAAAGACCAGCCTGTTTTTTCTTCTAGCATTTTCTTCTTGCTTTTCTTGGTGTCAGCCATATCCAAGGCACTTGATTCTGATATTCATAAAAAGGGTTCCCGTTACATGTGCCCATTTGGTGATTAGTCACTACAGTTTAGCCAAACTAATCATGTTTCCAATATTTGTGCATGTAATTATCGTTCTGATTTTCAGGTGTGCATACACATTGGGAAATATGTTACAAACACTTTAAGTGAGGAGCAAGCATATGTGAGAGTTAGTAGAGGCAGATATATAGGAGGCAGCTGCATGTTTTGGTTTTCATGAATGATAATGTGATGAGAGCAATCATTTTTCAGGTTCTTAAGGTCCCTCAATCTCAATCAATTCTGTTCTACAAGCTTCTAGCCCATGCTGCTCTTCTGCCAATGTCCGAGTAAAACTAAATAAATAATAATAAGAAAAAGGTAAAGTAGTAAATCAAATTGGGTGAAAAGACTAATACAATACTTGATTGAATTGGTTTTTGACATATATAGCACGAGATTACATATATGATCGGATTCAAAAGCAAAGACAAGAAGATAAGAGTAGTAGACATGATGAGATAAGGGTTTCAGATATGCTAGAATAGTGTTGCAGCAAAGCAACTTGATCACATGATGTAACAGCAGATCCTCCTAAGTCCTACCCAGATCAAAGCCAGCAGAATGAAAATCAGAATTCAACTACTCATATCTGCCTATGCAACTTGCTTTTATATCATAGTTCCTTCATTACTGAATTGATTACTTAAGACTGGTTAACAGTTCAAAGATGTAATCTTGATCGAACTTCGATAATGTGTAATTCATCTTCAAAGTTCCTAGTAGATTCAAGCAGTACGTATTACAGTATCATAATAATAATTGTACCTAGCTAGATCCTATATATTTCTGCAGCTTGTCTTCGACTCCAGACAATGGCTATTCTGCACTCTGGCACCGATAGGACATTTCAAAAAGGAAATATGATTGAAAGACAAAATGGAACTCTCAGTCACACAGCTGTATGAAGAATCTAATGCAATCATCAAAGAACATAGCAAACTATTTGCAAGCATGGACATTTTCATCTGTGCATATACCAGTCCAAGTAATTAGCCCGACAACAGAAACCCGAAATGTACCTAGTCACAGTAGTAAAAAGAGACATTGTAATGCCATATAGCTTACCAAGGAGATTCATGGTTACATCATTGCATTTCTATTTCTAATGTGGCCGTCTACTTTCTTCCAATGACCAAACTTCACTGAATAAGAAGGCATCCTGTTACAGTTTAATCAGAGGGCTTCTTCAGTCCAGCTAGCTAGATTGTGCTAAGAAATTTCTGCAGTAATTATTGACTTCCATTTAAAAAAAAAATGCATTTACCTAGAAAGCGAATTCCAATGAATCCTTCTTATATAATAGTGATAAATCCCATGCTACATTGTAATTGCCATCTATGCATATTCTGACAGTTGGCTCACCATCTCTCAGACTACTAGAGAATTTGGCTTGCATAGAAAGTTCTGCAGAAATTATCTGGAACTGGGGAGTCATATATCAACAAGAAAAAAAATGCAAATATGTAAACAGTAGCTAACTCCTCTGGTTTTTTCTAACTGCATTTTGGCAAAGTCAATTAACTTTTGCATATCTATGTGCTGGCTTTTTTAGTACGTATTAGGTTTTCAACAGCGGATAGGAAAATTGTTCCGAATATTGCAAGTCGAAATAGAGGGCACAAATAGATAGGGGTAACTTCGTGCATTGAAGACTGATGAGAGCAACCGTCTTTCAGGTTTGTCGAGGACCCCCCATGAATGCATTAGCTTATCCCATGCTGCTTCTCTGCCCAAGTTTGTTGCGAAAGTTCAGGATAAAATTAATATGCATAAATTGGAGATGTCATAGGAGGTCAAAGTAAAATATCAGTAGTAGTGAGGAACATAGGGTAGTTAACTTAACACCGAGTCAGGAAAAACAACCAAAAGATGAGATAACATGTTTGTATATCTATGATGAAAGTATAATTTGAAGATGTTATGAAAGTGTCTTTCAGGTGAAAAGATTAAGTATGTACTCAATCGCTGTCTGATATGATATGAGATTATGTCTAAATCGAAAGGTACAGGAGATGATAGAGTAGTAGATGAGCTCATGAGATTGGGTCACAGATATGTTAGAATACCGGCCATGATGTAATAGTAGATCCTCAGATCTTTCTATACAGATATACATGAAGTTAAAAGGGCATCATATATGCAAATCTCTATTGTACAAGAACTAATTAAATATAGTTCATGATTGAATAGATTCATAAATCACATGAATACATATATATACATATACCTTAATTGTGACCTTTGACAATTGTAATATGAGCTACTATGGTCTTCACTTTGCCTAACCAACAGCCATGTTAACAGAAAATTAGAAATAGAAGTAATTTATCCAAGTCAAAAATGAGATACTAGGAGAAGAAACCAAACGGAAACAAGAAACTAGCCAATAAGGGGACTTTCATAGACGAGCTAGGTTGCTTCTTACAGTCTGAAGTATAGTAAGGCGAGACACCAAAGGATCTCTCTCTCTCTCTCTCTCATTCATTTGATTTCATGTAGTGAAAATATAATAACTTCCCACAAGCAACTTAACACAATCATCTTGATTAGTAATGGATCAAGTAAGTGATCAGTAAAGAAATGCAATGATGTGACCAGGAATTTCTTGTTAAGCTCAGTTTTAGGACCCTATTCTGTATGACAGATTGATGATATCCTCCATGCTTGATGCTTACAACTAGTTGTCTATGGTTTGGAATGACTGCTTTATATTGCTGCCTAATTGAGCATACCATTTTGTTATTGGGGGATTTCATATGCACCAAAATTCACTGCTCTGTCGGTGCCAGATATAGTAAGTTAAAGACATGATGCACCAATATGCAGCAGAAGTAGACAATTATCATATATATATATATATATATATAGAATTTTTTTCAGGTGCGCACGTCCGCACGGTGCAGATGCGGCGTTTCCGGCCACCGGCGAGGCGGTGACGGCGTATCCGGCCGGTGGGCTTTGCTCCCCCCACGCTGGCGACCCCGTCTGTGCCGGCCCGAGCTCCATCGCCGGCCGGCAGCCGCCAGAATCTGCAAAAATGCAGAAAAATGACAAGTACTGTTCATTTTTCTGCATTTTTGCAGATTCTGGCCGGCTGCCGGCCGGTGATGGAGCTCGGGCCAGCACAGACGGGGTCGCCGGCGTGGGGCGAGCAAAGCCCACCGGCCGGAAACGCCGCATCCGCACCGTGAACAGTGCGTGTGGACGTCCGCACCTGAGAAGCACTATATATATATATATATATATATATATATATATATATATATATATATAATGTGTGTGTGTGTGTGTGATGTTAATTATAGCACTAAACTATCTTTGAAAACTAATTACTGTTGTTATAGCCCTCTTAACTCGTGAGCATGCTAGTGATCTACACATTCACAGAAAGATAGGCATTCCAACAAACTTATAGTGAAAATGAAAATCTATTTGTCCTCCAATGAAGAACAAGTAATGCAAGACTTATTTATCTTAGAATTTATGATACACCTGTGCAGTGCTGCAATTCAATAGCCCAAGGGTGCCTAAGATTTAATCCTACCCCCTTGCAGGTACACAACCATTTGATCTGCATTTCAACTTGTCAACTTTGCCTACCTTCCAAAATTTGCATTTACCTATTTCCAATGAAAGTTTAATACTAAAAAGAGAAAGCACCCATGCTGCGTTGTTGCCATCTGTTTATATTAATATATGAGTTTTTGACTTGATCACCATCTATCAGATTAGTATGTTCAAATCCTAAATCAGATATGACTGTCTTTAGAGAAATTAGCTGGTGCATGAAGAAGTATATAGTTCCTCCATATAGCTTCACTAGCATTCAGAAATACAAACTTAAACTGATGATATATTATCATGTTCCAGCTACTAAACTTGATTGAATGGTGAAAAGCATCTCTTTGTCCTCCAACAAATAACAACCGCAGCACTTGTATATGTGTAAGATACAAGGATAGCCTGCCCAAACCAAACAATTCTGTACTGAGGGACCAATAGTATAGTTATTTATAATCCGCACCCTCTCCTCCAAGCCATACTGGAACACTAGGCTTATATATATCAATCAAAACACTAAGAGGCAAACTGCTTTTTTTTTAAATTGAACTAATATCAGATTAATTTTAACAATAACTCAAATTTGTATATTCACAGATTCACAGATGCTCCACTATTGCAATATGTGTGTGTGTGTGTGTGTGTGACTAACAGTGTGTCTAACAGATGTGTATGTCATGACTGATATGGACAAAAAACAACATGGCCATATTTTTCTTCTGAGGTGTGGCTGTTGATACCTTATGATAATGACTGTATCCTTATTGACATACCCGCTCTATGTTAATTACAAATCAAAACAAAATGCTCTCTACACCATTCTCCTTTACCAGTCCTCCCAAACCTTTTACTGTTTCTCTTTCATGCTTCTGACCATCGCAACCCACCACGAAAAAAGATATAACTTGGATCTTAGATCTTTCATATCCGTAGTTTTTATCACAAGTCTGAGTTCAAACTACTACTATTCTCTTTGTATGTGCGTCACAACTTGATGCCTTATTCCTTGTGACTCAAATATATTCTAATTAGTCATTGTCAACATCCTCCATTCTTCCAGACAGTTCTTGGTTTAGGTTTGGACCTACGTTTTCGGGTCTGGGTCTGGGCTTAGGCCTCTTGTGATTGGATCTGAGCTGTGTTGGACGTGGGCGTGGGCGTGTGGACCAGAGCTGTTTCAGGCTTTCTGCACCTTGATGTAGCTGTAGAAATGGCGACACGTAGATATCAGGCTACGTTACGTAGACTACATGTTGATAACTCTCCTATGTAATTTTGGTATTATTTTGTTGTATACCAATTGAGGTCCTTAGTCAAGGGATAATACTTCTATAGAGATTAGATAGGCTGCTTAATTTGAAAGTGAGTAGTGGTAAGTGTTATCTGTGCGTATTTACAATGAAGGTACTTGTGTTATGTTTGGCAACTTGTGTCATAACAGATATTAGGCTCAAGACATTCATTTGATATATGTGCTTTCTGGCTTAATAATGAAGTTATCTTTTTCTAAAAAAAGAAAAAAAACCATCCTTCATCCTTCCTTTTGTTTTCATATATGTCGCAAACTAGTGCATAGAGTCCCAAAATTTTCTTACTCCTACTAATAAAAAGGATTCTGTGAAACGTACCTGCGCGCCCATTTGAATAATCACAATTGTTCTTGCAACTTAAGCACCCTTGCTGATCCAAATTGCTAGCTTTGAGTGGCATCAATTACTAGCTTCTGCAAAATTATCAGCTTCACCAATCAAAATTTCATTGCAGGCATAATGAATTGGATCCAAAACATTCCCACAGCTTATTCAATTATATAAGCAAGCTTATATACTCCATGCTGCTTATCTTCCCATGTGTCATGTATATTGTGAAACACCGACAAAAGTAAATACAAGAAAGATCATAGGAGGACTGGTACAATGCACAAATTTTCGGCAAGAACTTAATGGAGTGCTTGATTTGTTTCGAGGTGAAAAGGCTACTTTGTTCATCACTTTCTACTGCGGCAAGAAGTTCACCAACATATAGAATCAGCCATAAAAGAGAAAATGATATAGATGATCACATATGGTAGAATACATTCATAGTCTTGCAGCAAGGCGACTTGATCACACCAGCATGGTAATGGTAGATAATATTTTGATCAGACATGGTACATATATATATTATACACTGGCACTTTGTAAGTATATATAGATTAGGGAAATTTATCATAATAGCGTGGCAACAATCAAAGTAGCAGTGTGAAAATCTCGCTGGCCGCATATGACTGCAAGATTAATGTACCTAAGTTTTCAAACTTAACACACCTGCGTGGTGCATCAATTCAATAGCTAGCGGAATAGCCCAACGATGCCTCGCTCAGTTTTGATTACTCATGCTACACAATCATTTGGTCTACATAAGCAACAGATTAACAGAAGGAGAAGCAATATAATCTAGTTTGAAAAGAAAGAAAGAAAATATTAGTTTGACCTATTATGTATATAGCCATTGTAATCTAGAGGGTATACCACCATCAAAACTTGAATTTTGAAGTCACAGTATACAAGATGCTACAGGGGAAGAAGATCGAAGAAGAAATGATCCGACCTTTATCCCGTATTAGAGAATCAGGTTTCCTACTGATCTACAATGATCAATACAAATAGAAGTGTAGTTACCGGACCAGGGATCGAAGTGCCTTCCTTGTTAGTAAAGGATACGTGCCTGCCACCGGTGAGATCTTCAGATTGAGGCCATCTCTTTTTTTGCATAAACCCCACGATTAGGGTTCGTCAGGCACCTCTTGTGGAACACTGAGCAAATATTTCAAGCCTAAACGCAAATAATCTGGGCTAAGTCAGTCAAATATAATTGTTTCTGATATTTTATTCATCTCACATTGGAGTCTATATATAGAGGATACAAGATGTACTACAACCATATATAATACACGTACTACATATACAGAATAGGTAAGTACTAACTACCTAATTTACATTCCTAAAATACAAAATACATTCCATAACTCACGCTAATACTCCCCCTCAAGTTGGCGCATACACATCAACCATGTCCAACTTACTAAGTGAGTCATAAAAGGTCTTCTTAGACACTCTTTTTGTGACTATATCTGCAAGTTGCTCTTCTGAAATAATAAAAGGAAAACTAATGATCTTAGCATCTAGTTTCTCCTTTATAAAATGGCGATCAACCTCCACATGTTTAGTACGATCATGCTGCACAGGATTCTGTGAAATATCAATAGCCGCTTTGTTGTCACATTACAGCTACATAGCACACTTAGGTTTAACACCCAAATCTCGTAGCAAGTTTTTAAGCCACAACAACTCGCATACTCCATGAGCCATACCTTTATATTCTGCTTCAGCACTAAACCGAGCCACCACCTTTTGTTTCTTACTCTTCCATGTAACAACATTACCTCCTATAAAGGTAAAGTACCCTGATGTAGACCTCTGATCTGTAATATTTCCAGCTCAGTCTGCATCTGTGAAGCCACAAACCTCAAGGATATTGTTGTGATTAGAAAATATTACTCCTCTCCCTGGAGCTGATTTCAAGTACCTCAAAATCCTCACAACAGCGTCCATGTGATCCACACTTGGATTATGCATAAACTGACTCACTACACTTATTACATACGGAACATCTAGTCTGGTATGTACCAAATAAATTAGATGTCCAACTAGCCTCTGATAGCGAGTCTTGTCGGTAGACACCTGATCTGGATACTGCTAATCGATGATTATGCTCGATAGGAGTGTCAATTGGAGTGCAATCCAACATACCTGTCTCTGTTAGTAGATCAAGGATGTACTTCCTCTGACACAGATAGATTCCCTCACTACCCCTGGCTACCTCAATCCTCGAGAAGTACTTGAGTGTACCTAGATCATTCATATCAAACTCTGTGGCTAGTTGCTTCTGTAATCTATCCACCTCAACAGTATCATTATCAGTAATTACCATATCATCAACATATATAATTAGGGCTATTACCTTCCCTTGTTGATGTTTGAGAAACAATGTGTGGTCTGAATTATTCTGTTTGTAGTCAATCTTCCTCATGAATGATGAAAACCTTCCAAACCAAGCACGAGGTGATTATTTAAGACCATACAACGATTTTCTCAATCTGCATACGAAGTTACCTGGAGGAGCAGCTACATATCCAGGCGGAAGATCCATATACACTTCCTCTTTGAGTTATCCATGAAGGAATGCATTTTTGACATCAAGCTGCTTAAGAGGCCAGTTTAAGCTAGCAACAAAAGAAAGCAACACCTGAATAGTGTTCATCTTCGCAACAGGTGCAAACGTGTCATCATAGTCTATGTCATATGTCTGAGTGAATCCCTTTGCTACTAGGCGTGCTTTATACCGACTCACTGACCCATCTGGATTATGCTTCACTGTAAACACCCAGAGACATCCCATAGCCTTGTTTCCATGTGGTGGGGACACAAGCTCCCAAGTATTGTTCCTCTGTAATGCTTCCATCTCATCTTCCATTGCTTTCCTCCATTTTAGATTTCCCAATGCATCCTACACTTTGTTAGGTACTGATACAGTAGATATTTGATTCACAAACAATTCATATGACTTAGACAATCTGTTGATACCTGAAAAATCATGCAATTAGTTATTGTGCTGTCATGCGATAAAGACCATGCATAGTCATATAATTACGTAAAATCATATAGTTTTATAAGGATTTTATGTTCATTACTCGACTATAAACACGCCAAGCAAACACACCCTAGATGTGGACCCAAGCCACATCCACGCATTTTTTGGGGTTTGCATATGTGGGTGTGATGTGGAAGGTCATGGAAACGCACATGCTCATTCGTCGATTTAACGTTGTCGGTGATTTCGGATTTGGGCCCAAAATTCAAGCCCAATGACTTAGATCGACGGTGAAATGGTGAACTTGAGAATTTTGGGTTGGGCCAGCCTTTCTCTTCTATTTAAACCTCAAAGCCCATATTAGAAGAGTCTTAATTTCACTATTCCTATCCTTCTCGTTTCGACCGCACATATTCCTCCATTTTTCCTGCATCAAATATCTTCTTCCCCCGCAACTGTTGAATACACAGTCCAATCTAGGTTCTCTCCAGAGCATCTCATTAATCTGCTAAGAGAAACCTTCAAACTAGTCAAAAGGTATCATCTTCTTCCTTCAATAACGAGCCTGTAATCCCTTAGCCTTCCTCGTTCCTTGTTTCTCGTCCCTGCAGCTAGAGGCAAAATCCCAGAAAAACACACACAGCCTCTTATCATCTCAAGCCTTCAATTCCCTGCATCTTCAAGCTTTCATGCCTTCAAGCATCAATTCATGTTCCCAGCCATCTTCCCTCAAAAGCCACCTTCAATCTTCAATCTGTTCCAGAAATCCCTTACCCAGAAAAACCCCCAAATTCTCTCACCGTAGTGAGTTTCTAGCTCCCACGCCATGTCTCATGCTGCCAAGCTCCTTTGATTTCAATTTGTTGTCTGAATCACACATAAGATTTATCATTAATCGGATTATTGGGTTAATCTTAGCCTAGTCAATGTTTAATCGAAAAGAACCCCCTCATCACAATCTTTTGGTGGACATAAAATTTGACACATGATATTTAGCTTTGGCCTGAAGGGTAGGTTCATACTGTTTTGCTGGTTGTCCTCGAGTAGACCTATTTGGTAATACATATTGTCCAGTATTAGTCTCACTAGTATTAACCCCAATAGAATGACTAACCTCATATAAGTGATCTTCTGTACTAGGGAGACATTGGTCAGGGGTATCATAACAGCAGGTGTGGTAGGAGGGGCAGTTGTGTTGTCAGCTTCTGGAACCTGGCTCTCTGGAGTAACTATACCAGAATCATCTGGTGGTGTATGTGAAGCGGATGCATCAGTAATCTCAACTGAACCTGTCACCATGATATCTCTTGTCTGGCCTATCTCCCCCTCTCCATGATACAACCCTTTAAAATATGAATACTCCCCCTGAAGAGCAGTATCGGAAGAGGTAAAATAGCTCATGTCCTAAAAAAAGGTAACATCCATATTGACATAGTATTTTCTGGTAGGTGGATGATAGCACCTGTACCATTTCTGATGTTCTCCATAACTAACAAACACACATTTAAGGGCCCGTGCATCCAACTTTGACCTCTTACTCTTTGGAATATGGACAAAAGTGACACAACCAAAAATACGAGCAGGGAGATTATGAAATGAGGGTAAAGAGACACGAGATGCAAGTACCTCATATCGTACTTTTTCCTGGAGGACACTAGATGGAAGACGATTAATGAGATGGGCAGAGGCTATGACAGCATCACCCCAAAGATTTTTAGGGCAATTGGCACTAAAGAGAAGACAAAGAGTCATATCAAGTAAATGACGATTTTTCCTTTCGGATACCCTATTTTGCTAAGGTGTGTAAGGACACGTTGTTTGATGGACAATCCTATGTGTTTTAAAAAAACTCCTGAAAGACACGATTTACATATCCCCCCCCAAATTCTCTCACCGTAGTGAGTTTCTAGCTCCCACGCCATGCCTCATGCTGCCAAGCTCCTTTGATTTCAATTTGTTGTCTGAATCACACATAAGATTTATCATTAATCGGATTATTGGGTTAATCTTAGCCTAGTCAATGTTTAATCGAAAAGAACCCCCTCATCACAATCTTTTGGTGGACATAAAATTTGACACATGATATTTAGCTTTGGCCTGAAGGGTAGGTTCATACTGTTTTGCTGGTTGTCCTCGAGTAGACCTATTTGGTAATACATATTGTCCAGTATTAGTCTCACTAGTATTAACCCCAATAGAATGACTAACCTCATATAAGTGATCTTCTGTACTAGGGAGACATTGGTCAGGGGTATCATAACAGCAGGTGTGGTAGGAGGGGCAGTTGTGTTGTCAGCTTCTGGAACCTGGCTCTCTGGAGTAACTATACCAGAATCATCTGGTGGTGTATGTGAAGCGGATGCATCAGTAATCTCAACTGAACCTGTCACCATGATATCTCTTGTCTGGCCTATCTCCCCCTCTCCATGATACAACCCTTTAAAATATGAATACTCCCCCTGAAGAGCAGTATCGGAAGAGGTAAAATAGCTCATGTCCTAAAAAAAGGTAACATCCATATTGACATAGTATTTTCTGGTAGGTGGATGATAGCACCTGTACCATTTCTGATGTTCTCCATAACTAACAAACACACATTTAAGGGCCCGTGCATCCAACTTTGACCTCTTACTCTTTGGAATATGGACAAAAGTGACACAACCAAAAATACGAGCAGGGAGATTATGAAATGAGGGTAAAGAGACACGAGATGCAAGTACCTCATATCGTACTTTTTCCTAGAGGACACTAGATGGAAGACGATTAATGAGATGGGCAGAGGCTATGACAGCATCACCCCAAAGATTTTTAGGGCAATTGGCACTAAAGAGAAGACAAAGAGTCATATCAAGTAAATGACGATTTTTCCTTTCGGATACCCTATTTTGCTAAGGTGTGTAAGGACACGTTGTTTGATGGACAATCCTATGTGTTTTAAAAAAACTCCTGAAAGACACGATTTACATATCCCCCCCCCCCCCCCCCCCATTATCAGAACGAAGGACTTTAATTGTGGCATGGTATTGTGTTTGGACATTGGTATAGAAGACTTGAAAACTCGGAAAGACTTCATCTTTGGTTTTAAGAAGAACAATCCAAGTAAGACGTGTGCAATCATCAATAAATGACACATAATACCTCATACCCGACATAGTATGTTCTTTCAAAGGTCTTCAAACATCAGAATGAATTAATTGAAAAGGAACGACACTTTTATTAGAAATACTAGGGGAATAAGTAGTTCGATGACTCTTGCCCAAAACACATGTTTCACAACGTAAGACTGACTCATCCACACCAATAAACAAAGTAGGCATGGATTTTTTCATAATACTAAAAGATGGATGCCCTAAGCGACGGTGTCATAACCAAACTTCACTTAGCTTGTCAGAAGTGGAGATTAAAGCGGTCCGGGACTGTGCTCCTGTTTTCTCCCCTGCGTACGTCTGATCCAGATGAAACAACTGGCCCCTCAGATACGCTCGACCTAGTAACTCCCCAGTGAGAAGATCCTGAAATATCACATACATGGAAAAAAATGTCACAGAGGATTTGGCTTCAGTATTCAACTGTGGGACATATATTAAATGATGAGATAAGGCATGTACATATAGCACATTATGAAGTTCTATTGTGGGAGAAATACGAACTGGCCCATTTCCTAACACAGGGAAGGCCTCACTATTGACATTAGTAACATAGGGTACTGGTGGAGAGGTTAATTCAGCAAAATAAGATTTGTCATAAGTCATGTGATCAGAGGCACCATAATCAATATTAATCCATGTATCAGACCCAACAAAGCTAGAGATATTTAAAGCCATACATATCTTACCACGACCAGCTATGGATGATGTAGGTGCTGCTCCTCCTGCTGTATGATGATCATGTCCGACCATACCATAGATATCTGGTTCTTGGACCAACTGAATAGTTGCTTTCGCCTTAGGACGATTATTAAACCTCTTAGGCCTAAGGTGCGGATACAACTTCCAACAAGTCTCACGAGCATGGCCAGTATCATTTCAATAAGAGCAAGGAGGACGGGGCTGATTCCCAAAGCCTGGTGGTGGTCCTTGCTTATGAAGTGGAACTGAATTAGATTGCTGAAGGAGTGGGGCTAGAGACCTCGTCTGAACAGTAAAGCTAAAAACTTCAACTTGTGCTTGATTCAGACTTTCCTGCTGGGACTCATCCTTACAGATATATGTGAAAGCGGTAGTCAGGCTAGGGGGTTCTGTCATTCTGAGCAGCTCTCCTTTGGCACTGTTATGCTTTGCATCAACCCCTCTCAGGAAATGGTGAACACGCTCAAGCTCCTTTTCCATTTGGTACCAAACAATATCCCCCTGGTTCTTGATCTTGCAAGGACGCTTCATATCAATCTCAGCCCAAATATTCTTCAGCTTGGTGAAATACTGCGCCACTGGCTACCCATTCTGTTGCATTGCTGAAGTTGTGCACATTAACTGATGAACCTGTATGAAATCAGATTCATTAGTGTATAGATCTTCCAATGTCTTCCAGATTGCCTGCGCAGTATCACATTGCTCCACAAGGTCTACTATATCCTCATTCATGGCTTTGTACAAGACTGACATTACAAGACCATCATCATCTTCCCACTTAGTGTAGGCACCAACATCATCTTCACTAGGAGCCTCAATTGCCCCAGTTACATGCCTCATCTTGTGCATTCCTCGAAGATGAGCTGTCATGATTTTCTTCCATTTACGGAATTTGGTTCCATTGAGTTTGGCTCCCCCAAAGGAACTACTTTCAAAATTCTTGACAAATATTTTAAACTTCTGAACATCGTTAACTTGAGAACTTTCTTCTTTTCCAGAACCCATTGTAAAACAAACACCAAATTAGTAGTTATGCAGCGGATATAAAAAAAAATATAACACGTCTCAGGTGCACTTGCAGAAAATGGGTTAGAAAATCGGGTCGAATTGCAGCAAACGGGTCGGACTGAAGCAAGAACCGAGTCGGGCCGAGGAACCGGGTCGGGTCGAAACCTGACGCGGGTTCTGTAGAAAAATTTGAGCCGGATCGGATTTTTTTCTAGGGTTTCGGAACAGATGCGACGCCGCAGGAGCAGACTCCGGAGGTTTCGAGCGGACGCTGAGGGTTTCAAGCAGACACCAGAGTATCTGGACCGGATCGAGCAGATCGCCTGATCAGAGAGATCTGAGGACAGCGGCTTGAGGACGACCTGAGGATGGTGTCTTTGAGGAAGACCTGAGGATGGCGACTTGAGGACGACCTGAGGATGACGCGCGAACTCTTCCGTGGTGATCTGAGGTGCCAAAACCAGGGGCACTTATGTGCTATTCTAGGGTGCCGAAAAAACGAGCACTTCTATGCTCTTCTGGGGTACCAAAAAAACGGGCGGACACAATCGACCCGTGGGAGAAAACAAGCACAACGGCTGTGAGTCTGACAAGGAGTCTACGCCAGACGATATTGAGACAATAAACCCTAATAATGGAGTTTAGTTGAAAATAAAAGTAAAGAGACAAAGTCCTCTCGGATCTTTGCTCTGATACCAAGTCAAATATAATTGGATGAATGAGTTTCTGATATTTTATTTATCTCACATTGGAGTCTATATATAGAGGATATAAGATGTACTACAACTATACGTACTACACGTACTACATATATAGAATAGGTAAGTACTAACTACCTAATTTACATTGCTAAAATACAAAATACATTCCATAACTCACGCTAACAGAGTCATGTGTATTACACAAGGTGTACCGAAAAGTTTTTGGTAATATCAAGCATTAGTCTAAACTCTAAATCTACGTACCCACTAATCACTAGGATTCCTTGTACTGTGAAACATGTAAGAGAAATTGCTCATTACACCCTCAATAATAAAAGAGAGTTTCACTTAACAATACACAATTTTCCATCGTTTGCCATTCCTCATTTCCTCTTAATTTAACTATACACATCCTTCTCTTTCTCCTTCATATCTCATTAGTCATTGGTTCAAATGTTCAATACCATTGCAATCCGCCACCAGCAACCACCGTGACTCACCGTGCAGTCACCGCGAACCTCCATGAGAATTTAAAATTGAATTCTAAAATATGAGTGTAAATATTTGGGTCTTATATATTCGTAATTCCACTCTGAATTGACTCGACTTTGCAAAAGGTACACACCACAATTTATAACCTCCACAAGTGTGCTCACAAGTTACAAGTATGCTTGGCCTATCTTCAATAACCAATTGAAATTCTAACATTAGACAGCTTCCTACATCATTACTACTACAACATAACATTTGAAATAGGTACGCACGCTGAAATGCTCGAAGAAGAAATGCTTTCCTAGTTTCTTCATGACGGACTTGACACACATCGTTTCCATTTTCAAGGATTTCTAGTTCCTCTACTAAGAAATGGAAGAAGTAAAATCATCATCGAAGAGAAATGGAAGAAGAAAAAATAGATGATAAGACCATTAAGACCGGTGTTGAAGTCAAGAAGCACCATACCTTTGTGATGATCTGAACAAGAAACAAACGCAGCCAAACCTGAAACCTCACACGTGGAATGTGGTCAAGTCTTGTGCTTGAAGATTTAGGGTTGGACCTTGAAAATGTCATATAAGAGTCACTGAGAAGGACGGTTACGTCACGTGTGTGGTGCGCGTATCTGGATATATCCACTGGAGCTCTGCATATATGGAGCCTCCATCACCGCCGTTGTTCCAGCATAAGGCGGCAACCTTCGAACTGTTAGATATGTATGACAGTCTGGTCTATTCCATCCCAATGTTCCTACTATCAAGCGCCATTTCAAGGTCGTCTGGAACATTCTACCATTTCGCAACAGAGAAGAAAAGTTAATCGTGCAATGAATTAAGGTGTTAAATTTGTTTATTTTCTAGTCCCACTAGAGTTACGTGCAACTTACTATGGTATCAAGAAATCATAAATGTTTGCTCATAAATGACTTTATATAGGTGCATAGTAGTCAAAATATATAAACAACTCAAATCGCATACAAACAGCTCAAAATTGTATCATGTACATGAACGCCGTACATACAAGAATTTAGGTCGAACTCTTGGACATTCATCCCATAAAGTGGCAGTAGTTTCATGTTTTTCTCATAAGAATATGCAATAACCTTTTGTTTGAATGAAGGAATTGGGTGTATTTGAAAACTAACCGTTACTATGAGATTGTGAAGGGTATCTTTACATTGTGATGGAGGAGGAACTGTCTTCATTCATTTACCACCTGACTTTGAATTCAGTTTTTAATTTTTAGCTACACATATGTCATAGAACACTGGAATTCAAACGTTAACCTTTGGACACAACACATGATTTACATGAGAGTGGAGTCCCACTCCAATTCCTTCACCCCATGATTTTGACCAAACAAGTCGTGTTTCATTCGTCAAGGGGATCGAGTATAAAGAAAGTGCATCAGACTGAGACGTGGCAATGCATGTTCTACCATTGATGTGATGCAGCGGAACTATCCCGTTGGAATCCACCAACGGCAGTCTTGAATTCACAAGACTAGAATTCTCGAATCCACGAGAAGATCTGGAATCCACCAGAGAAATTGAGTAAACTCAAAGTTTATTAATATAAAAAATCACCTAATACAAAGAAAGATGATGTTTATATAGGCATCAATGATCGCAAAAAAATTAAAGTCATAGTCTAACATTGAAACCTAAAAGAATCCAAATTAAAAAGAAAACAAATAACCTAAATAAAAAAGTTTTAAAAAGAAAATAAAACTAGCCTAAAAATACTAAATGCCGAATCGGATCGTTAAGGCGATATTTTCTGGCTTAAATCTGATCGGGCTCACTATAGTGAGTCTTGTAGATATCGTCGTTCCCATTCCAGAAAGGTATTATGTGCCTCAAACGGATGTTCTGGCCAAAATCTGCTCCAAACTGATTCACAAATCAGAATCTGCATTTTCGTGACCCGAAAAGTCCAAAAGATCATCTTCTTAAATATTCCAGCTGCTAACAACCTCATTGTACGAGAATTACCTATCTTCACATCAATCTTCTTGATTATTCGCCGCTTCCTTACCTTTACAGTTTTCTGTCTAAATTTACCTCATTCTTGTCCTACATCACGATGAAACCTAGCTGTATGATTCTTTCTCCTTATTGGGCGGCGAGAGAGGCTAAGCTGTTAAGATTCTCTCAGGATTCCTCCAAAAGCGAGCTGTACTCACCGGAGAAACCTTACATGGCTGAGCAAAGACAGCGGGTACACGATACTGTATTTTACGTATCCAATACGTGGCCTCCACGTGGTTCCTCATCAACGGACAACGACTCCTCACTCGCTCTGTATAAACCCTATCCACCTCACAGTTTCGACACCAAAACACAAATCCAGAGCAGAGCAGTTACCAAAATACCAACAACTCTTCTCGATCAGTCTCTCTAGTTTCGTAATCAGAGTTGAGCAAACATGCTGAGCGAAGGAAAAGTCAACTTCATCGATATCCTCATCGCCATCCTCTTGCCTCCTCTTGGGGTCTTCCTCAAGTTTGGATGCCATGTCAGTATTTAATTCTATTTATATAAACCTCTGGTTTCTCTATATATGTTTCTCTTTCTCTGTCATATTTGTTATAGATCAGTGAGTTGTGATCTGGAAGAAGGTTTAATCTTATTAATTGATTTATGGGTTACCTATTATTTCTGCACAAACCCGTAGGCCTGGTAGAGACAGATGAATCCAAGCGTGATCTCCCGTAAACCTGCTTACTAAGGGGAATACCGGGCGGGCCGGTCTTCTCCTCTCCGATGCCTAAGTTAGTATAGTTGGAATAGATATAACTTAAGCACGTATATAAGCGGTAGGAATGATCAGTTACCTATTAATGAGGGTAGTTGAGGCCTTTATATAGGTGGCTGGGAGTGAAGTCTGGCCTTACCCTTCTATGTGGGACTGGTTCCCTTCTGTTTGCACACTAAAGGGCAGCTCTGGTGACCTCTTTGGCAGGCAGGCGCCCCCGGTCCCTGGGCCCCTAGTAGCAGGATAGACTGCTGGACCCCGAGGCCGGGTGCTGGTGATCCGGTCCCGGGCCTCGGGCCGGCCCCTGGTACACTAGCTGCGGGTCTGTGGGCCTGCTGTAGCCCCTCTGTGGCTACTGTCAACAAGTCCCCCAAGTTCCCGGTCAAGTGCAATCTTGAATGGGGACTTAATCTGTCTTGCTCTTGTCCCGCAGACCCGCAGAGTTACCAACCCAACGGTGCCTAGTCCCCCAAGTCCGTATTGAAGATTGGGCGTGACCGGGCGTTGTGCTATATCGGGACGAGCCGGAGAGTGCATGGGACATCTACCGGGCGTTCTGCCATATCGGTACGAGTCGGAGAGTGCATGGGACCTCGACCGGGCGTTCTGCCATATCGGTACGAGTCGGAGAGTGCATGGGACCTCGACCGGGCGTTCTGCCATATCGATACGAGTCGGAGAGTGCATGGGACCTCGACCGGGCGTTCTGCCATATCGGTACGAGTCAAAGAGTGCTAGCCTGCGGGAAGGCCTGTTGGTGCGTGGAATGAGCCAACAGGTGCCCCGGTGTTGCGGTCATACTGAAGCACCGATCAACACTTGCTAGTTCTCAGTTTTTGTTGGAATAAGCGTGAGGTAAATGTGCAGGTTTGTTAGCCTGCGGGGAGACTTGTTCTGTGTTAGAGAAACAATCTGCCCGGTGGGGTGGTGTTGAGATAACGAGTCTCGCCATGTATCCCCAAATGTATCACAGTTCAGTGTGATGCAGGGTTTTTATCCTGCTGGACAAGAGTACATGTGTTAGATGTAAACTCGCCCGGGTTTATAAAGCCCATGCGTTTGGAAGCCTTGAGTTGTTGCTGGCTCGTTCCTGCCCGTAGGCGAAGGAAAGTGACTAAACCGGTGGAATGCTTTGGAGTCGGTTGAATGTCACATGCCCGGTGGAATGCCATGGGACTAGTTGGATTGGCCGGTTGGATGCTACATAACCGGTGAGATGCTGCGGAGCCGGTTGGATACTTCATAACCGGTGAGATGCTGTGGAGCCGGTTGGATACTTCATAACCGGTGAGATGCTGCGGAGCCGATTGGATACTTCATAACCGGTGAGATGCTGCAGAGCCGGTTGGATACTTCATAACCGGGGAGATGCCGTTCCTTGGCTCGAGGTTGACTTCTTGGGGAAGTGAGGGGAGTGGACGCCTCGTTCTACTCTCCTATCTCCCCTAACTGCCGCTTGTAGGTGGGATAGGTGGCTGACATGCAATGAAGGGGAGAGCCCATCAGTCCCATCAGTTATGATGGCATGGGAACCTTTACCGAAGCTGGGACACGTGTCGACAAGGAACGGTCTAAGATGAAGGGGATCTGCGGCTGAGGTTGCCTCTCTTTTATGCTTGCCCTATTTATCATCCCCTCTGCTCTCCTCCTGCCATACCTTGCTGCTCCTTGCCCTTTGCCTGCCGTTTGTCTGTGTTGCTATTTTGCTACAGCGCTAACTTCCGTTATTTAGGCTTTATGGCATCTGGGAGATCGGCGAATCCTGTCGGTTCCGGCCGTGGGTTGATGGGAGGGCCCTTGAGGTATGAGCTACTGGATGGCGACAGGGTGATTTTCTGTGACGAGCCAACCAGAAGCATGTCTGAGAGAGAGATAAGGGACTTTCGGGCGAAGTGGGACATTGATTCCTCCGTTAAGCTTCGAGGCCTGTATCCCGGGGAACTGGCCTGCAACCCGGAGCCGGGTTGGGTTGCCGTTTTTGGTGATCAATTTCGGCACGGACTATCTCTGCCGCTGCCGAAGTTTGTCCAGTATATGCTGAGCAGTATAAATCTTTCCCCAGCTCAGCTGCCTAGCAACCAGTGGAGGCAGTTGCTTGGCCTCGGGTGCCTATTCAGCCTGAGCAATATGGACTGGCCCACGGTAAATGAGTTCCGGGCGCTGTACAAGGTTCTTTACTGCAAAAAGGCCCAGGCCTGCGGTTGTGTTAACTTTGCCGCGCGGGACTTCGATCCTGCCATCACTCACCTGCCGTCGTCGGTTTCAAATGTATGGAGGAGGTCGGTTGTGATGGCCGGGGGCAGGTGGCAGCGTAGTTCAAGGAACTTTCAGGTGCCCGGGGCTTATCAATCGATCGGAGATCAGTCGTACAGGTTGGTGGACTTGGAGAGGCAACGGTTAGCCCGGCTTTTTGTTTGCTGGGACATTCTGGGCCGGAGCTCCTACAATTTCATCCGGTGGAATGTGCTGGAGATATGCGAGATGGGGAGAAAACCTGGTAAGGTACCTTGCACTGTTGTTTTACAGGGTCGCTTTTATTCTGACCGCTCGGTTTATCGATTTGCAGCAAATGCCCCCCGGCTCGCTGTTCGGAGCGAGGAGACCGTCGAACCGGATGAAGAGCTTGTGGCCCAGAGGTTGATGGAGATGGGAGAGATGGCTTCGAAAACTGTTGTAGATTCGGTCACCCTAGAGTGCACGGTGCATAACAGGCTTGTGCCGCTCATGTTTCCGGACTCCCACTATGGCAGGCGGCCGGGCGGTGAGGATAATGCCCCACTCGTTATCCGGGAAGTAAGGTCGGTGGGCCTACCGGGTCCGGAACCTCTAGCACGGCCGATGGGGGTACGGGCCCCGCGGGAGAGAGAGGCAGCGGAGATGCCTGGGTACCGCAGAAGCGATCACGGTGAAGCCCCGGCGAAGAGGGCGAGGACGTTTGATGCCGGGGCGTCAAGCTCGGCTGGTGGGGGGTCGGCATTAGTTCCGGTCACGGAGACCGACGGCCGAAGGAGTCGGGGGCCGGAAGCCGATCGTAGTTCCGGTGGTGGTGGTTTTGGTAGGTTCGTGGCATCTACTATTGAAACATTGGGACTTGATCGAGAGGGCCCTGGAACTGGGCAACCGGGCGAGAGCAGGGCGAAGCCCGTGGAATTAGCTCTTCGGGTAAGTGTGTTTTCTGCGCTTCCGTTCCCCTTTGTTGTACGAGCTAATGTTCCTTTTGCGTACCTGTGCCAGCTGGTTCATAGCCTTTACGCCGCCGAGCCTAGAGGGGAGGCTACGGTTTTGGAGAAGCAAGTGGAGGAGCTTACTGTGCGGCTATCCTTAGCGGAAGCTAAGCTTGTGCAGGAGAGAGAGGAGGTTGGTCGGCTGAAAACTGAGCTCGAGCAAGAGAAAGAGGAAACCGGTCGGCAGACAACCGCTCGGGAAGCGAGGAATGCAGAGTTGGAGGCGATCGTTTTGGAGCTGCAGACCCAAATGACAGCAGTCGTCAAAGGAGGGGAGAAGCTCGCGGAATCCCGGCTTGCTGAAGTGGCTGATAAAGCTGTCGACGATTTCTGGGAGTCGGTGGAGCTTGAAGAGATGCTGGAGGACGCCCGTGCGAAGGGCATAAATGATGCCTATCTGGAGTGGAGGGAGAAAGGGTGGCTTGATGCTGAGCGGATGGAGGCTGATGTAGCCCTGGCTGAGATGGCGGAGCAAGAGCTCTCTCTCAAAGCTGGCGGGTCAGGGATTGGGGGCTCCGGCGGTGCTGACTAGCGGTTTTTTTTGCTTTACCCATATATCTGGCAGATGTATATACCTTGCAACCAGCTGTAGTTTATTCTAAATGCAATAACTGTGTATTGCAATGTTGGTGCCAAATACATTATTGTCCCTTTATGACCGATTTCATTTAGGGTAAAACCGCAGGTGCTGGGTATTCCACGGGTGGGTGGAATAGATGCCTTCGGCGTCTATGATGTGGAATGTTGCCAGGCCCGCAGCTGCGGTGATTTGGTAGGGCCCTTCCCACGTTGGCTCCAAGGCCAGCGGTTTTTTCTGAACTTTCTTCATGACCCAGTCCCCCACTTGTAATTTCCTTTCCCGGACCCTTCTATCATAGTACCGAGCGACTCGTTGCTTGTAGGTTTGGTTTCGCATATGTGCCTGGTCGCGCCGCTCTTCTATGAGATCCAGGTTGAGCCGTATGCCCTCGGCGTTTGTTTCGGCGTCGTAATTCTCGACCCTGCCGCTGGGCATATTGGTCTCTACAGGGAGTATCGCTTCGCTCCCGAATGCCATGCAGAACGGTGTCTCCCCTGTTGCCTCGGCTGCTGTCGTCCGGATAGCCCATAGAACCGCGGGGAGTTCTTCGGCCCAACATCCCTTCTTGGCATCCAGCTTTTTCTTGAGGAGGGTTTTGATAATCTTGTTCACCGCTTCCACTTGGCCGTTGGTCTGCGGGTGTGCCACTGAGGCAAACAACATCCGGGTCCCCATAGAGGCAGTGTATTGGATAAGATCAGCATTGTTGAACTGTGTCCCATTATCCGTGACTATAGTCTGCGGCACCCCGAACCTGCAGTAGATGTTCTTCCACAGGAATTTTCTTACCCGCTCCTCGGTGATCTTTACCAGGGGTTCTGCCTCGACCCACTTAGTCTGATAGACCACAGCCACAATGGCGTATTTGTATTGTCCCACAGCTATTGGGAAAGGGCCGATGATGTCTAGTCCCCATTGTGCGAATGGCCATAGCGCTAACAGAATTGATAACGCGATTGTCGGGGCATGGGGTGTAAAGGCGTACATGTGGCACTTGTGGCAGCCACCTGATATTCTTCTTGATGCTGCTGCCATGTCTGGCCGAAAATACCCCGCCTGGAGCGACTTGTGAGACAAGGACTGGGTGCCAGAGTGATTACCGCATACTCCCTCGTGGATTTCTCGCATGATAGCCTCTCCTGCCTCCTTAGTGACACACTTCAGCTGGGGGAAGCTGTGCCCTCTTCGGTACAACTTGCCGTTGAGAAGGCTGTACCTGGCGCACCGGAGGTGTAGCCTCCTAGCCTCCACCGCATCCTGGGGGCTGGTTTTGTCAGCCAAGTATCTAACTATCGGATTCATCCAGCTCGGTGTTGCCTCTTCTACCGCAAATATCTCGGAGATGGTCTTGCTTATACTCGGTTTTTGGAGGGTTTCAATTTTAGTTCTTCGGTACTCCGGAGGGTAGTTTCCGGTTGCCAACCTTGCGAGGGCGTATGCATGCCTATTTGCTTCTCGGGGTATATGCTGGATCGTGGCACCCTGGAATGGCTCGATCAGGGTCTTGGCCAAAGCTTGGTAGGAGGCTAGCTGGGGTTCCTTGACTTCGAACAACCCGTTCATCTGGTTCACCACTAGGCTCGAGTCGCTGTATATGTCCAGGGATGGGATTCCCATCTCCTTGGCTAGTTGTAAACCGGCTATGAGGGCCTCATATTCAGCGGCGTTATTGGAAGTGTTGAAGAGGAACCGTAGGGCATACTCGTACGATTAGCCATCGGGCGAGGTTAGCATGACGCCGGCTCCGCTCCGCTTACTCGTTACGGAGCCGTCTACGTAAAGCTTCCAACCGTTGGGGAGGCCTGGTTCGATCTTTACGGCCTGAACTGCCTCCTTGCCCTCGTACCGGCCGGGGTGCGCTTCTGCCACCATTGGGGTGAGTTCACATATGAAATTCGCAGCTGCTTGTCCCTTAATAGCCGTTCGCGGAGCATAAGTGATGTCGAACTCTCCCAATTCAACTGCCCACCGTACGAGTCTGCCGCTGGTGTCCGGTTTTTGCAGGATCTGCCGCAAAGGGTGATTGGTATATAGGGTGATGGAATGAGCCTGGAAATAGTGCCTGAGCTTTCTGGCACAAACGATCAGGGCTAGAGCCAACCTCTCAATGTCGGGGTACCGGCCCTCGGCTCCGGTAAGTCCCTTCCCTGCATAATATACCGGGAGATCGAGCGTGTCCTCCTTCCTGACGAGAGCCGCGAAGACGGCCGCTTCGGATGCAGCTATGTAGAGGTATAGCATCTCGCCCGACACTGGTTTGGATAGGAGAGGTACTGCAGACAGATACGTCTTGATGGACTGGAATGCCGCTTCATGCTCCGCCGCCCAGTGGATTTTCTTGAACTGTTGTGCTTTGAGCAGTTTAAAGAGTGGGGCGCACTTATCGGTCAGGCGGGAGATGAATCTGGCCAGGGCGGCCAGCCGGCCGGTCAGCATTTGGACCTGGTTTCTTTCCCCTGGTGTTTCCATGTCTAGGATTGCCTGGACCTTCAGCGGGTTAGCTTCTATCCCTCGCTGGCTGATGATGTGGCCTAGGAACAAGCCCTCTGAAATCCCAAAAATGCACTTCTTCGGGTTCAAGCGCATTCCAAACTTGAGCATCTTACCGATGACTACCGCCAAATCTCGGACGTGGGCCCCTGCAGTCAAGCTTTTGACCAGCATGTCATCTACGTATACTTCCACCGTTTTACCCATTTCTTGCTCCAGCATGCGATTCACCATCCGCTGGTAGGTGGCTCCGGCATTCTTTAGACCGTATGGCATCCTCTTATAACAGTAGGTACCTCAGTCAGTTGTGAATGATGTGTGCTCTTCGTCGTCCGGGTTCATCCTTATCTGATTGTACCCGGCGTAGGCGTCCATGAAGCTGAGCAGCTTAAAGCCGGAAGTGGAATCTATAAGCTGATCTATCCGGGGGAGCGGGAAGCTGTCTTTTGGGCACGTCCGGTTTAGATTGGTGAAATCCACGCACATGCGCCACCGGACGGTTCCCTTCTTTGGTACCATAACCACATTAGCAAGCCACCGGGGGTACTGGATTTCCCGGATGAAACCTATGCCCCTTAGCTTCTGTACTTCTTCTCTGATCGCTTCATACTTTGCCGGGCTGAAGGACCTCCTTTTTTGCCTCACCGGGGGAACGTTGGGCAATGAATTTAGCCTGTGGACGGCTATCTCCGGGGATATGCCTGGCATGTCCTCGTAGGACCATGCGAAGACCGAACTGTTGTCTCGGAGGAAGGTGATGAGCTCTTTCCTGACAGCCGGAGCGAGCTTCGTCCCTATCACCACTTTTCGCTCCAGGTGGTCCTCCGAAATGGAGACTGTTTCGGTTTCTTCCACGGCCGAAGGTCGCTTTAGCTTCTCGTCATCAGAATCGGTGTCATCACGGGGGTCAATACTCAGACCCGGCACCGGCGCTTGTTGAGTGGCCGTGAAGAGCTCGGTCCACTTTCTCCCGTGGGTCAGGGCCTTCGCATAATACCTGCGAGCGATCCTCTGGTCCCCGCGTATGGTAATGACACCGACCGGTGAAGGCATCTTCAGCATCAGTATATGGCCGGCTATAAATGTTTTCAGCTTCCATAACCATGGCCGACCGATTATGCCATTGTACGATGAAAGGCAGTCCACGATGATGAACTCCATGTACTCCTTCTTCGTCCTGTCTCCCTCGCCGAAGATTAGCGGTAGGTAATCCGATCCCAAAGGCTGGACCACCTCACCGGAGAAGCTTATCAGCGGCTCGTTATCCTGGGATAACTTATTCTTTCCTCTCTGCAGCCCTTTGTATGTGTCTCGGAACATCACGTTGACAGAAGCTCCGGTATCGATCAGCATACGGCTAGTAATCCAGTGGTCTATTTGGACCGTAATGAGGAAGGGGTCGTTGTGCGGTTGAATCAGATCCTCCGGCTCTTCTTCCTCGTAGAAAGTAACCGAGTTCCATCCGGTTTTAGCGGCCTGGCCGCTTCCTCCTCTAAAGGCATATACCTCCTTTCCCCGGATCGCTCTTAAGCACCGCTTCTTTGAACTCCGGGTGAGTCGATCTATATGGTCCCCACCATGTATCATGTTTATGCTCCCGTGTACCTCTATCCCCCCGGGGGCTCGGGTGCTTATGGTCCTTACTTGCCGAGCTGCCTGCCGGTCCTTTTGCGGGTCATCCGGACTGACTCGGCCGTCCACCACCGTCCTCTGGGGTCTTTGGTTGCTACTCCGAAGGGCTGGGTCTTCGGGTTTTTCTGCCGGCATAATGGCTAGAGCCCGCGGTGGTCGCCCCGCTGGCGCAGCTGCCAGGGGCCGTGCCGGTCGCACAAGTGGTGGTCTTCTACCTGACCGTGAACTGCTGTCACTGCTCCGTCGGGGTCGCCAATCCTCCCGTACTTCGGCTTTCTTGCTAGTCGCAGGTGTATGGTTGCGATCTTGCCGCCCAGTCTTGCCTTCACGGGGAGACGGCGGTAGCGGGTCATCCGGACTCCGCTTGGGCATCTTATCCCCATACGTCTCGTGCTCTGCCTGGGCGTGCCTGACGGCCACGACCATCAACTCATCGTACCCCAGCGGCTCCTTTACTCGCAAGTTGTACGAGAGTTCCCTAGGTTTTAACCCCTGCTTGAATGCCATCCCCGCTATCCTTTTATCCAAGTTTCTGACCCCGGCCGTGGCGATATGCCACCGGTTAACGAAAGCGCGTAGCGGTTCGTGGTCAGTCTGCATGCAATCGAAAAGGATCGTTGATGTTTGGGTCGTCTTGGCTCTAAGGGGGAACCGGCCGACAAACTTATCAGCCAGCTGTTCGAAAGTTTCCACCGAGTTCACTGGCAGCTCGTAAAACCAACTCAACGCCTCCCCCGAGAGCGTCTCTTGGAATATGTTGCAGCACGTGGCATCTGAATAGCCCCTTGTGCCCGTCTGCGACTTAAAGCTGTCCAGGTGCTGGTACGGGCAGCTCGTTCCTGAGTACGTCAGTTTCAGGGTCCTTTGGCTACCAGATCTTCCTGACTCCCTAATCTGACGCGGAAAAGGTCCAGTGCGTTCGCTGAATCGTGTGCTGTCCCGCGGTCGCCCCGCTTTTCTCTCGCTGACCTCTAGGCGGTCCTTCATGTCTGACACTGAGGCGGAGAGCGCCTCGAGCGTCCTTGCGGTGGGGCTGTCCTGCTCGCTCGATGCCAGGCTTGTGCGGTACGGGGGCTCAACCGGGCCAGAGTTTTTTAGAGCCTCCGGAAAGAGAGGTGTGAGCACATGCGCGGTCATTCTCCTTCCCGTAGGCTGTCCCACCTCTAGGTGCGGGAATTCGTTAGCATTACTTGTGGGCCGCGATGCCTCCCGAGAAGTGCCATGCTGGCCCCCTTTCTCCAGGGCCGCCACTAAGGCGATGTTCACTGCTTCCAATTCTTGGCACCGGACATCCGCCCTTAGTCGGTCCCGATCGCCCTCTTCTCGCAACCGCGCGACTTCTGCCTTCATCTTTTTTATTTCCCCCCCACCCCCCCCCCCCCCGCATCATACCGGTCGAGGTTCTCTGAGTCTTGGCGATCGTGGGTTCTGTCTTGGTCGAGAGAAAGGGCGAACCTCGCACCGACCTCAGCCTTTATGTTTTGCCCCCCCCCCCATCATACCAGTCGGGGTTCTCTGAGTCTTGGTGATCGTGGGTTCTGTCTTGGTGATCGTGGGTTCTGTCTTGGTCGGGAGAAAGGGCGAACCTCGCACCGACCTCAGCCTTTATGTTTTGGGCCCGGTCGGGGATCTGAATTCGCTCTTTCGACCTTCCCGCGCCAGCTTTTATCTTCCTTCCTTCCATGGCCTCCGGACTGCGGATTTAACTGCTTTCCAAAGGATCGATCGGGTTCTATTCTCCGGTAGAGCAACGCTTACTTTTCTCGCGGATCAAACCGTTCCCACAGACGGCGCCAATTGTTTTTGCACAAACCCGTAGGCCTGGTAGAGACAGATGAATCCAAGCGTGATCTCCCGTAAACCTGCTTACTAAGGGGAATACCGGGCGGGCCGGTCTTCTCCTCTCCGATGCCTAAGTTAGTATAGTTGGAATAGATATAACTTAAGCACGTATATAAGCGATAGGAATGATCAGTTACCTATTAATGAGGGTAGTTGAGGCCTTTATATAGGTGGCTGGGAGTGAAGTCTGGCCTTACCTTTCGATGTGGGACTGGTTCCCTTCTGTTTGCACACCAAAGGACAGCTCTGGTGACCTCTTTGGCAGGCAGGCACCCCCGGTCCCCGGGCCCCTAGTAACAGGATAGACTGCTGGACCCCGAGGCAGGGTGCTGGTGATCCGGTCCCGGGCCTCGGGCCGGCCCCTGGTACACTAACTGCGGGTCTGTGGGCCTGCTGTAGCCCCTCTGTGGCTACTGTCAACACCTATCTTGCATGTGGAGTTCTGGATCTGTCTGTTGCTGACCATTTTCGGTTACATCCCTGGGATTATCTATGCAAACTATGCCATCACCAAGTGAAGTAGCTAGCTAGTTGTGCTTCAATTTCTGTAAGTTTCTTTTCTTCTGATCTGTAAGCGAATAAAAAGTAAGATATACACTTTAATTAGGATGATTATTATGGTGAACAAGTTGCTATTAATAATAATATTGGGTCTACACGACATGATGCGCTGCACTAATTTTTGTCTACTTACATGATGTATGACTTTTGACAGAGACGTAGAACTAATCCTTCCTCCTTTTTCTTGTGCTGGTTTTCTTGCACACATGTCTTCTGGTTTCTGCATACAAAGCTTGTTTTCCTCCGTTGGATTGCATAGTTTTTGTTTGGTTTAGCTAATGGACAGTTCAAATTTCATGTAGTGTGTCTTCTTTTTCTTTCCCCCCATCTCTTTATTCCCTTATTGAGTTGATTCTGTTCCCCATGTTTGTCAATCTGTTGAAGAAGGTAGAAACCGTAGAATAGAAAGTATCGAGGAGTTGATGTATCAATCTTAGCTCTCCAATTTAATAAAAGAATATTTGTTACCCATTAGCTTTTCTTTTTTCTTAAGGTATTTTCATGTTCGTCTCAACGGGATATTGGCTTAGTGCGTAAGCTTGATGATCCTTTGAATTCAACTCGGAAAGAGAGTGAGTTCACAATAGGCCAATAATCCCTGGCCAGTTAGTATAAGGTACTATAGGTCTTAATCGAGTGTTTTTTTCCAAATCCCATATACGTATTACTTGTATTATTTGTCCATGTAATATCAAATTCATAGATCCTTAATACTTACATATTAACGTACGTAGAAAGGGAAAATTATTCAGCGCACCGAGGTACAAGTGAACCGACACTCAAATATGTAATTTTAATTATTTTTTTAATCACCAACTAGTTATATAGTCCTAATATTTGAAGAGTTAGTGAAGATAAAATTGTAAAATATTATAACTAAAGCAAATTGGAGAGGAGCCACTATGTCAACATGACTAGCAACAACAGAAATCTCAAGAAAAAAGACAAAAAAAAAAAAAAAAAAACAGTGTTCACAATACTCAGCTATTGAGGCGTTAAGAGACACTGACAGAGTTGAATAAATGGCTGCGTAAATGACTTACATATTATTGGTGTCAGTGCACCTTGGTGCGTTTTTATTATTTAATGGGGCTGGTATGATGGAATCATGTTAAGGTGCAAGCGGCGGACGCGTCAAAGACTATTGATAATATGATGTCATTTGTTCGAACTCCATTATGAAAGGTCCTATATAAATTACTTCTAGTCCGGCGGACTAGTAACTCACTAAAAAAAAAATGCGTTCTCTTTGCTGGGTTGGATACTCTAAAAATGTAAAATGGGTAAATTCGTCCTATGGTACCTCATGTGTAGCCAATTGGACACTTTGGTACCTAGAATTTCAAAGATGACAGTTTGGTACTTGAAGTTAGGTTTTGTGTAACACTTTAGTACTTATGTTTACTTTTTAGTTAAATATAAGGGTAAAAATGACGTTTAGGTATAATTTCATAAAAATAAAATTAAAAACATGAGTTTTATGGGTATTTATAAAATTAAAGTTAAAATTTTATTTATATAATAAAATTTAAATAACACTACTGACTATCACCTTGGTATTTATAATTTATTATCTCTTCTAATAAAAAATAAACATGAATTGATTTTTTGGGTTCTGTTGAAGATGAAAATAATTGGATTTATGTTTAGAAAATCTAGTATTTGTGATTTGAACAACCACGAGAATGTTTTTCGTTGATTATATATAGCTTTGCGGATTAGTCTTGTGAGTGTTCACATCGCCACGATGAATTTCTTAAACATAATATTCACTTATGTTTTCAACATGATCCAAAAACACTAATTTTAATCCAAAAACATTAATTTAAACTCATAAAACTCATTTTTTAATTTTATTTTTATCAATATATACCTAAATGTCAATTTTATCCTTAAATTTATTTAAAAAGTCAACAGAAGTATGAAAGTGTCTCACAAAATCTAACTTCAGGTATTAAACTGTCATCTTTGAGACTCTAAGTATCAAAGTGTCTAATTAACTATACATGAGATATTATAGGAGGAATTTACCCATGTAAAATTTAAGATGAGAGCGAGAGTTTCAGCAAGTGACCAAGGTTGTAAAACTTCAAAATAGGCCAACGACCCACACCCCGCATAGTCTTCGATTCTCATTACCTCGATCACATGAAGAAACAAAGGCGCGCCCATGCCCTCAAACGTGGGTGCATGAGTCTTTGTGCTTAAAGAATTAGGGCTAGACTTTCAAGTTGTAGAAAATAGAGAAGGACGGTTACATCACGTGTGTGTTGCGCTCATATGGATGGATCTGCCTCGGAGGCTCTACATATTTGCAGCCTGCGTCGCCGCCGTTGTTGTAGGATGCGGTGGCAAACCAGAGGCCGTTGGGTTCCTCTAACAGTCTGGTGGATTACATCCCAATGCAGCAATGCTGCTCTACTCATTTTGGCAGGGGAAGATGATTCCATATCTACAGAAGAAAAAACAAAAAGATTTAGGAAATATCTACATCTATATACTCGTGTGATTGCAACAAGAAAATCCAAAAACATTTCAGATGTATTATTTTCCACATTTTTCACGTAGACACTTCTCTCTCTGGTGCCATAATACAAAATATCACATTCTATGATCCCTATTTTCTTTTTTTCGTTTGAAAGAGTATAAAAATGTGTGAAAACCAGACAATTTAAGAAATACTAATGAAAAATTTAATTCGTAGACCTAATTAGAGAAGTAGTATCATCTTAGTTCCCTACACAGAGTAAAGTCATGAACTCTCTAACATGTTTATTAACTTGGAATTAAATTGAAAATGGTGGAATCGATTCCAGGATGAGAGAATTCCAACGTTTACTAACCCATCAATGAATTAGAATGGGTGTAGGTCTCACCTCCACTTCAGGAATCGATTCATGACAGAACCCCTAACTTGATACCTAAGGGGGAGGGTGGGTGTCAGAATCAAGCTTGGGTATCAATTCTTATTACCAAAACTATCTTCACATTATTTCAGTTTCTTCAAATTATAGTAATTGATAGGGGTTATTTAATAGAGATTTTAGTAATTCAACTAATTTAATTATGATTTTATATGGTAAATAAATAATATCAATTCTATTTTTATCTAATTTTATGTGGTAAATAAACAACTCAATGGAATTGAAATATCCACATACAATTCAATTCCGTCTCTCAATTTTTCTATCTCCTATTCCTGATGAATTCCATTCCAATTAATCAGGTAGTATACAAATAGAAAGAAAAGAGTTTCGAAGTAGAAAGATAATTGATCTAGACATAATGCGTGATTAGGTAGATTGATATTTATTTCAGTGCACAAAATATGAATACACGGCCATCATGAATCTCAAGATTGTCCTAAACTCATAATACAATCAATCAGTAATCATTTTTATGTCGACATTAATACATGCGCATTCATAACTGTTTCTTTGAGAAATATTGAAGAGTTTGTGGAGGCTTTCTTAGATTATAAGGTATGGCGACCAGCCGGCATACACCACCACCTAATTCCGAACTTAATTGACTTCTTACATTACCTACACATAACTATGTATGCGATCGCTGCGAATGAAAAAAGTTCCAAACCACTTAGGCCTTGACAACACATGATGTATGTCTAGGTCGGCCATTCCTTAGCCCTTGATTTTGAATTGAATTCAAATACATGGCTCATCAAGCTTCATTCGTCGCTGTTGCCACCGATCAACGAGGGTCATTGTAATCATCTAGGAGTAAAGAAAGTTGAGAAACAAAGAAGTTGATGGCAGACTGACACCTGCCCATGCAAGTAACATATCTTTCTGACACGTGTTACCTATGTAAGATGGCTGACTGACATCTGGACATGCAATTGGAGCATTTATGCAAACCTAGCTGTAGATTTTTATCTCCAATTAAGGAATGTGTGGCCGTCAGATATTTATAGGGATATTATGGGCTGTAACATATTCTGAGAACCTCCAACAGTGAGATTTACTCGAAGAGAATCCTTTACAGCTAGGGCTCATCATGCGCGTACACGATACTCTACTGTGTGCCCCCATTTGCCAGCCTGTAGCTCCACGTGTTTCCTCACCAGCTCTCTCTATATATAACCCTCCACTCTAGAGTCTACCTCACAGTTTCCTTCAGCGACACAAATCTTTAAACAGCAGTTACCAACTTCTTCTTGCTTGTTATTACTCTCTGTTTTCAAGTATGGGTACAGCAACCTTCATCGACATCATCATCGCCATCCTCTTGCCTCCTCTTGGAGTCTTCCTGAGGTTTGGCTGCGGGGTAAGTACCCTCTTATATCTTTTATTTCTCTCTTTTCATATTTCTGTGATTACAGTACTTGTGTATCATAGACGTACTACTGAACTGTGATATGAAGCTGAGAAGCTCTGTTGTGCTAATTAATCTGTATTGTATATGATTTCTGCAGGTGGAGTTCTGGATCTGTCTGATTCTGACTCTTTTCGGTTACCTTCCTGGGATCATCTATGCTATCTGGGTCATCACCAAGTGATTCAGCCACTCACACTTCATTTTCTGTAAGTTTCATTTCTGGTTAACATTTAAGCCATTTTTGATTATAGAAAGTGAAGTAAAATATACTCCTTTTAGAAAGAAAATTACACCCCTTTAAGATAGAAAATGAAGTAAAATATATCCCTTTTAGAAAGTAATATCTCCCTTCAACTTGAAGTCATTGCAGGAGTTATTTTCTAGCTAATGAACTATTCTTACTTGTGTTCTCTCTTTTTGTGTGGACAGGTGGTAGTCGTGCAGATATGAAGGGCACATAGCTAGGCTTGTAGTTTTCACCGTTGGATTGGATAGCACTTGTTTGGTGTGAAGCCAAAATTAAAATGTAATGCGTCGTTTCACCTTTGTATTTAGTTCATTGTGTTTACCCATCATCTCTATCTGTTGTGAAGGGTGGGGTTTGGTTGGTATACCTATGGATTAATGTATGTTAAAACATTGATCATTATTTAATTGTCAATGTGGATTTGATTTAGATTTTATGTGATTCTTATCCACCCAACCCGCGCCGGTAGGGTTTGGAGGGTATCACTAGCTTTATGAATAATACCGAGTGCTATATTATTCATGTCTCTGTTCGTAGTGTTATCATTTAGCAAAGGAACAAGTTCTCTCCCCTCTCCAATCCTAATAATCCACGCGACATATTCTTGAAGTGTCGCATTCTTCTTTTGTACGGGAATAGCATTCGTTTCTAAAAATTTTATTTATAAAAACACTACAAGACTATGTCGGCTTGGGATGCTAACCCAAACAGAAGGAAATAACAACGGCGGAAAGTTCCGAACTCATCTTTGCACCACAGCAATGAGCTTCCAACGAAGGAAGTGTTTCATGACCAAATAGGTTTTTTTCTTCCCTCGACCAAGACTAGATAGAGTTTATGGCGGGGTTTACACTGAAGGGTTGAAAAAGAGCCATTTTCACTCTTCCTTCGATTCCTCAACGCTTTTCTTCATGGTTCATAGCATCTGTCCTTGATGTTGATAATAAACAAGAGGAACAAGGGCCGATGGTGTCTAATCAAGGTGATTGCGTGTCTTCTAAGTTTCACCGAATCAAATAATGGTGGTAGTCACTGCCGTTATCGTTTCAAAATTGATAATAGCTTTATGGTTTCTATATGTAATTCCACATCGACGACATGAACCAGGATACATCCGGAAGTTTCCTCAAATGCCTCGCTGCGTATTTGATGGAACCTTAATCATAAACAAGTTTAGATCGCGAGTCGAGTAACCACAATAGCTCAGTACACTGTGGATTAATACACAGGTTTAGATTAAATTACTAGGAGTTTGCTTTTAACAAGAAATGGATGTTGGAATTTGATTCAAAAAAGAGAGAAAAAAATGGATATTGGAAAGTGAATTCTGAGATTTATGAAGGGGGAGCTGCCCGAGTCTACATCCGAATAGAAATCAAACATTTGGAGATGAAAGAAAAGAAAACTGCTTAGTTGGGGAAAGATATCAGGTTGCTGGGTTTTTCTTGATGATCGATAAACTTTGCTGTTCCAATCGCAACTAGTGTGCATATCCAGGGTTTGACAGTTATTTGGGGAAAGATATATATCACCCTATCAGGTTGCTGTCATTGCAAAACCATGTGCAATATGATATTAATTATGAGATGTCGGCATGTATCTAACAACATAAATCATATGCATACATCTGTGTGAGCAAATGTTGACCGTTGTAATAAGTAACGGAAAAAATGTGGGAAAGTATTCAAATTTCCTAGGCTGATTAGGAATTACATGGCCTTGTGTGAGTCCAAAGTAACATTTTTTGTGACAAAGGGTGTCTCGAGAGAATTAAGACTAGTCTATGTAACCCAAGCCGGAAATTGTTTGATAAACTCGGAATGTATGATTCAGAGCATAAATAACGTTTTTGTTTTTGTTTTTGTTTTAACACCTATTTGGAAATCAAGCAATCTTGATATTTGTTGATTTACTATGAATTAGTTATCAATGATTTGATAATTAATGGTGGTTCGCTTGCCTACAAAGTTGGAGAAGTTTACGTTGAAGAAGGAATGGGCTTCGAGATTGGAAGCATGTTTGGTTAGAGGTCGACTCAGTTCTCCATTCTCCAAACTTGGTATCTTAGCAATTAAAGGTGGAGTAGAAAAATTGTCTTCATCGAATCTCACAAATACACTTTCGATCGTCCCATATATTTTGTGAAAGTAATCAAGTGGCAGATTGTCTTGCTGATTATGGTTGTTCTTCTTCTGAGTTTATTTGGTGGGACTCAACCCCTCCTTTCACTACACCTTTTTGTAATAGGGATGCATCAGGTCTCCCTAATTTCCGTTTGCATTGATGTTTTTCTCATAGTGTTTATGCGATAGTGTATGTGCTACCTTTAACTTGTATCCTTCTTTTTTTCCTTAATAAATTTTCCTGTTTTTTGAGGTTTTACCTAAAAAAAGAAGAAGAAGAAGAAGAAGGAATGATGGACGTGCTTGAGCAAGTGAATTATGATTTTTTTTGGTCTCAAGTTTGATATAAATATACAATATACATAAGCAACATAATATTGTAGTTCGGAAGATTGACACAATCAACTCAACAACCTAAAACTCAACATCAGATTGATCAGATTGTGTTCCATCTCTGTAAACCTGAAACAGACAATTACTAGGCAATTGCCTTTCGATAGTCACCAACAAAAACTTCTTAATGGACATAATGCTTGTTAATCGTGGTGATAAAATGGACCAAAGCATCGATTTATATAGCTTAGCCAGGTCACAGAGTCCTTTCATTAAGTATCTCATATGAATTAGGTCATCCTAATTAGACAATTAGTGCAACTCTTCATCGCGGTCTATCTTGTATACCAAACCTTGTTGAATTAATACACAAACTCATTAAGCAACTAGAATTGATATGCAGTCTGCATTCATGTCAAACTAGGTTTAATCATCTAGTTCAATTATCAATTACATGTATATTAAGTCCCACTTTTTTATCTAACAATTTATCAATATGGCCAGATGTGATGTTTGCGACAAAGAGTCTGATAAGTTGATTGCTGCAGATGGATTTTGGCGTCAAAGAGTGTGTAAGGAACATGAATCCGATGGGACTCCGGAATGTGATACTAGTAAAAGATTTCTTAAAGAAACAAAATATTTGGACCTTACTGATGGTCGAAAAATTTGCTCAGATTGTTCTTCTATTGCTATCATGGACCCAAAGGAATGCCAGCCCCTCATTCGAAATGTGCACGAATTCTACAGAAGTTTTAATCTCAAAATGGATGAAGGCATTCCTGTTTTATTGTTGGACAAGAATGCTTTGCTCCCATTTGAAGATCCAGGTGATGACTTGAAGGGTATGTTCTGGAATGGTTTTGACTATTGGCCTGTACTAGTGAGGATTAGAACATGTTCAAAAAGTGAAGGAAGTATTAAAGTGAACAGAACGATGGAGACGTTAAGACGTCCTCAATGGTTAACCACTTGGGGAAGAACTTCACTGTTAGTTCAGTTTGGGATGTCGGATGTAGACACCGGTGAAACAGTGGCACATGAGATGATGCATGCGTGGCTGTACCTCAAAGGTGTTGACGGATTAGAAGAAAGGGTTGAAGAAGGTTTTTGCGAGTTAATGTCATACATGTGGTTTTGTTCCAGCGGTGCCGACTCCTTGTACAAAACCAGTGAGCAAGTTCAGTATACAAGAAAGCTGAAAGACTTTATATAATTCAATATGAGATACAATGACGACGAAATTTATGGCCGAGGGTTTAGAGAGGCTCTAAAGGCTGTTAGCAAATTTGCCTTTAAAGCTGTACTGGACCATATCGTGAAAGAGAGATGTCTCCCTTCTGTGCCTTGTCAAAGTTAATACCTTGCTTCTCAAATTGTTTATGAGCTCCTGAAATCTTTCTCTTAGTCTGAACTACTTAGAAACGTCGACGATTGTATTATTGATAGTCGAATGGGGATTATGACTTTCTTATTACTTGGCAAGTTGGCATGTATTCTTTCGTTTCTACAATTTTGTAATGGATTTTTCAAAGATGGTATGACCAACCAGTCGTTGATGTGGATACAAAACAACAAACAATGAACTAATCAAGCAACAGAAGCACAGATAGTGTCTAATCAAGGTGGCTGCGTATCGACTAAGTTGCAATAAAACCCTAACATATATACTCCACATTGACATAAACAAAGCAATATGCCAGAAAAGGATAAGAACACGCAAATAGATTTCTATATTAAGGTTTAACAATAGCTTTCACTGGAAATCCAGACCAAATAGCCAAAATGTGGATAGATTTCTATATTAATAGATACGTTTTATTCTATATAACTTGGACGGAATACAACAAATTAGCGGTGCTCTCTTCAAGAATATAGGGTTTGTTGGCAGCCGCGCATCATAAATCATATGCAACAGGACATCATGAGGTGTCGGCAAAACAATCCGATTTTAGATACGAGAATTATAGTGATATGAGATAATCAAGAAAGGAAAACCAAACATGCTGATGCTTGAAGATTAACAATGAACTGCAGATGGCATATAAAGTATAAAAGTTGCTTTCGACCTTTGGATAGATATATTGTACTTATTTGGTGAGACCATTGGTTAAAATGCTGAGATATATGAAGAGGAGCTCCCTGGGTCTACATCATCCGATTATGAAATCTTACATTTGCAGATGAGTACAACTAACTAATCTGTTACGAAGTGAAAAGACGGACAAGAAACACACTATAGCTACTTAGGCAATGTTAAATAAAAATGCATTAACTACACCAGAAACCTGGGTTTTTCCTGATGATCGATAAATCTACTGTTGGAATATCACAACGTACTAATATATCAGTTAGTTGGGGCCAGAAAAGATATCAGGTTGCTTGCATTGTGTTAGGGATATAACTTGTAACGCCACAAGCAATCTTGTCCAAGGTCAAGAGTTAAGCCTATGGCCGGTTGCTTGTGTGCTAGTGGCATTTTTGTAATTTATATTTCTTAATATTCATGTTTCCCCTGTGCCAAGTTACTATTTGTCCGATTGGCTCTATACAGGGGGGTTCCTAGTCGGCGACGGTTGGACTAGTGAACTAGTATAGGTAAGCACATGTACTTGCGCCCCTGTAAACGTCTTACCATCAATAAAGAGAGGAATTATTCAATCATCTGTGTCGCGTGAGATCTTTTGTAACTTTGCATTCAATTGCTCGCTCGCTTGTCGACGAGCTCGCCTCACAACTATATTATACTGTTCTTACTTGTTGCGTGCAATATATTAATATCGTGTGGTTTCCATTGTTCCTTGCGAGGTACGCTCAAGGCTGACTTACTACCTTCTCAAAGGGACAGTAAGTGCCGCACGGTCCTCTTTGCGCTCCCGCAAAGTCGGCCCGTGACAGCTGGTATCAGAGCCAACTTGGCTCGAAGGCTCAAAACATGCCGGGAGGGATGACGAATGCACAAAAGTTCGAATGGATCGAGACTCAACTCGCAGAACTTGCGGGTGTCCCTGACACTGTGATTGATATTAGTGCCGCTCTGCGCCGCGTCGACCTAGATGAATTGGTGACGCGTGTTGCGGACCTTGAAGGGTTAAAAGGGCGAGTGAAGGCCCTTGAGAAGAAGGAAGCCCCGAGGTCTGAAACAGAGATTGAAAGAGACGAAGGAATTGTCTCCCCAGAGCAAGTGGGGGCAATGAGCGATGCCCTTGAGACGCTACAAGTGACTGTGGACACGATGACGGAGGATGTCCGTGCCACTATCGATGCGTTTAAGAATGAGCTGTTCAAGATGAACACAAAGCTCAACCTAGCTATCTGGGCGATGAACACCCAACCTGTGACGGACTACAGGAAGGTGAAGGTTCCGGAACCTCAAGCTTACGGAGGGGCGCGAGATGCCAAGGAGCTTGAGAACTTTCTATTTGATATGGAACAATACTTCCGAGCGGTGAAACCAGATTCGGAAGAAGCCAAAGTGAACATGGCAACAATGTATTTGTCAGGCGATGCAAAACTATGGTGGCGAACGAAGTACAACGACATTCAGAGGAATGTTTGTACTATTGAAACATGGGAAGACCTCAAGAGAGAATTGAAGGCACAGTTCTTCCCCGAGAACGTAGATTACATTGCCAGAAGGCAATTAAGGGAGTTGAAACACACCAACAATATCCGAGAATTCGTGAGCAAATTCTCTGTGATCATGCTCGACCTTCCAGATATGTCAGAGAAGGATCGACTATTCTATTTCCTTGAAGGATTGAAACCGTGGGCAAGGACGGAACTCCAGAGGCAAAGAGTTCAAGATCTAGCTTCTGCTCAGGCAGCTGCAGAAAGACTAACAGATTATACTTTTGAAGAGAACTCTGCCAAGAGACCCACAACCTCTACAAACATGAATGTCCACAGAAATGCGAGACCAGGACAGAGCAAAAGTGGAGGAGCCGAGTCAAGGTTCTCGAGTTTTGGGGGAGGAGACAGAAGAGCGGGTAACGTGAGAGATACCGCCTCCTCCAAGCCAGTTGCCTCAACTGGTGTGTACCCTCCAAGACAACATAATGCTACTGGGTTCACACCAAGACCCCCATCATGCTTTCTGTGTAAAGGGTCTCACAGGGTGAATGAATGTCCACATAAGACAGCATTGACAGCCCTGCAAGCCCACATTTATGCAAAGGAGTCGGAAGTCCACCCAGATGAAGAGGAAGAACCTGGTCATATGGGGGCTCTGAGTTTTCTGAATGCAGTGGGGAAGCAACCGATTGCATCTAAGAAGTCTCAGCCTAAAGGTCTCATGTTTGTGAGCGGAAGCCTAAATGGGAAAGTGGCCAAGAGTGTGATGATTGACACTGGCGCCACCCACAGTTTCGTGTCAGAAGTAGAGGCACGCAGACTGGAGTTAAAGTGGGAGAAAGATGTCGGCCGCATGAAAGCAGTCAACTCCCCACCGTCACCCACAGTCGGGTTGTCTCGAGGGGTGTCCTTGAAACTAGACTGTTGGGAAGGGAAGGCGGACCTTGTTATTGTAAAGATGGATGACTTCGATGTCGTACTAGGGATGGACTTCTTGCTGGAGAACAAAGCCATCCCCATTCCGAATGCACGAAACTTACTAATTATGGGAGAGAAGCCATGTGTAGTGCCTGCGAAAATAATCTCACAAAGTGAACCTCGACTCTTGTCAGCACTCCAATTCAAGAAGGGGGTGAAGCGTCAGGACCCCTCTTATGTTCTCATTCCTTTGAGGAAAGGCGAGATAGAACAGGAAGTAGTGCCACGAGAAGTTCAGGGAGTGCTCGAGAACTATAAAGATGTGATGCCGGCAGAGCTTCTCAAAGAACTTCCTCCAAGAAGGAATGTGGATCATGAGATTGAGTTGCTCCCCGGGGCTAAACCACCCGCGAGGGCTCCCTATCGAATGGCTCCACCATAACTGGCTGAGTTAAGGAGACAGTTGGGAGAGCTATTAGAAGCAGGGTTCATTCAACCTTCGAAGGCCCCATATGGCGCACCGGTACTTTTTCAAAAGAAGCATGACGGGAGCTTGCGATTGTGTGTAGATTACAGAGCTCTCAACAAGGTCACGGTGCGAAACAAGTACCCTATCCCTCTGATTGCCGACTTGTTCGACCAGCTTAGTGGTGCCAAATATTTCACCAAGCTGGATCTTCGGTCGGGATACTATCAAGTACGCATTGCGGAAGGGGATGAGCCAAAGACTACTTGCGTCACCCGATACGGCGCATTTGAATTTCTAGTGATGCCATTCGGATTGACCAACGCGCCAGCCACATTCTGCACATTGATGAACCAGGTCTTCCATGACTACCTGGACAAGTTCGTGGTGGTGTACCTAGATGACATTGTGGTCTACAGTTCCACCTTGGAAGAGCATGTGGAACATCTAAAGATAGTGTTCCAGCAACTGCGTGCCAACCAGCTGTATGTCAAGCGCGAGAAGTGCTCCTTCGCGCAGGATACCATTAAATTCTTGGGGCATGTCATAGAAAGGGGGAGAATTCGAATGGACATGGAGAAAGTGAAGGCCATTGAAGAGTGGCAAAGCCCCAAGAATGTGAAAGAATTGCGATCTTTCCTTGGACTGGCCAACTACTATAGGCGGTTCATTGAGAATTACTCGCTGAAGACCACTCCCCTGACAGAGCTTCTAAAGAAGGGAGTGACGTGGGACTGGAAGGAGGAATGTGAACAGGCCTTCAAGAAGTTGAAAGGGGCCGTGATGAAAGATCCTGTCCTTGCATTACCTGATCTGAACAAGCCATTTGAAGTGCAGACTGATGCGTCTGACTTTGCGCTCGGGGGAGTTTTGTTGCAAGAAGAACATCCAGTGGCATATGAAAGCCACAAGCTATCTCCGGTAGAGAGGAGATATACCGCACATGAGAGAGAAATGTTGGCGGTGATCCATTGTCTGAGAACATGGAGACATTACTTGTTGGGGGCAAAATTTATTGTAAAGACAGACAACTCTGCAGTCAGTCACTTCCTGACACACCCGAAGCTGACCTCTAAACAGGCGCGGTGGCAAGAGTTCCTAGCAGAATTTGATTTCCATTTTGAGCACAAAGCGGGTCACTCGAACCAAGTGGCCGATGCCTTAAGTCGGAAGGCGGATCTTGCTAGCACCCGAGTGTTAGCGACGTTGACAGGCAGTGCCGTCGCAACCGACATCAAAAGAAGAGTTAAAGAGGGTCTGAGAAAGGATCCTGCCGCTCAAGCCCTTGTCAAGCTAGTAGAGGAAGGGAAAAGTCAAAGGTTTTGGGTGGAAGCCGGCCTGCTAATGGCAAAAGGGGGCCGAATATATGTCCCTCGTGCTGATGGGTTACGAAGAATGCTTATGAAAGAGTGTCATGACACCTTGTGGGCAGGGCACCCAGGATGGCAGAGAACACATGCTCTTCTGAAGCAGGGATACTATTGGCCACAAATGAGAGATGACGTGATGGAGTACACTCGAACCTGCCTCATCTGCCAGCAAGACAAGGTGGAGAGACAAAAGACACCGGGCTTGTTGGAACCACTGTCCACACCGACTCGGCCCTGGGAGAGTGTCTCCCTGGACTTCATTACAAGCCTCCCTAAGGTGGGGGACATTTCTGGTATCCTCGTTGTGGTGGACAGGTTCTCTAAGTATGCAACATTTGTGCCAACCCCAAAGCATTGCTCTGCCGAAGACACAGCAAGTCTCTTTTTCAAGCATGTGGTCAAGTATTGGGGCGTGCCACAGAATATTGTCAGTGATCGAGACACAAGGTTTACTGGGTCCTTCTGGACAGAGTTGTTCAAGCTGCTTGGGTCGGAGCTCAACATCTCTTCCAGTTACCATCCTCAAACAGATGGGCAAACTGAGAGATTCAATGGAATGCTTGAAGAGTATTTGCGACACTTTGTCCATGCCAACATGAAGAATTGGGTGGAACTCCTAGATGTGGCCCAGTTCTGTTTTAACTCGAAGAAGAGTTCAGCCACCAACAGGAGTGCGTTCGAAGTAGTGATGGGTCAGCAGCCTTCCCTGCCTCATACAGTACAAGAAGTGTACAAGGGGAAGAACCCGCGGGCTTTCAACTTCACTAAAGAGTGGAAAGCCAATACAGAGATTGCCAGGAGTTACTTGGAGAAAGCGGCGGGGTGAATGAAGAAGTGGGCCGACCAAGGCCGCCAGTCTCGAGAGTTCAAAGAGGGAGACATGGTGCTTATCAAGTTACTCCCCGAACAGCTCTGGTTCCTTCGTAACAAAGACAAGAGGTTGTTCTGCCGATATGAAGGCCCACTCCCGGTTCTAAAGAAAGTGGGGAAGTGCTCTTACAAAGTCGACATTCCCACTTGGATGAAGGTTCACCCGGTCTTTCATGTCAGCAATCTCAAACCCCATCATCCAGATCCTGAAGATGGCTCTCGCAACAAGCCAACTCGACCCCATGTGGAGATCAAGGCCACTAAGTCGAGGGAAGTCGAAGCGATCCTTGCCGAACGGGTGGTGAACCAGTATCGCCAAGGCACCAGTCAAGCTGTCCGAGCTGTCCCGCAGCAGCAGTTCTTAGTCAAGTGGAAGGGGGTTGGAGACGAAGAGACAAGCTGGGAGAACGTCGAAGCACTCAGGAGGTTCCAGCAGCAGATTGAAGACTTCAAGGCACAAGACGAAGCCAGCAGCTCAGGGAGAAGATTGCAGCACTCTAGCCTTAATGTCGTCGTCGAGAGCGCCGACAGCTTAAGTGGGGGAGCATGTTAGGGATATAACTTGTAACGCCACAAGCAACCTTGTCCAAGGTCAAGAGTTAAGCCTATGGCCGGTTGCTTGTGTGCTAGTGGCATTTTTGTAATTTATGTTTCCTAATATTCATGTTTCCCCTGTGCCAAGTTACTATTTGTCCGATTGGCTCTATACAGGGGGGTTCCTAGTCGGCGACGGTTGGACTAGTGAACTAGTATAGGTAAGCACATGTACTTGCGCCCCTGTAAACGTCTTACCATCAATAAAGAGAGGAATTATTCAATCATCTGTGTCGCGTGAGATCTTTTGCAACTTCGCATTCAATTGCTCGCTCGCTTGTCGACGAGCTCGCCTCACAACTATATTATACTGTTCTTACTTGTTGCGTGCAATATATTAATATCGTGTGGTTTCCATTGTTCCTTGCGAGGTACGCTCAAGGCTGACTTACTACCTTCTCAAAGGGACAGTAAGTGCCGCACGGTCCTCTTTGCGCTCCCGCAAAGTCGGCCCGTGACACATTGCAAAACCATGTGGCATGTGCAATATGATGTCAATTATGAGACGTCGGCATTGGGGTGCAGACAACATAAAGCATATGCACACATCTGTATATTTGCAGCTTGCTCAATGTTGATGCTGCAAAATTCTAGTGCGTGTTGATCCTTTCTCCTGAAAAGATACGGGAACATATTAAAATTTCCTAGGTTGATTAGGCTGCCATTGCCTATTACAAATTGGATTACATTCTCAATCCTAGTTTGGGTCATATACTAAACAATTTTACCTTAATTTTATTCATGATATCCCCTTATAAACTTGTATGAATTGTGATTAGTTTGTCTCAAGAGGATTTATCAATATGGCTACATGTGATGTTTGCGACAAAGAGTCCGATACGTTGATTGATGATGGATTTCGGCATCAAACAGTGTAAGGAACTTTATGAATCCGAGGGGACCCCAGGATGTGATTCTTGTTTCAGATTTCTTAAAGAAACAAAATATTTGGACCTTACTGATGGTCGAAAACTTTGCTCAGATTGTTCTTCCATTGCTATCATGGACTCAGAGGATTGCAAGCCCCTCCTTCGAAATGTGCACGAGTTTTACAGAGGTTTTAACCTAAAAATGGATGAAGGCATTCGTGTTTTATTGTTGATCTTTATGACTTGAAGGGTACAGTATGGTTTAGTTTTGGCACATTGCGTGCAGTAAGGAGGATCAAAACATGTACAAAAACTGGAGGAAGTATTACAGTGGAGAGAAAGGAGGAGACGATAAGACGCCGTAAGAAGTTAACCAGTAGGGGAAGAAGCTCAACCGAAATAGAGGCACTGATAATTCAGTTTGGGATGCCGGATGTAGACACTGGTGCAACAGTGGCACATGAGATGATGCATGCCTGGCTCTACCTCAAAGGTGTTGATGGATTAGAAAGAAGGGTTGAAGAAGGTTTCTGCGAGCTAATGTCATACATGTGGATGGAGCGGTTTTGTTCCAACGGTGCCGACTCCTTCAACAAAACCAGCGAGCAAGTTCAGTATACAAGAAAGTTAAAAGAGTTTATAGAACTCCGTATGGAAGACAATGAAGCCGAAATTTATGGCCAAGGGTTTAGGGATGCTAAGAAGGCTGTCAGCAAATTTGGCTTCAAGCTGTATTGGACCATATCGTGAAAAAGAGATGTCTCCCAATACCTTGTTTCATTGCTTCTGACTTGGTTTATGAGCTTCTGAAATCTTTCTCATAGTCTTTTCTTATTGCTTAGCATTTATTCCTTTGTTTCTATAATTTTGTAATGGATTTTCTAAAGATGGTACGAAACAAAAACAATGAACTAATGAACGCAGATAAGCACAGTGTCTAATCAAGGTGGTTGCATATCGACTATGTTACAATAAAGCCCTATGTTTTATCCTTCTACGACATATCTAATTCCACATTGACATTATCCCAGAAACGTATTAAGATCACACGTACCAATTATGTTACCAATTTGAAGAGGATCATCACCCGAAAATAAAGAAAAACTTATGGAAGACAAAAGAAAAAGAAGAAGAAGAAGAAGCTGGTACCATTAGAGGTTCAAGGAGATTTTTTTTTTTGCCACAGTTCAAGAAGGAGCTATTTCTAGTGTTAAAAAAAGGTAGAGGTGTATGCAAATTAAAGAATCGTTACTGCTATGCCCAAGAAGGGTCTTCATCGTATGCAAATTATAATAACCTTCTAGCCTTCTAGGTAAGAAAAAGGATCAGCCAATAGTCATTAAAGTTCAGCACAGAAGTTTACTACACAAGAGTCGGGAGGGAGTACACCAAATGAATTATATTGAAACCTTGAGTTACCTCAGCTTCGCTAACCGGATACAAAATATGCATGCTGCCATACAACTGAACATTTGCAAGTCTGCACTGGCAATCCCTGCACATTAAGACAGAGGGAGAAGGGGGCACGATTCCCATTTTTCACTCATCCTTTGAACTGCCACTCCCTCCGGCACATGGGGCAATGTGCTTGAGAAGTCTGTGAATTTACCCATTTCAGGATGCAATGAAGATGAAATGCATGGTTGCATGCACCCCAAACTGCAAGATAAATAATACTTAGTGACAGATCAACATTAGGTTTCACCAATAATGAACAAAACAAAGAAAATTTGGTAAAACACACATATCAGACTCCAAGGCAATATGGACAATATTAGAATCTATTAGCAATGATTAATTACCCTTGCACCCAAAAAACAAAACTCAAATTATCAAAAGAAAGTAACGATTGGTTACAAGTACTAACAAAAGGACCTGCTAATTCTAAGAAGAAAAAACACGCCAAGACAAAGGAGAAGATTGGCTAAACTCAGAAATTCACTATGATAAAACCATCCTCGCCTACCCCTACCTATATAATCTTATCACTTCCCTTCACCCTCTCTTATATTGTCATTAAAAGATAAAATACTTACACTCATCATGTTAATCATCACCCTTGCATCATCAGACAATGAGAAGAACATTAGGTAGAAAAGCTTGCCAATAAAAGGACCTAGTATCTTTTGTTGTTATCAGGTCTTGGAGTATCAGATGCTTAATTTCTCATGAATCACCTTGAGTTTGAAGTCTACATGCAAATGCTATCATGAAATATTGTATACAAAAGCAGAATCATTAACCTTAGGTTGAGGTAATGGTCACATGTTAACCAGGAACACAAACATCAATAAAGTCTTGGTAGAGCATGCTTTGGAAGCCTCCAGCAACAAAAGGACACTATCTACATACAAGTACTAGCTTATAAAACCATAATTAATGAAACCTTAAGTTGAAGTAATGTTGACCAGAAAACCAGACACAATGAAGATAATCAGATTGAATGTCTACCCAACCACATAGAATTATAAGCTATCTGATATCCCACTAATCTAATATGTATCACCACAGATACTGCAGGGTTTTCATCTCTCTTGTATTAAAATGGAATAGTATAGAATCTTACAGTGAAAGGTTAAGTTTCTATACACTTCTAGAATCCATTAATGAGTCTTCAGGTTAGTATACAGTAAAATCAAAGAAAACAAGGTAAATTCTACACCATAAACAAATTGGTTGCCCTTTTTGGTTTTATAAGGCCCTGAACCTTACAATCATTAAGAGGTATCTGCCAAATAGCTACGTTAACTACATGAGAGATTGGTTGACTGAAATGTGATGTGCCACCCATGAAAGTCTGCCATAGCCTTTTTGGTGATCTATTCATTGCGGATAACAATACATACTCCTTGACAGATGGGAGTACATGTTTAACAACCTAAAGTTTAGCCATCTACAAAGCTCAAACAGACAGCATGCAGTTTCTCTCTTAAATGGAGTGAAACTGATAACTCTGTGACTGGTCCAAGCTCCATACTTGACCGAGTCGAGTTCTGTCTGGTGGGGGGAAGTAATGTAGTAGCCACATCTTGGTTAGAAAAAAGGTACGCACTTTGGAAGCCAATGATTAAACTTATTGGTCCAGCTCCAACACTAAGGCGTTTAGGTTCCAAAGCCTCTCTCTACGCCACGGTAGTCTAAGAGTCCAGGTCACAAAAGTCAGTAAACAACTAAGTCAAGAACCATTGTAAGAGTAAAGTTGAGTTTTATTTTAGAGTAATCATTTCAGTCCAGTGCTATAAAGAGTCTACTTAAGATTTAGGTAAGCACAATGTCCTTTGGCACATGGGGCAATGTGCATCAGAAATCTGTAAAGTAACCAAATAAGGATGCAATGTAGAATGAGTACATGCAATATTAAGTTTCTACTTTCTGAAATGGAGAAATTTTATTACCAAGTACGATTAAGATCGAACATGAGGGAATCCAGGATAAAGTCTGGAGCGGTTAACAAACCATTTGACGTGAACATCCAACTCAAAGCTGAAGCCAGCCAGCCTATGGTTTACTACATTGGTCTGTCTAGGAGCAAAACTAATCCAAAGGCCTTCACTAGAATGTAACAGGCTTCTAATATCAACAATCAATGCTCTCAAGAGAGATAAGTCACAATGTAGAGAACTAATAGCTTGGACTGCCATCAAGCTGTCACTCTCAATGATAGCATTTGTAACCTGCATTGCTTGTAGCATTTCTAACTCATTCTATAAAGCCAAAAGCTCAACATGTAATGGGGAACTTACAAAGGTCATCCTCAATGAGAAGGCAGCCAGAACTGCCCTTGAGCATGCAGTCAATGACAGGAAAATAGATCGAAAAAAACTATCTAGTAGCAATTCTGACCACTAAATAGTACTAAACCTTGATGCAAGAACAAAATAGGAAAATCTAAATGTAGGTACTGTAAACTGGGACTGAACTGGAAATGAGATCAGTTAAACTTTTGAATACTAGGACAAATTACGATATTTCAGTAGGAAGCTAGTCAATTTGACCAAGGAAGTCAAGTGGTGAACACTGCCTCCCAGAATGTTTAGTACCTCTCAATTATGAGTACACAATAGGATAAACAAAGGAAGATATTACTTCTAATCTGAAGAAAGACATTGGTTATCAGATTGTTCGATTACACAAACCATTTAAGATCATTCAGTTAGAAAGCCATAGATGACCAAGGAACTCAGGTGATGAAGGCTTACAAGGAACTCAGGTGATGAAGGCTTACAAGGAACTCAGGTGATGAAGGCTTACAACCAGGCGAGGATTAACAGAGAAGCTTATGTCATTATCATGTCATGCAGTTTCTGATGTATAACATGAAAGGATTTAGAGTTTTGCGATGGAACATGCTTTTGGAGCCTTTGGTACCAAAAGACTCGTGTTTAGCTTAAGAAAATATACATAATTGAAAGCAACAGCCTTGGACTAAAGTTGATGAGAAACACAAATGTTGCAATATACAAATATAATCAGACATCTAAAGTGTACAACATAAACTGTGCAGCAAATAGGTATGCACGATGCCTATTCAATGAGACAATAGAGTAATTTGGCATTTCAGGAGCTTAATGTAGAGGTATCTGAAGCTTACAAAATAATGATGTATCTTGTAAGCCAAATCAGATTGGAATGAATAACAATTGAGTGTTCCTGAGGGCCGGATATCTTTGTATCTCCTCTCCACCATTTCTCTCTATCACCCATGTTCACTGAAACTATAACAGCTACAGGCCTTCTCTTTCTTCCAAAATTACTATTTCTAAGCATACTCACACTCTGAATCTCTCTTTCTTTGTCCTATATCAGATTAGATTTGAGTTTACCATATAGATGTAATAAGCCAGCTACTGGCCTTTGTCCTTTACTATCCAAACTAGAAGTTGCTCTTTTGAATCTTAAGTCTAAAATCCATTAATGCTTCACCATTCAGGTATCTGAATCATTTACTATCCAAACTAGAAGTTGCTCTTGAATCTTAAGTCTAAAATCCATTAATGCCTCACCATTCAGGTATTTAGGGTTTAGGGAAAAGAATGAAAATCCAAGATGCTCCGATTAATAATCAGTTGTATACATTATACCACAACACAATCAGCAATTTTAGCACAGCTCATTTGCAAGCACCACAGAGATCATAGTAATTACGTTTGGAAAAAAAAAAAAAAAAAAACATGACCATATGTGGATACAGACAACATTTGTGTCACTTCACAAACAGAAGAGTTTGAACTCCTATATGAAGTCATCTGATGACTTAACAGAACTGATAAAAAATTATAATCTTTGTCACTTACTTAGTGGGCAGTCATCCCCAGGGAGCTTACAGTCAGGACAACAACCATCAAATGCCATCCTACAAATGCCACATGTTTCATCCTGTGCATCCCATGTCCATGCAGCAACAGCATGCCACCTACAGGTAAGGTGAAAACACAGGAATAAACTCAAAGCAATCATATATATCACATATCACAAAAGGGCACATCAATGTTAGGTATACACTACAGCAATTGGTCGTATCCAAATTTTTTAACTGAAGATAAGAGCTGGGAAGGGGATAAAGAGGCCGTACTCTGTTTAAAATCCCAGCAGAAAGTCACAAAGAGGAGAGCGGGTCAAGAAAAAACTCTTTCTATAAAATGCTTGCAGCACCGACATTTCACAATTCACAACAAAGACTTTTCAAGTTTATGCTGGATAACTAGCAAACATGTCAAACTAAGCCATCCGAGGATTTCCATGTTATATCAAATTACTCAAACAAAACAAAACTTGTACAGGTATATGCTAGACACTCATGAATAACTTATGAGAGTACCGGTCCCATTGCAAGTTCCAGTCTTGATTCCCATCATACTAGGGCATACAGGGACTTCATATTATTACCAGGATACTTCAACCCAACAAAACACAGAAAAATACATGTTAGGTTAACAACTTCCATTTCAAGCTCAGGTGTTGAATGCCATCATCTCTAACCAAATTTTGAGTCTTTAACTTTGTAGTCTATCAACTATATAGAAATTCTTGATAAACCCAATTCATACTAATCCAATGCCATCAAACAGAAAGTCATTCTACTATGATAAAATGCAATAGTGTCAATGACACCAGTAGGTTTAACAAAACAAAACAATTGAAAAAAGGATACGCAAAATCTTGACTTTCATCTTCTTCTACTGCAACTACAAAACCCTGAAGCCAAACACCCTGAAATTCAAAGCAGTGAACTTTAATGGGTATCAGTCAATGACACTAAACTTGTTTGGTTCTGTGGGATTTTGACAGTGGCATTCTTCCATTGCTGAATTCACAGTCAATTTTTCAAGCAGACGAGTTTAACGACTGATCACTAGAAACAAACAAAGAGTCGAAATTTCATTGCTTACCCAGTTACCCAACGGCACGGGATCGTTGCCGGACGTCACGTTGATTTCCGGCTAGAAATGCTGGACTATTTGAGACCACCTCAACTCTGGCAACTGCAATTGTAAGTTGCAAGTTTGGAACATGAAGGAAAGCTGGATAGTTTAGCGGGTTGCCGGGTTTGGGTGTGTTCAAAACATGAGTCCAAGCCCGACACTACACTTACATACTATCTATGCGGCACGGACACGAGTTCGAGTGTCCAATACGGACACGATTCGATACATGGACACGTCAAAATCAACTTTTAGTCAGATACGGACACGCAGTGGACACGTTAATTAAATAATATTATATATATAATTAAAAAAAACATAAGCAAAATATTTTTTACATGTCCTAACAATTTATCAGACAGGGCTGTAACTGAGCCTTTGTGACCTGTTAAACATCGTCGGCAAGAACCCTACAAAGGAAAGAAGGAGATCTTTCGAGGATTAAAGGCATGAGAAATAACCCAGAAATCAACAAAGCATTCTCCATGACCCATGGAAATGAACTAAAAAACAAAAATATGTTTACAGTAGAATAGTACCCAATGAATCAGATAGAGAATCATTCAATTACGGACACTAGGTGTAAATCAAATTGGCTCAGAGAAAAGAGAGGACGCACAAGTTATGAAAGAAAGAATCAAATGTCAAAACAGCCAAACAATAAGACAGTATTCTTTAAGTTACTGGCAAAGACGAACTCTATGGTGGCATGCTCACATCTTTTGGCTTAGAGCCACTGTCTATGGAGTATGGAGCTATTGTCATTCTGCCCAAACAAGGACATAACAGCCTTCATGCTTGTAATTTCATTTGATTAGCAACAAATTTGATCTTACAAAGAACAAAATACATACCCAATATTGTTTGGTTCTTCAGAGCTAGGAAGCCACTGGAGAGCGGACCGGAGCGAAGGAGCGAAGGACCGGAGACGAAGACGAGAGAGAGGAGCGGAGACCGGGACGAGAGAGACTCAGAGAGGAGCGGAGAGGGATCGAGCTCGAAATCCCTAAACCCCCAATTTGAAAAGTAAAAGACAGAATTACTCCCGTGTCCAACACCATTTGGCGTGTCCTCTAGTGTTCAAGCCGTGTCGAAATCTCAGTTCCTGTGTCCACGTGTATTTAGAAGAATTATAACGTGTCCGTATCCAATTCGTGTCAGAAACGCGACACAGAGCGTGTCTATGCTGCATAGCATATTATGGTATATGTTTTCTTTCCATCACAAATACATTTAAGACCACTAATCATTATCATAAATCCTCCAAGAAATTTTTTAAATACCCAGCAAATAATGAAAAACTAATAAAATCATATTGAGTAGAAAGATTTGAAGTCTTGAAGATTACCTTATTAGTGATTTTCAAAATATAAGAACATACAGCTCCCCTCCTATAATGATTGCATGAGTTACAAAAAAAAATCTTTATTTTATTGTATGAACACATAAACTTACCAGAATCTTCTCTTTTGTTAAAAATATCAACCTCAGATTTTGTATTAATTCGCTTTCATTACAATTCATATGAAATCTTCATTTCTCATACACATTATGACAACAAATCCAGATTTATTACTCCTTTTAGACCCCTCATTTATTTCATGCTCATACACATTGTGACAGATTGGCATGAATATGCTCAATTCTCAGACAAAATCAAGATGGATTTTGGTCTCTCATTCATGCATGACAATTGGCAGTCATTAAGTTTTGCACCCAACCAAAAACGTCAAAAAATATGTAATATTTTAAGCAGCATTGATTATGTATCCTCTTGCCTGCTTTATATAGAGCACTTTAGGGTAACAAAAAACCAAAAAGGTCATTCCTTCATTTCCTTCTTCCTAGTTTGCAACAACTCCATATTTTCTTTCTAGCCATGACTAGAAAGAAGGTGAAACTTACCTATATCACTAATGATGGTGCTCGAAAAGCGACATTTAAGAAAAGGAAGAAGGGTCTTATGAAGAAGGTGAGTGAACTCACCACCCTTTGTGACATTGATGCTTGTGCTATTATCTACAACCCCTATGACTCTCAGCCTGAAGTCTGGCCTTCCCCCTTGGGAGTTCATCGTGTGCTTGCGCAATTCAAGACCATGCCTGAAATGGAGCAAAGCAAGAAAATGGTTAACCAAGAGAGCTTCTTGAGGCAAAGAATCAACAAGGCTCAAGAACAACTTAAGAAACAAAAGAAAGACAATCGGGAAAAGGAGATGACACGCGTCATGTTCCATAGCCTAATCGGAAAATCCCTCCATGGCTTAACAATGTCAGACCTGACTGACCTCGATTGGGTCATTGATCAGCACCTCAAGAACATACAGCTCAGGATGAAGAACATTAAGGAGGGAGCTGTGAAGAATCAAAATCAGGCACAAAGAGCTGGAGCAGATCAAAGAATCGCGGTGATGAGGAGCAATGGTGAGGGAAGCAGCAACAACATGGCGATGAAGAGTGGCGAAGAGGACGACAGTCTACAACATGCAGCCCCGGACATGCAAGGTCTTGATCAGGTGCATAACATGGAGGTAGTGCAACTCCAAATGATGCAGATGGCAACTCAGAAGCAGCAAAACCCTTGGTTCATGAACATGAATCACATGATGAATGTGCCAGCACCACAGCCACATCCTGATCAACACCAGCATATGGGGTTCTCCGGGGAGGATATGATGATTCCCTTCGCGGATCATAACAACAATACTATGTGGCCAAATCCCCCTCCTGCTGGAGGCTTTAATTTTCCTTGAGAATTTGGGTCGATGAGGGTTGCCTAGTATGTGCAATATCAATCTTTTTAAGTGTTCTTTGTCTATTTTGCGCACATGTCTTTCTTTGAACACATTGTTTTTCGTTTTTCCTACAACTTTCTGCACTACATTGTTACTATTTTCTTTTACTAGTACTTTATGATATTGTTTGAATAGTATGTACGCGTATCTTTGTCATTGAATAAATATTACTTACTGTTTTAATATTGATTGTAGAACGTACTATACTTAATTTTGGAGAATTTTGGCATGTGAAAAATTAACAACAAAGAAACATGCAAAACTATGTCCGGATTAATAGAAATAAGGTCGACTAATCAAGTTTATCGTTTATCCGTAGTTGAATTAGCATTTCACCACTTACATATATCCTTGGTTCGGTACTTGGCATAGTATTTGTAACTCTGCTCTTAAACATATATTGAGAACTCTAAATCCTAAACTCTAAACTTAACTAAAAGAGTTGTTTTCGATGAAGAACTTAATTAAAAGAGTTAACGTTAGTACTCTGTAATCCAACAATTTTTATTATTGCTTCAAAGAGATGATTTATGTTGTTATACCAGGAAGCTACCTACCGGTTCATGCACATAGCTAGCTATGCAAAAGGTCTAATTCTCTAAATGTGTTATACATGTCAAAATTTTATAGGTGCTTAGGACCATTAGGCAATGCCTTCTGGTCCGACCGTAGTAAAAAAATGTCTCCTAATTAAACCGATACAAAACCATAGATATAGTAATAGACCGATATGATATTTGCTAGATATAGTAAACTAATGACGTTGTAGATAATTTGACTGATTATTATTATTTTTATTTTTTTAAAACCATGGGGCGTCACATCCATTAATGTAAAAAATATAGGTTACATTACATGCATGACTCACCGGGAGTTCTCGGCTACGACAAAAGCGAGCCATGTAAGACAAAACTAAAATAACATAGAATCACCTAAGGTAATACAACCATAGGAATAAGTCCAAAGAACGAGAACCAAGTAACCAACGACGCTATCAAAATAGACCCCCAAGCTACATCAAAGACCTATTTCGATTTATTATGAAACCTAAAACTAAATGGACTTACTACACTTGGGGGAGAACCCCAAGCTCACCAGCAACACCTGCTGCCTCTGTTCCTCCCGAAACTATCACTTCATCCACCAACTCTGGCACCACATCAGACACAGTTGAAAGAACTCCCAATTTCTTGAAGCCCCTCTTCTTACGAAGCTTTCTGCCCTCTAATGCAGCATGCAAACTCTTCATGGCCTTAGGGATATTTTTCCGACCCAGAGGACAACCCACTTTGCCCTTAGGTTTAGGTGACACCACCAACTGGCCATTGATGCTCTGGAGGACAAGGCCCCCTAAAATACAAAAGTTGAAGCCATAGCAGGTGTAGTGGACTTACCACGCTTACAATATGTAAGCATAGTTGTAGCCGAAGCCTTCCTTTTGGATTTGACTAATTATTTGATCATGTACCTACCACATGTATATTCACTCTTTTTTTTTTTCTTTTTTTTTTTGAACAAGATATATTCACTCATCTTCTAACGCGAGTTTGCATATATCATTCATTCAGAGTATCAAACCATTGATTTGGTGAAATATACAGATAGTGCCTGTACGTTTTTGTAATCCTCAATCTTAATTATAGGGTGGAAGAATTTCAGGCTTTCCTATTACAACTTGGTTGTTATAATCCTTGACCCTATAGAACATTAAATCAGATTCTAGATAGGAAACAGACCTAATGTATAAAATTTGACGAAAAAAGAAAAAAAAAAAAAAAGGACCTAATATATAAACGGCAGTCCATTGCATTCTCTTCTCTCAACTGCATATTTTTCGGGCTACCATGAAACCTGATGATATTGCAATGTCTGATGAATCTGTTGGAGTGGTATTATCCAAGTTAGAGTCTCACGAGTTCCAGTATTTAAAAAGATCAAAAGCTTCCCCACCAACACGTTACTCAAATTTCACGATCAATATTGATGATCTCCCTGATCCTTTATTGTTTGAAATTCTTCTTCGGCTTTCGGTGAAGGGCGTTGGTTCGGTCTCATCTCCCATCATACTTTTCATTCTCGTTTTCTATGTCTCCAACGTGATAAACGAAAACCTTTGCCCATAGAACCTACTCTCATCTTCTGGGATGAAGATGAATTCTTTGCCACCTCCGAGCATCCGATATTCAAAACAGACAGCTTCTTTCTTGATTTTCTCTCTTGTTATCAATCTGAAAATAGCAGGAACAAAACTTTCTCCAATTGTGGTATAGCATCATGTAATGACTTGGTTTTATGTTGTGCAGCTGTATTTCAACGTGATTACTACATCTGCAATCCATACGCCAAGCAATGGACAGCTCTTCCTCCAGCCCCTCAACCGCGCGCATTGAAGTAAGAGTTGGATTCACTTGCGATCCCTGCTACTACTATAAAGAAGATGTTGACCAAAGAGATTAATGTTGACTAGTATGCGATTGTGCGTATACTTCAACCATTATCTCAAACCCATACTTCCTTGGAACTCAACGTGGAGATCTTCTCTTCTGAGACTGGTAAATGGTCAGAGATGGTTGTTTTATGCCCACCAAACTTATATTTTAGATGATTTTAGAGGATTGCGTAACGATCCAGGCCTTGCTTACAAGGGAAAGTTGTACTGGGTGCATAAATATCATCACTATTTTAAATAAACAGGCTTTGTCAACCATAACTGAATTGTTTTACTTTTTTACCCTCGAAATATTAAAAAACATTCAGCAACATTTAATGTCTCAGGACACAATCGTCAAATTACAAGAAGAAGAAAAAATTAAAAATAAATAGAAAACGAAAATTTTCACTCTGCAACAACTTCTTCTTCACAACTTTCTCTCCTCCACACCCTACCTTTCTCACGTTCAATCTCACATTTAAACTTTTAATTTTTTTTAATAAAGATGATGTAGAACTTCCTCTTCACAATTTTCTCTCCACTTTTTTCTCCTCCACACTACCTTTCTCACGTTCAATCTCACATTCAAATTTTTAATATTTTTTTAATAAAGATAATGTAGATATTTTTGCTTCATTATATAAGAAACTACCCACTAACCCACACACGTAGAGTGTGGGCATATGCTAGTGAACACTTCTGAAACATGAAGCATTCCAATTCTTGCATTCCAATTCTTGATCCAGCAAAACCCCTAGCATGCGAAGCCGCCTCCTTTCTCTTCCAAACCCCAACCACCATGGCATGGATATTCGTCATCGGTGCTCGAAGTCGAAGCCAGCTGCCATCCCCTGCCTCCCTCGCTCAATCTCTAACCTTCATGGTTGTGAATCTAAGCAACGACGGTTGCCACCAAGCGGATTCTCCATCTCCGCCTCTCGTCACCTTCTCTTAATACTCCAAAATCGATTTTCGATACCTCTTCAATCAATTCAAGTGCAACCATGGCGATATGGCTTCAAGTCACGGAGGCGTCTTCCTCCTCTCAGGGAGTGGTGGTTTTTTTATTGGAACCAAAAGGAAGGTTACAGTGATGTCGTCGATGGAGGCCGAAGTTGGATGCCTCAAAGTACTAACGACGAAGGTCATGCTGGCCCTAGAGATCAGCTTTGGTTCTCCGGTGAGTCCCGATATGGTGGAGAGGGCCGCGACAAACTGGGTAATACCGTTGGCGGTGAGTATCGTCGGATGTTTTTTGCTGTCGGCGGTGGGATCTTTGTACCCGGCTGGGAAGAGACAACAACAACTCTGGGCTTGGGCCTGGGCTTTGGATCAGGCCGTGTGAGGTTTTTGGACCTGGGCTGGAAGGATTTTCTTTTACAACTGATGAGATACTTAGCCCTGATGTTGCGGGCAAGGCCACATCGTAGAAACAAGATGCTGGGTCATCCAAGATATGTGACTAAATCTGCAGTTACATTTGAAGCTTTTCGCTACGGTAGTCATGGCCGCGACTGGTGGTGGCACTGGTGGCTTGCTCATGCCTTAGCGAAATACAAAAAGCAATCTGCCACTGCTACTGCTGCCAAGATTTCTTGTGCTGAGGTACTGTCTTACCTCTTTTCTAGTCATCCTCCAAGCCCTAATGATAAGGGCAAGGAGCAAATTTAATTTTATTTATTTTTGCCTATTACAATGTTCTGTCATGCATTGGTAATAGGCTTGCTTTAATAAGTGAGCATGGTTACCGTCTAATGATTAGACCCATTTCTATGTATCGTTGTAGTTTATCCCACATACTTTTTATCTACCTTAGTCGGTAGAGGGAGGATATGTAACGGTCTTTTCTGGCTTGAGAATTCATACAATCAACTTGATTTCTTAAAAAAAAAAATTAAAAAAAAAAAACAGTGAACACTTCTCTATTTCAAAACACTCATACTTATCTCTATTTCTCTATTCCTCACCCCATAAAATCACTCACACTTCGCTCTCCCCCAAAAGAAAAATCACTCTAATAAAACCCAAACCAATATTTAGTACCTCCAATATCATAATAATTATGTGTAGAACGATTTAGTACAAAGCAAAGTGTAGTTGATATTTAGTAGCATAATAATCAAATCTAGCCCATATGGGTACATACAGGAGAGTCATAACAAAAAGCATCTAATGGAAGTTAATTATAAACAATGAAGATGATATGTGGAAAGGAGCATTTGCATGAGCTGATGAGCAAGCGAGTTGAGAGGATAATGATATTGTTGCTACTGCTATATATATACATTATTTTTGTGACAATTTCCGCATTGTTTTTACCTTTTAGATCTCACACAAATCTAAATGCAAACTTTCAAGTTTTTGTATACAAGGACTTGGCAGACAAAAATTGCATTGAGATTCAGTTATTCATTTATTCAGAACTCGTTTCCTTTTTTAATCTGACAAATAGAGTTGTAGATGGCTTATATATATGAGTATCAATCTGACATGTTAATAATATCAAAACCGTTAGCTATTATTAATAGTTATAATTTAACGATTGAGATTGATGTCAACTCTGTCACTAAATTAGGCACAAAAGAAACTATGAGATGTTTTTCTTTTAATTCTATTTATTTGATTATCATATTCATTAATATCTTGCCTTGTATAAATCATTGGTTTGACTCTTATTATTATGTCAGGGTTTTTGAGTTTTAGTGTACAATATCGTGGATTTTTTGTCTATAGCTTTAAAGGGTTATCACTAAAATTTTCTTCTAATATTTTATATACCCAGTGAGTTTCACTAAGTACTTGTATTTCTGTGTGATTTATTTCATGATCATTACGCTTGGTTGGCGTAAATCCTTTTTGGCACTTATATTTATGTTGTGGTAAAAAAGGGATTTGATGTATTCCTTTATTGACATCAAGGGCTATGTACCCTGTGTCTAATAAAATTGGATAATAAGAAAAGATAAAATTATTTCCTAGGATGATATTACCGTCCATATCTGGTAAAGTTAGAATTTTAGGAATAACAAATCTTTTCTCGTTTAACCAGATTGCTACTTGTTTTATTTTATGTTCAATTTTTACTTCTTTTCTTTTTATTCCTGTGACATTGATAGGGTTTTTCATCAGTGTCTATTTTTCAGGTGGAAGTGCATTAGGTCGACATGCAGAGATTCTTGCTCCGGTGTCAATTAACGCACATAAATTATATGGTTTATATCCAGCAAAATTAAATTCTCCTAAGACATATGTATATTTTCTTTTTCCGTGGCTAGGGGCAAAAAGTATTTCTTCTTGGCCTATTGTTATATGATATATTTGCATTATTTCTTATGTTTTCTTATCTTTGGCATATTTTGTACCAGACATTATTAGTATTTGAACATTTTTTAAAGCTATTGCCTTTTCTTGATCAGGCTCTTCTTGCTCATTATTTATTATAATGGGCCTAAATTCCTGACAACTTTTCCTATGTAGATATTCTAGATTCCATTTTATTTTTATTATCTTTGTTTCTAAAATAGAGATTATTACCAGAGGCTTGCATTTCTATAGTAGTGTTTTTACTACTAGAAGGTTTATCTAAAAAATTTGTAAATAATCATTGTTTTGGTATTTGAAAATCTTTCCAATGAATAAGTTTTGGTTGTATTTCAGTGTCGAATGGTCGTGGTTCGAACAATTCAACTATGTTTCTATTTAATTCTTTAGTAGATGTTTGAGGTAATCTTGTTAATTCATGGATAGTTTTCTATTGTATTGCTAAGTCTTGAGAATTATGATTCATGCTCATGTTTTTAAGCTGAACCTTTATTTTAACTGAATTTTCAATATTTTTATCAGTTATTGAGATAAAATAATTTGGTTTTATATTAAACCAAACTGTTCCGTTTACTAAGTTTGATTGTATACCTCCAATCATAGACTGTAGTGGGTTACTAAGTCTTTTATCAAAAACTAGTGCAAGAAGTGGTGTATCCAATCCTTCCCTGAAAAGTGCAGTTATTGTGATCTGTATTAGACCTATATGCACATATCTTATTTCTGGATATCGTTTTCTCCAGTATTCTATCTTCTTTTTATCGAACAGTGGGATTTCCATTGTTCCTTCTTCTGTGCATTTAGCAGTTGTATTACCACTAAATTGTTCAAATATTCTTTGAGAAAATATTTTAAATAGCGAATATTTATATATTTTTTCTTTGTTTATAGTATGTTTAAGTTTTTCTAAATTTTGTAATTGCTCATCGGAAAAGCTTATTTCTTCTTCAATTACATCATTTAGATTTATTGATTCTAGTTCTTCTTCAGATTTTTCTATTATGCTATTGTTTAGCATAAATATAAATTCAGATTCTTCTTCTGAGCTTTCACTTTCTGTTTCGAGCTCATAGAGAATTTCTTCTTCACTTGAAATTTCTTCTCCAAATAATATTTCAAGATTATTTTCTTCAAGTTTTTAAATCATTTTCTTATCCTTTTTTCCCTTTTTTGGGCATTCTGGACATAGTGTCATTCTTCATTGCAAATGTAACATCGGCATTTCTTATAAAACTTTTCATTTTGAGAAGGTTTCTTTTTTCTAATATATTTTTGTTTTTTAGAAATACCTTTTTTGTTTTTATAAGGTTTCCATTTAAATTTTCGTTTTTTGAAAGATTTTCTTTTTGGTGTTGGGTTACAACCAATTTTCTTTTAGTATATTGTCACAACATTTTCTTCCATAAGTTGTGTTGCTTATTTGATTTTTTACTTGTTTTTTAGCCTTGACTTCTACACATCTTTGTGTAATAAGTCTTAATACAAAATTAATTCTAAATCCTAAATTATCATGTTTCCTAAGTTTTTTTTTATCCATTTAGGATATTTATTTGTTGCTAACTCATCTCATGGGTGTAGGAGTTTGTTAAAGAATTATTTTAACTAATGTGAACTAGAAGTATGGTTTAATTTAGGCATAATAGTCAAAATGCACCCTAAACTTTGCTCAAATTGTCAATTTGCACCCCGAATTTGTAATTGCGAAATTTTACCTCCTCAACTTGTCGAAAAATACCGATTTGCACCCCCTTTGTGAAATCTAACGGTTTCTATTCAATTAAGAATCACATGCCTAGCACATGAGGGGTATTTTCGCTATTTTATATTTATTTCGTTTTTTTTTTAAATTACACAAGAAATTTATTTTTTGTACAATTATGTCTACTTACTCATAATATTCTTTTCTTCTTCTTTTTTTTTTTCATTTTTTTTCTTTCAAAATAACGCATACCGTACGTGATATAATTTGTCAATAAGAAAAATTATGTGGTTAACTAAAATTGAATTTTTGAACCACTATTTTAATTAATAAGAAACATGATATAATTTGTCTAAGAATAAAGAACTCAAATATCTCAACAAAAGTAGTCTTTAGGTCACAAATACAATGATATAATTGTAGAAAATATTGTACAATAATAAATTTCTTAGGTATTTTTATTAATAAAATGAAATAAATATTAAAAAAATGAAAATACTCCTCATGTGCACGGCATGTGACTCTTAATTGGATGAAAACCGTTAGATTTGACGGATAAGGTGCAAATCGGCAGTTTTTGACAAGTTGAGGAGGCAAAATTTTGCAATTACAAGTTCGGGATGCAAATTGACAATTTGAGCCAAGTTCAGAGTGCATTTTGGCTATTATGCCTTTAATTTAAAAATATTATAAATTTGAGTGTATTCCTCAAATTGACATATATTACATAATTCAAGTTTAGTAAAACATATTCAGCATATTCTTGAATATATTTTTCATTTGTTGTACCACATAAGTTTTCTTTAATTATTTGTGCAAACTCTTTTAGTATTGCATCAAAATCTTTAAAATTAGAAAGAAGAACTGCTTTTTGCATTTTTCCTACATCTGAATTTTCCCATTGTTTCAACATTGCAAGGCGTCTCCTTGTAGAGTGGCTGCTATATAATCTAGAAATCTTTCTTTTGTCCATGTATTTTTGTAATTTGTGATTAGAATGGACATAGATTATGCCCAATCATCGATAGTTTTTTCTTGATCCTTAAATGGTATATGTGTTAGATCTAAATAAGTACCATGTTGTGCTACTGTTTGTTTATTCATATCATCTCTTCTAGTATATAGGAAGGGCTTGGGTTTTCTTCCTTTACTCCAGAAGTTGATCCCATAGTTTTTATGAAATCATTATCTTGAGTGTTTCTCAAATATTTTTCAAAAGTTTCTTGATTTTGAAATTCTGGTAAATCTTCTTATGCTTTTCTTTTATTTTTCTTATCGGAGGTGGATTCTTCCGATTCATCTTCTTCATTGTTTAGAGTGTTTATTTCATCTTCTGATTCAGATGATGTGTATTCATCGTCTGAAATTATATTAATTTCGTACCCAAAATATTGAAGTAATTTTTCATATTCCAAACAAGTTGTTCTTATTTGGTTTAAGATATGGTTTCTTTCTTCAATTGTTGTTTTAGGGTCTTTGTAAATGGTTTTCCAATAATCTAAAATTTGGACGATATTTTCATATTCTTCTTTATTTGGAATTTGATTTTGTAGAACCATTATTTCTTCAGTTCCATAAAATAATTTAGGAATTTGGTGATCTCCAGGATAGTTCATCCCATCTTGTTGTTGTGTTAACAACTCAACCTTATTTATTAAAACTTGTAATTGTTCTTTGGTCTCGATTTTGAGATCCAAATCTGTTATCTTTTCAAGAGATTGAATTTGTTGTTCAATCTTAGCAAGACTTGTGTCGTATTTATCCAGTTGTTTTTCAATCTGAACATTATGTATTTTTTTATTTATGCATAATTTACTCACAAGATCATAAAGAGTATTTATAGTACTACTAATAACTGAAACATTTTTACTACAGTTTATAGGTATATGAACAGTATGATTAAAATTATGTTCATCACATATACACTCTAAAAATTCGTGTTTAGAAAATTTTTCCATCTATATTCCACAATTGGTACCTAAAACCAAGGTCTCTCAGGTGCCTAAAACTGATTCCCTAGCAGCCTTATGATCAACCTCTTGATCGTTAAACGGCCTTAATTTAATGGGAGTATGGGCTTTGAGAGAATATGGGTTTTATTGTGAAATACAAGTGATAAAACTTTCTAAAACGAAATTTTAAAGTTCAAAGTGATGATTACTTACTAATTTTTGTTAACTCTGCCAATTGACTCATCTTTGTGTAATATATATGTTCCGAGTGAAGTCCATTCAAAAGAAGAATTTTCCATCCTCCATACAGTGCATTCAACTTGATTCTCTGTAAGAAAGTTTAACAAGTAATAATATCGCTCAAACCTCACTTTTGACGGATGCAGTTCACCTCTAAATCTTATGGATCAAACTCAATCACAGTACCTTGGACCAAGAAATAAATCTGTCACCTAATGTAAAAATTGGTCTTAGGTAGCAATTAACGAACGAAATATCGACAGTACTAGTTCTAAAGCCTAAATCAGAGGTTTAGTCCAAGTCAAATTGATAGGGTTTGAAGATTCCATTAACTTTCAGAGTCAAATATCGATCACTGGGAATTTATTACTACTTAATATATATATATATATATATCGTCTAATCACCGCAGATCGTGCTAGTGCTACAAGAAACTAAAGTGAGATTTCTTCCACTTGAAGATATTAAAGCAATGTCTACAGTAAGAATCTGTGTGATTTCACTTCGGAAGTGTAAAGATGAAGGCTTTGCTGATAAATATCTAGTAGGACCTAGTGAGAGGATTAACTTTAAGCAATCAATTGTCCAAACCACAAGAACCATCAAAAGTACGCATAAGAGATCTTATAAAAGTGGAACTCTTTTACTGATTCGAAGGCTATAGTTCTACTATACAGCAATAAAAAGGCATACAGAACTTACTTCACCATCACTGGTCACTGGTCACTTGTTTCAGTTTTTCATTTTATGCATCAAAAATATCAACGTTAAGGGAGGAGAAAGCTCTGCTGGAAAAGAGAATAGATACAAAGCGGAAGACAAGAATAATCCCCAAATTCTGTAAAAATTCGTACATTTCGTACTAACAACAAATGAACGAACATCAGTACAATGTTCATGATATCTGATATATATATGATCTTAATTGTAATTTCGTGAGTTTAGAAATTACAACAATTAAAATATATGGTTTAGATTAGCAAGCATCTCTTATACTAGCTACTAGCTAGCATGCCTTAAGCAATTAGTGAAGAATACTGTCAAAAACAGAATGATTCACCTTAAGCTCTCAAACTTTAACAGAAGAGTCTGCGCAGGGAGAAGTCTTAATTCAGCACTTAATGAGATTCCGAAAGTGTAATCACTTCTAGGGGTCAGTCTTAAAACTAAGACATGCAAGTTGTTCAAGTTGGTTGATTCTGGTCTAGAGATCATTGTATGGCATAACATGCATTGTTTCTGGTTGAAATTTATCTATAGGTCTCCTATTACTTCGGAGGGTTGCTCTGATTTTGTTCTTCATCATTGATTTGATTATATATTTATGTCTGGTAGCTAGCTGGTACTTGGTGTTTCTAGAGTGAAGACTCATCCAACATTTGCATGTTATCATGCATATTGTTAAAAAGAGCTATGTTAAAGTAGAATGCTAGAAGGAATCCATGCTAGAAAGGAAGTGAGAAGGTGAATAGTTGGTGCCTTAGACCCCTAAAGGAAAAGATCGATTTGAAACAAAAGCATGTACCATGTACAATAATTTGGGCAGAAGTAACCACAACCCCTATTCGTGGAACTGTATTAGATTCCCAAACTATAAGCACTTGACTATGGTTTTCATTTCAGCCAGTATCTAGCTAGAATAGGAACTTAGCTCAAGGAATTACCTACTATAATATTCTGTTCGAGACTAAGTAAAGAACATGCCAGGGACATGTTGAACCATTGAAGGTCCCTGAGAAAGTTGATCTGCTATGGGACTGTATGCTTTTTAAAGTTTCTCTATGCATGCAACAGGAGCCCTGATAAGCTCAAAAACCAATCCAGTGTTGTATCATTGTCATTGTGTCAAGAGTTTGTTGCAGATTCCGAATCAGTTAGACGAAAACCAGAACTCCTTAAACTATGATCATAGTTGCAGAAATGGTGATAGATTAGATGAAGTAACCTAACTCTGTACCTGGAGTTGCCAAATTGTACATCAATCTTCGCCGTCATTATGCCTACTACTTAATATCTTGAGCCTTCTGCATGCACTTCTGTTTCATTTCACTTATACTTGACCAGAATCTTATTAGAGCAATGGAGACTAATTACTTTAGTTATCTTCTTGGAGTAGAGCTGTCAAGAAGATAGAGTAGTAGAGCTAACATGAAAAATGATGTCATGAAAAGTATGCTTAAGTATAGCTCAAATATACTTCTCCTTGAAACTCAATAACCATTTGAACAGAAGCTGAAATCTATTGCTAGTCAATGATCTGTACATGAGAGAATACAAAAGCTTCATCCGAGCAGAAACAACTATTTTATTTATAGTGCTTCACAAATTAGATACAACCCCTTTTTGAATATGACAACAGATAAAAAATGTAGGCTATTTTCTTCTAGGCCTTTCCTGCTGCTGGGTTTACAGTTAAGGTTTGGCAATCCGCTTCCGAGACTATGTTCCTGTGGATTTTGTCAATGAAAGCAGCAGCTTTGTTGTCAATTCCAGGCTCAGCTACCCATCGACCTCTGTCCTCCTCGCTAGGCCACACCCTTCTTGCACTGAAATACAAATCCTCTATCTCTTCACCTCTGCGAGGCTTCCGAGACTTGAAGAGGCTGAAGAATGAGAAAGAAGATTTCTTCTGTCTCTTGTTTCCACCCATGACTCTTCAACACAAAAATCAAAAGCTTAAGAATGAAGAGCTAATGAAGAATGTTGTATACTCTCTCTTTGGTTTATAGAGGCAATGAGGCCGTGTTATGTATTTATAGTGGGAGGCTAAGAATCTGAAGGATTCAGACATCTAAGGAACTAATGAGTGGTTGTGATCACATTCAGTGTGGTGGGAATGAACTGAACAGTATCATTGGTAAATAAATACATTGGAGACCAAAGAAAGAAAAAAAGCACATTTCCTGTCGTCCTCTGCTTTTAAAATTAGCCTAACAGCATTAATCAAACTTCATTGTGCAATTCTTGGCTGTTTCTTTGCACTTTCTTCACCTTCAAGATATTATTAGTGCTACAGATTGCTCTTGGTACAGTTGTATTGCACCAAAAACTTAACTATTCCACTATCACCTTCCTCATTGTGCAATGGATGATCAACTAAAATATGAGCTGTGATGCTGTAAAACTGATAGTGTGACAGTAGTTAGTGTTGAGAATATACATCCCACACGGGAAAATGGGACCTAGCCTGTGGGTTTATAAGGGTTTGGGCTACTCCTTTCATTGCCAATTGGTTTTGGATTGGAACCCAGACTACTTTATCATGATATCAGAGCGAGTTACCCACGAGTTACCCACGTCCACGTGTGAAGCCCAAATGGCCAGAATATACATCCCACATGGGAAAATGAGACCTAGTCTGTGGGTTTATAAGGGTTTGTATAAATTTTAGCATTGCCAAAGCGTAGATTTCACGACATATTAAATTACAGATGCTATATCTATGATTTTGATCACACTACAAATTAAAAGTTAGCCTTCACTATCTAAAACTTGCTTAAATCTATGATAACAGTCAAATTAGTATGATACTGTATGATTTTCGTCTGTCAAAAAAGATTATCAATGTCGCTTTCACCATTAAAGATCGTTAGATGATAAGACTTACAAAAAATTATATATGTTAGCTATTATACAATCTAAAGAATGCAGATGGTATATATGCTCAAAGTTCCATTTTTGTTTAAACTAAACTAGTTTAGGCACTGGTAAGTAGGTTACAGTTCAAAAGGCAGAAGCATAGTTCTCCTTTTCACTTCTTATAAGATATCAGATGGTCTAGAAGTGTAGAGAAACCAAGCTCTCTTATATAGCTGTCTAGCTTTAAGGTATCGGAAAATTCTTCCCTATAACAGCCAGAGTTTGGCATCTTAGATTTATTCTCTGAGTTAAGCACGGAACTTCTATTCCCACATGCTCTTTAAGTAAGTGAAGTAATGGTTTCTTGCTGTAATCACTTTGATTAATTAAACTTCATTGATCACAGAATCATGCTTGATCTTCAAAGTACCAGCAAATCGTTTCAATCATGCTTGATCTTCAAAGTACCAGCAAATCGTTTCATGATCAATGTGAACCAGCAAATTCTTAAATGGTTCACCGACACGTATGTTAACTCTGGCTTGACTAAGCAAACAAATTTAACAATGAATCCCGCGAATGAGTGATACCATAGAATTTAGGCAGGATACGCTTAAAGCTGGAAGTCACTTTAGATCGGAAGGTAGAATATCATTAGTCTTTGTAGCTATATAGGGTTTTTTCTATGCTTTATACATGGGCATTGAACATTTGCACAACGTCGTCAGAAAAGTTTACAACTTAGATCCAATCCCAGTTACAAAAGTCCTTTACCCTTTCAAAGTAATGGAATATGGATTACGATTTGTTGAAGTAAGATCACCAGTACACTCAGTTCAATGTTAGAAGATAATTGCTCTAAGTTTACATATTATATCTTACACCTGCTCCATGTTCAAATCATGACGATTTGGTACTCAAAGAGTACTTCAAAATTACATACACCAATTACAGGGTACAAATTTAAGCGGGGGTGATGTGATGAATTCTCTATATTTAGAGGGCTAACTTGATATTGGCCCAAAAGTGTTAAAATGTAAAAATAGACAACTGCGCAACTCATTTTCATTGGTCTTTTGTCTTCGCCGTTTGCACTCAGCCTCTCACAGTAATTCTCTCACCATAAGCGGAAAAAGGTAGAACTCAAGTGGCTCACCAAGCAAGAGCAATACAGGTAACGTCTAAAATTTGCTCTGAAATCCTTAAAATTTGTTATGAAATCTGTTAAAGTATTAATCTTTATAACTCTCTCACCATACTTTTCTGGGATTTGTTAAATCCTTAAAATTTGCTCTGAAATCTGTTAAAGTTTTAATCTTTTGTATTTCCTCGGAATTTCTAACATTCTAAACTTCTCAGTGGATACTAAGAAAAGTTGAAAACCAAGCAAGACGAAATGACAAAGACGATGGAAATTTGGAAAGCTTATAATACTTGTTGTTCCATTGGACCCCAAATTCTAGGAGCTTTATAATGTACTTTTATTTCAATAAGAACTGAGCCAACAAGTAATCTAGTTTGGATTTATGTAACAAGAAAAAACTTCTGTTTCCAGAATCCAGATTCATGAGTGTCATAGAGTCATAGGGTTATCAATTTATGTAGGTTGTTTCTAAGTCATTAAAGCTTGATCGTTGTTTGGGTTTGAACTTGTTTTTTAAGTCACTAAAGCTTCATGGTTGTTTGGGTTTAAACTGTAACACCTTATCTGTATCCAGAATAGGTATCAATGGATTACCAGATGCAATTCTTGTCCACATTCTTTCATTCCTTGAAACAAGATATGCTGTACAGACCTGCCTATTATCTCATAGATGGAAAAATGTGTAGACTTATGCTCCGAATCTAAAGGTAGACATGATTCAGAGGCACATGTGCGTCAAGCTGGGTTTGTTGATCGAGTACTTCTGTTCCGGAACTTGTCAAAGATTCATAAATTTCGTCTTTCCTGCCTTGGAATCGAAGATTATTTTGATCGTATTGATGCTTGGGGTTTGCACTGCCATTAGGCGTAATGTTGTAGAACTTGAACTTAATCTTCGGACAACACCCTCAAGTTCATACATGGGGAGTTTTAAGTTGCCTACAAGCATTTTCATTTGCAAAACACTGGTAGTTTTGAAGCTAATGCTTGCAGATCATGTTATTGCTATCCCTCCTAACTCGAGTTGTTTTCCAAGTCTCAAGTACCTTGATGTTCAGGTACGTTTTCTTGTTGATGTTGAGTCAGTGGCGGAACTGTTTTTGTGTTGTTTTTCTGCACTTGAAGATTTGATTATATATGGAAATATTGGAAGACTTGAAGATGATGAAGTTTTTAATTTGAATATCTCTGCTCCTAAACTCAAAAGACTACAGATAAGATTCTGTGCTGTTCCAGAGGATGACCCTTACCATACGGATGGAGGGTAGGAGTACAAAATTTTTGTTATTGCAAATGCCCCAAACCTTGAAAAGTTCGATGTCCAGTACCTTTTGGCAAGCTTTTCTTCAAGAATGTAAAATCACTAAGCACAGTTGAGCTTAAATTCAAAGGTCTGCATGCGGGAGAGAACCTATATTTTGCTGATCGTATATATAGGCTCTTTTCAGAAATTGTGAATGTCAAACATTTGTCAATTTTAGCTCCAATTGTGGGGGTAAGTATGTTATAACTTGTTCACTTGCTGATATATAGCATTTTTTTAATCTCTGTAGTTTATTCATGGAAATTCTACAATGCATTGAGGAAATATTTAACTTTGTTCTTCATTCATCTGTCACTTGTGTAGGATCCTGAAATTGCGTATCGATATCGTATGCCTACATTCAATAATTTGAACCAGTTGGAGCTCCATCTTCAAACTTGCTGCTCTTGGCAATCACTGCCAATTTTTCTCAATGCATCACCCAATCTGGAATATCTTTCTTTGGAGAATGTAAGTACATGAGGTTTTGCATATGCCGCGTTGAATTTACATCACTGAAAAAAATATACTAATTGGTACTGATATATAATTTCAAGATTATCATTTCATTTGTTTACATTAAATGTTTTTTAGAACATCAATTGTTGTGCTCAGAAGATCAATTGCCGTGCTCATAATGTTCATATACACGATCCTGATGGTGATATATACGATTCTGATGGTAATGATTTTGACAATTCTGACGACCGTGATGAAGATGACTTGGTACATGAATGGTTTCCTCCCGAGGTTGTTCCTACATGTTTGTTGTCATGCATAAAGACTATTCACCAACGCGGTTTTCGAGGACGGATTGATGAGATGGAAATCACAGGGTACTTGTTGAAGCATGGGAAGGTTTTGAACAAGGTGACAATTCATACTTCTAATTTCTGTCAAGAATCAGTAATGGAGTTGTGGCAGACATTTTCAAGTCTCCCTAGGGGTTCAAAGACTTGTGAAATTGAATGGATCCTTCCAAAGTTGTGAATGCATCACATCTTTTGCTAAATGAAACTGAATTTTGCTTTCGCCTGTAGCTTAAATACATAACCATATGAAATCAGTTTCACTTCTGAAACTCACGTATGAGTTTGCTAGCTGTATTGACCGACACCCCTTTTGATGATACCATGCTTTGCTTTCTTCTTTCTTCACCATTCAGAGCATCTCCCCCTAGGCCATAGGCCAAACCCACATAACCTACCAAAATAAGTATATTCTCTCAAATATGCTTTTTTACCCTATCACCAAAAATTTAATTTCCCACCATAGGCCATATTTCATAGGCCAAATTTTCAAATTTGCATAAAAACGGCTAGTTTGACTAGCTGACTTTATATAAATAAATGTGTCTATACATATATATATACATATATATGTGTATATATGTAACGGCTAAATTTATTTTTGAAAAAAATATTAATATTTAAATAATATTATGATAATAATTGTGAATAATGACAATATTCTAAAAAAATCTATAAAAGCATACAAACTATCCACTGTTTCCATCATCTCATTTTCACTCAATTTTATTTCATCTCTCTCACATTCAGTTCACTACAACCAATCCTTATACTGTTTCAATGTCTTTTTCTAAGCGTGGTCCGGCTTATACAATAGATTAAGATTTGCAATTGTGTCATATCTATCTTGATGTTTCTTAATGTCCAATTAATGGTGTTAACCAAAAAAAGGATGCGAGAGAGTTGTTGTTGCCTACAATGAAGACAAGGTTGGAGATAGGATCATGACTGGAATGTCGCTCCAAAGTCGATTCTCTGATCTGTGCTTACCGGTTAGTAAGTTTTGTGGTCATATTCGTCAAATTGAGCACCAAAATCCAAGTGGTGCGTCTGAAAAATGGATCGTAAGTATTTGTTGAACCATAATTTGTAATATTATATTTTAAACTCCAAACTTACAAGATATTTTTTTTTTTTTTCACTTGCTAGTTGAAGAAAGCTAAAGAATCCCTCCAAGATAGATCCAACTTTCAAGAGGAAAAAGTTTCAATTTGATCATGTGTGACATATTCTGAAAAATGCTGAAAAATGGCTGGACAATGCTGCCCCGCACGCTGTTAAACCGCGAAGGAGAAATCAGTAATCTGAAGGATCTCAAACAGGTTCTCGCACAACAGAAACATATGAAAATCCATCATTTTGTGTTGATTTGAATGCAGATGAAGACGAGCAGGAGTACATCAACGATGAACTCGCTTCACAAGAGCGTCCCATAGGAACGAAGATGGGAAAGATGAGAAGGAAAGCCGCAGAGGAAAAAAGAAGGGTTATGAAAAGATCATAGCTGACAACCAAGCGATAAAAGAGTTGCTTGAGAAAAACATGTTGGAGAAATCAAGCTTTGCCTCCAAGATGGAGCAATACACCTCAAACAAACTGAACATCCAACGTCAGCGTGATGAAAATAAAATCATGCTAACGAGCTTGGATTCTATAACAGATCCAATGGATCGTGAATTCTTGAAGATGAGAAAGACAGAAATCATGCAGAGAAGAGCTCGTGAGTCGCAATCACAAGAACGGTCCCCTACATTTGGTTACGGTAATTTTAATAATCTGAACCAATTCCAAAGTGGTTATAAGACTACATTTCATTCAGGAAATTTTGGTAGTACATTTCCATTTGGATTCGGAAGAAGTAGTGGGTATGGAGGAGCTTCATCTGCTGGAGGAAGTAGTCAATTTGGAACAAATAGAGGTGAACCTGTCCCTGAGAGCATCCGCACCCATGTTTTGGTCTTGCTCAAGTACCTGGTGGGCCCAGAAGCAAATTTTGCTTCAAGCAAATGAAAATTAAATTTTGCTCCACCAAATCGATTTTTTCACACACCCATTAACAATTTGGTCCACCAAATCAATTTTGTCTTGTTGTGAAATGATTAATTTTTTTTTACCGGATAGATTTACCACCAATAATTATGTGCCACGTATCATTATCGACTCGATTTTATCCACGATTTTAGATAAGATTTCCGACCGTTACATAATTGACACGTGTCACTGCCACGTGTCATTGTCGGCAAAATAATTGATGCTGATTTTTTATAAGATTTCCGACCGTTACATAATTGACACGTGTCACTGCCACGTGTCATTGTCGGCAAAATAATTGATGCTGATTTTTTATAAGATTTCCGACCGTTACATAATTGACACGTGTCACTGCCATGTGTCATTGTCGGCAAAATAATTGATGCTGATAATTGATAAGATTTCCGACCGTTACATAATTGACACGTGTCACTGCCACGTGTCATTGTCGGCAAAATAATTGATGCTGATAATTGATAAGATTTTCGACCAATTGGTTATAAAAGGTCTAAAATCGGTCATTCTATACTCACATCTTTCATCCATCAATCTAAACACTTACAACATTTCCTTGTTCATCCACATCAATGAATCCTTTCAGCTTCAACAATTTTTTCAAGCGGAGACAACGTAAACAAGAAGAGGATGCCCATATGGAGCAAGCATTCGTCAATCAGGTGGTGATGGCAGAAGCACAACATGACGACGAACCACCACGAGCAAGCGGTTCACGTCACGGTAAAAAACCGAATAAGGAGCTTTTGAGGATATCTAGGGGCCGCAATCTCATGGAAGATTACTTCATCGATCGTCCAATCTTCGACGCCCAAGACTTTCGCCAGAGGTACAGGATGAGCAGAGACCGATTCAACATTATCATGACGGACCTCTGCAACCATGACCAATCTTGGCACCAAAGAGAAGACGTCACTGGTTTGCTAGGGCTACTTCCCCAACAAAAGATCACCGGGGCTCTACGAATGTTGGCGTACGGATCAATGTACTGAAATTACAAGGATGGGGGAATCGACCACCCTCGAATGTATGAAGGATTTTTGCAGGCAAGTGGTCGAGCTCTATGGTCCAAGATACCTCCGCAGTCCTACACCGGCAGACCTCGGACGACTACTAGCTAAGGGCGAACGCCGAGGTTTTCCAGGTATGATTGGAAGCATTGACTGCATGCACTGGGAGTGGAAGAACTGCCCAACCGCCTATCAAGGGGCATATTCGGGCCGAAAGGGTCGCCCAACGATTATCCTGGAGGCGGTTGCCTCGTATGATACGTGGATATGGCACAGTTTCTTTGGGTGTCCTGGAGCTAAAAATGACATTAACGTGCTCCACCTATCAAACGTGTTCTCAGAGATCCTTTCCGGAAGAGGTCCAACTGCCGTTTACGATATCCACGGACAGAGGTACTCGACCCCTTACTATCTTGCTGACGGAATATATCCAAGGTATTCTACATTTGTCAAAACAATTCCCAATCCTCAGACGCCGCAAGATAAACTCTTCGCAAAGAAACAAGAGGCATACCAGAAAGATGTGGAAAGGGTCTTTGGCATCTTGCAATCTCGATGGGCAATTATACGTCATAGTTGTACAATGCACCACAAATCGGTAATGACTACCATCATGTTAGCTTGCATTATACTGCATAACATGATTGTTGAGGAAGAGTACGTGGAGGATGAGGAAGAAGAGGATGACGAAGAAGAAGACTTGCAAAATCCAGCTAGGGCTTTCCGGGTTTATGATGGGCCGGTGGATGTACAAGGGAATCGAATCCCTTTTGAACCAATCGGTAGAGATGGAGCCAATATGCAACGGTTTCACGACCGTGTTGCCGATCTCGAATCCGTTTACATCCATAGAGAGCTCTAGAGAGACTTGGTGAAACACCTTTGGAGGGTGGAAACTGGTGAAATACTCTAAATATCCGTTATTATGTGCTTTTGAATCCGTTTGTGTTTAATTATTAAGTTTGAGTTTAATTATTAAGATTGTGTTCAATTTAAGTATGTGTGTTAATTTTAATATGTATTTCTATTTCATCTTAATAAATAAATTTTATTTTTATTTCTCGAATTGGTGTGAGTTGATTAAAAATGGAAGTAGTATTTATTGGCAAATTTTTGGGAGAGTTTTGAAATTTTTGGGATTTTTTTACTATTTTTTGGGTTTTTTTTTTTACTATTTTTTGGGTTTTTTTTTTTGACTGGTCAGACTGCCACGTGGCAGCCTATCATTGGCTGGATTTAAAAATACACTGTTCATCATCTTCCTCATGCATTTCCCGCCGTTTTCGACCCGTAACTTCCCGGCCTCCGTTCGCCGCCGTCCGGCCACTCCAGCCGACGTGCCACCCACCAAACTGATGGGCTCGACGCCCTCTTTCCTTTGGGACCGGTCTCAGGCGGCTTTGCACGATGTGGGAGGTGCGGCAACGCTCGGGAGCGGCCGCCACCTTCGAGGGCGGCGCTCGGCTTCACCTCCGGTCCGTCCTAGTGCTCGGCACGTCCTCCACGATCTGCTGCGTCTCTCCAACACCCGAAAACCCAGAAAAACGGAAGCCCCGACCCCACCTCGTGCTCGAGCAAACGCCCGAGCAAATTTTACTCGAGCGAATGGTGGAGCACGTTGACTCGTGGACTGCTCGAGCAGTTGCCCTCCGTTTTCGACCCCGGTGCGTGCTGTTTTCCGTCTTGCTCGAGCATCTTGGCTGGCCCTACCTCTTGCTTGAACTCTTGCTCGCCCGGTTGCTCGCCGGTGCGGGTGCTCTGAGGTCAATCAGAGTGGCCGATTTGAGGGAAATGATGGTTACGGTGGAACTGATGCTAATATACCGAAATATTAGTTTATGTTTATGTTAATTTTATAAATTTATTTTATGTTTTTGAATATGTTCTTATATTTTTCTTCCTAGTACTCTTTTTCCCAGCTTGGAATTTATTTTCATGTATGGTTTTGACTAGGGCTAGGCATTTGGTCCCGTAATCCCGATCCCATTCCTAAATGGGACGGGACGGGACGAGATTGAAGTTTGAAAAATGCTAATCCCGTCCCGTCCCGATTCCATTCTAAAACGACGGGACAAGACCGGGATTAGCTCAATAAATTCCGTCTCGTCCCGCATAAATAAATAAAAAAAATAATTATATTATATATATTCAGCTAAGATCTCAGCCGTTGTATTCAGCTAAACTCTCTCAGCCGTTGATTTTTAGCAAAGATCACTCTCGTCTCTCAACCTCTCCCATTCTCGTCTCTCAGCCTCCCCCAAGTTCCCAACTCTCCACTTCCTCGGTCTAGGGTTCTGAGTTTGGAGATTTAGGGTTCTGTATCCTGACTATCCGCTCCGCCCGATCATCCGTCCTCCGAGCCCGGCGGCCTCGGCTTCGTCTCCTGGAGATCATCCGTCCTCCGAGCCCGTTAAGTCCTCGGCCTCGGCTTCGTCTCCGAGTCCTTCAAGTCCTCGTCCTCCGAACTCATCCGACTTCCTCCCATTCCAAAGCGGAAGAAAAGATCCTCCACAACTGATTCAGAGTTGGAATTTGAAGCAGAGGTAAGAATTTGATTAGTGAGAAAAAGTTTCCAGATTCACAATTAGGTTTTCTTCTTTCTCCATCTCTCTCTGTTTTTTTTTTCAAGCTCTTGCACCACACCCAGTTCCATATAGTTGGGTTTTGAACCAAAGTTTGAAGCTTTGGTTTGGATTTGGTGGCAAAGTTTGAGTCTTTAGTGAGAAAGTTTGAGTCTTTGGATCACAGATCGAATTTGGGTGGATTTAGAGGTGTTCTAATGGTTGTTTCAGCAGACTTGTATGTGTAAACTTTGAAGGGTCCTCTGCTCAGATGTGGATGATCCCGTTTTATTAAGCAATACTTTTATATCAATTATACTAACTGAACTGCAATACTAATTGCAGAAAACGAAGGTTAATTGGAGAAGAAGTTTGTTGCTTGGTGATTGATGGCTAGAGGGAAGAAGCTTGTTGCTCGGCGATTGAATTGGAGTAAACCAGTGAAGGCTTGAAGCAGAGAACAATGAAACAAAAATACACAGATTTGCAACGCTGTGGCTCTTGCTGGACTTTTGAATGCAATTCTAGTTATTCCTCGCTTTGAATTCAATAGTGTTTGGAGAGATCGAAGGTAAAAATATTTATATTTGCTCCAATTCCAATTCCTGAACTTAATATTGTTGTTTGAATGAGGAAAATTTATGAGTTTGACTAACGTGCTTCATTTATCTTGTCAACAAACTGGATGATCATGTATAACTAACTCCAGCATGTTCGTATTACAAACTGGATGGTCATTATACCTCCTCTGTCCAGTACCCCTTGATGATATCATGTATTGATTATATACTATCGTGTATTGCAGACCCTGTATTGATAATATCTCCTGGAACAAATGTAGTTTAGTTTCAATTATTATGTAATTCTGTTTTGGTCATGGGATCCCGTTTTGGTCCCGGTCCCGTACGGGATCCCGGGCATGCATGATCATTTTTCAAAAAGTCTAATCCCGTCTCGTCCCGTCTCGTTTCAAATCTCACAGAACAGGACCGGGATCAGGTGAATCCCCGCCCGTCCCGGCCCATGCCTAGCCCTAGTTTTGACGAGGCTATCAATGAAATAGTCCATTTACTTTACCAATAACACATATGGGAATACATCATACAAAAAAATTAAAAAAATATTTAAGCACAAAATTATTAACATATCAAATATTAGGCTCATATGAAATGTCACAACGAGGTCATTACTATGTAATAGTTTTTATATTTAAAGACATTATAAATAATACATTTATATAACAAAATAATTATTTCCTAAATGTTAAATTGATAATACACAATAAAAATAAAAACCATAATACGGTGGGACCCGCAATATAGCCTATGAAGTTGGGTAGCCAAATTTGGCTTGCCTTTGGCCGAAGGCCATTTTTAATTCCTAGAATTTGTGTATTTGGCCTATGGGAGGTGCATGACATAAGGTAAATATGGCTTTATAGCTTACGGTGGGAGATGTCCTCAGTGCTTTCTATTGGAAATTTTGTAAGGACTCATATATTTGCACTTTACCATATGAAAGGTTTACCACTTTCAGAAAAAGTTCATTCACTATCCAAAGCTTCTTTAATGATTAACCTTGTGATGAACACAGTAAGATTAACATATTATTATTATTATTATTATTATTATTATTATTATTATTATTGTTTTTTATAACACTGGTATGACATTGTTGAGTGTTTTTCTCTGAGTTTTTTTTTTACTTTCTCTTTCACCTTTAAAGATCAGTACTAGATAATGAAATGAAAAAGTTTCGCTTCTATGTTATCTATACTCTGCTTTTTGCCTAGTTATAATTTCCACTTATCCAATGGAATGGTTGGAATTCCTCCTCACCCTGCATTGCATGCAAGTGCTTCTAGCTTTAGAACTTCTAAAAAAAATGCTTAAAAACCTTGATTAAGAGCAACAAAAACTGAAAAATCTACAGAGGGGTAACATTGTCTTTTTTGTTTCATACTTAAATTTATCCAATCGTTTTCGGCGCGTTTTTGACCTTTTCCAGTGCGTATCAGAGCGTATCCATAGGCTCAACGACATGACACTCAAGCGTACTCGTTATATATGTATCGGAAACGCTCGGAAATGCGCGGAAAATTGGCGGATATGTTAGTGAAAAGACAATTTGCCCGTGTTTTTGAGCCCCACTATGTATCGGGGCAACCCCGTATACAATCGGGCGAGGATCCAAAGTCCGACTAATTAGAGTATTAATAACCCGTTTCTTAGACCAACTCGCAGATTTCAAGATCGGAAACAAAATCTCTTCAGCTCCCAAATTCAACTCCACCAGGTAATTTCATAACCAAATTCAACACAAACATATCCCAATCTCTTTGTTCTTTGTCTTTTAACTTTGTTCCCTGAATCACGAAGTTTATGTTTCTCTAATCATGAATTGTTTAAAGTATTTGTCTTTTAAGATTGTTGGATTGGTTTTTGCATTTGAAGCTTTTTCTGTGAATGTTATTGGTTTAAGTCGGGCCGGACCCAAAAATTGTGTAACCCGACCCAAAGTCCGAAAAAATCGGTTCGGGCTTTCAGAACCTCAGGGACCGACCAAAACCCGTTCGGGCCGGGTTCGGGCTTTTTTCGGGCCCAAAGACTGAGGAGGCAGAGGAAGGCGGAGGGGCGACCGAGGCTGTCTTCACTCTTCAGTCTTCACTCCTAACCCTAGAATTTGGGAACAAATAGGATTTGGAAATTCGAGATGAGAATAATGAAATGGGTGAACAGAGTTTAGGGGATTGAAGGAGGAGAAGAGAGGTACCTTGTGGGTGGTGGATCAGAATGGAGAGTCACCTGAGCTGGGTCAGAAAGGGGAGAGAGACGCAGGTGAGTGAAGAAAGGGGAGAGAGACGAAGAGGGAGAGAGAGTACGGGCCGGTTCGGGCTATCGGTCCACGGAAAAACAGGGCCCGAGCCCGTTCGGTTCGGGCCTACACACATTCGGTTCGGGCTTTTTCGGGTTTTTCGGGCCGGGCTTTCAGTCCCTCGGGCCAAAATGCCCAGCACTACGTTTAACTTAGTTTGTGTGTTTCAAAAAATGCCCATTAACTTATTTGTGTTTGAATTTACATGTGATGCTCGGTAAGTATAAATATTGCAGACATTATGTTAAGAAGAAACTTTTAATTGCATGGAGTGAATGAGAGCAGAAAATTGGTGCAGTTTGGGTAAAATAGGAGGAGAGTTAGTTTAGAGTTAGACAGAAGAAAGTAGAGATTTTTTTTTTCGCATGAATGGCGGTGTGTAAGATTCACAGCATTAGCTATTGTTGGTATGAAATTGATGATTTTTGTAATAGGTGTGTGTGCTTTCTCATGTTATAGCTTGTTGCTTCCTCTGTTAGCGGCTGTTAATTACTGCTCTTATTGGTGCAACTCAACTGTTTGTCTAATACTTGGGGAATTAGTTAAGAGTTAGACAATAGAAATCCAGAAGATTGATACTTCTTAGGCTTTCATAGTATTGGCAATGAAGAGCAGGCTAGTAGGTTTCTCTACATTAGTTTTTTTTTTTTTTTTTTTTTTTAATATATTCTTTGTTTTTTCTGCTTCAAATATTTATTGTAATAAGAGTACCTTTTTTAAAGTGGTGTTTGATACTTGTTCTGAATTTTTGGTATTTGCACAGTTTTGTATATAGTTTTCTCACATTCTGTTATGAGATTCAAATGAGTTTAGCCATCACCTTGGAATTGAAGTTTTTAATTGTTGTTGGTTTTATGATATTTTAGGCAAGACGTGTCCAACCGGTGGTATAACAGTAGGCAGAAAGCAAATGCCCGAGGCAAACAGCAACATGAGAAGAGCAGGTAACTAGTGGGCTAGTTGTATTATTGGTTTGAAGGATCCTTATATCTTTTCTCATAGATATGATGAGCTAGTTGTATAATTGGCTTGTAAAACAAGTGGTTTTTTTCATTGACCTCCAAGTTCTGTGATTTTAACGGAACTCATTTCATTAAACTACATTTATCAAATATACTTGGCTAATTTATATCTATTTTTTGGTTATTTGTCAAAAAGAAGTACCCAATTTCACGATATGCATTATAATGACTTTATGGTGCAGGCATATCAGGAGTCACTTCTTGAAGATCTAGCAGAGGAATTCAGACATCCTATTAATCGATCAAAGGCCAACAGAAAATGTTGATCTGGAACACGTGGAACAAGCGTCATTGGATAGACACTTACCATCCTCTAATATTGGTTTTCGGCTTCTCCAGAAAATAGGGTGGAAGGGCAAGGGACTCGGTAAAGATGAACAAGGTTTGTTATTATATTTATGATTATTTGATTCTGTATTCAGTTTACTGATTCTAACCTTTAAACTAAGTGGCCAACTTCTTTCATGGATAACTATGTCAACTCGTTGGAGTGCCTAAAGGCTACACCATGAATTGTTGAACCATTAAAATCTGGGATTCCCAAAGCTAGGAGTTGGAAAACAGGAAGAAGATGATTATTTTACAGCAGAAGAAAATATTGAAAGAAGGAAGCTTGATGTTGAGATGGAAGAAACTGAGGAACATGCAAAGAAGCGGGAGGTATGCCTTTCCTCTTTATTGCTATAAGTACTTAAGTTATTAGATAATAATAATAATGTTGATAAGCTACTTTTTCTGAAACCCAAATCTAATAGCAGAAGGCAGCATATAGCATATATGCCTGTCTTTTGACGGGAATGGTATATCATAAGGGACCATCAACTTTGGAAGGTCTTGAGAATTTCCTGCAGTTTTTATTACCTGGTGGCTTCTACTGCCTGCTTCGTGCACATTAAAATCCAGGTTTTAGCAGAACGTGAGCAGAAAATTCAAACTGAGGTGAAAGAAATACGCAAGGTGTTCTACTGTGACCTGTGCAACAAACAGTACAAATTGGCTCTGGAATTTGAAGCTCATTTGAGCTCCTATGATCACAATCACAGGAAGGTAAATGGTTTATGTTTATTACAGACAGTCATTATTCTTTGACTTTATTGTTACAAATTTGGTCTGAATGGGAAAACCCCTCACATGAGGCTTGCAGCGTTTTAAAGAAATGAAAGAAATGCATGGTACAAGTAGTCGGGATGATCGTCAAAAACGGGAGCAGCAGCGCCAGGAGAGGGAAACGGCAAAGTTTGCTCAGATGTAATCTTTCGCCTCTCTGATTCATAGATACATTTTTTCTCCTTGTAGCCTCATTGACTTATGATTCCTTCTTTTTTTTTATTTAATTTCAGGAGTGCCGACGCCCGTAAGCAGCACCAGCAGCTACAACAACAGCAAGAAGAATCTGCATCTGCCCCAGGTTCTGCTGAAGTGGGAAGTGCTACTGCACTTACAGATCAAGATCAAAGGAAGGCCTTGAAATTTGGGTTTTCTTCTAAAGGTGGCACCTCTAAGGTAAAACCAAAGTGAAGTTTCTGATATACTGCAACTGTTTATTTGAAGATACGAGTCTGAACTGCAGATATTAGTGCAATCAATGCTATTGATGAGAAAAAAAAAAAATGCCCCCTAACATATTGGCACTTCTCTCTCATTTTGTAGACATCGTTTGGTGGTGCTTCAAAGAAGCCAAAAGTAGCAAAAGTACCTGTGGCCTCAGTATTTGGCAATGATAGGGATGAAGAATAGGTGAATTAGCTTGTACCTGCCCATTGGCTCTGCACGTTATGAAGCTTTCAATGTTTGTGTGTGTCATGTTATGCAGTTTACATTCCCATCAGTTGTATGCAGTTGTGAACTTGTGATGGAGGAAAGATCCTTAAATGGGTTTACCACTGAAGCATAAGAATGATTTGGTTGATTAAAGACTGTATGTTACTTGATTCATGGTTTATCTCAGTTCACAGTATATTTACAAGTAGATATTTGACGATTTGATACTGTTTTCTACTTTTTTATGCATCGGTGCAAAAGAAATATAGATAAGATCATATGAACCGTCTATACATTTTTATTATAAAGCATTAAGGAACAGATTTGAATATGATACACTTTTTATCAGAACCTATGATATCTCCGTCTTGTAAGTTTCTGAAAACCACCAGTTACAGAAAACCAGAGTGGGCTGTTGTTAAGCTGCCTCGGCGAATCCGATCTCAAGGTTACCGAAGTCGAAAACCGTGTGATATGCCCCCATAAATACATCTCCAAGGATCCTGCATCAACATTGGAAAGCCTGGATAAAATGTACCTAAGCAGATGTCTAAACTAGAGAACAAGTCTTTCACAACATACCAGAGAGGACCTGTTGGAGGGGGTATATCGAAAGCTGTAAACCCACTGATGCAGATAGCAGCAATGCCTTGGCCAGTTTTCAGAACATACTGGAAAGTGTAACAAATAGTTGTAGACTCAATATTTATAGAAGAAAGTATTACAACCAGAATTACTGGTAAATCTCAAACCTAACCTGTTGTGGAGTGAGAACAAAAGGCTTATCTCCGATGGTGAAGGTAATGTTTGGCATGCTTGAAATGCTATTGCAGTCGATTATGGACTCTCCCATTGGACTTGGTAGGCTCTCACACAGCTGTTAAGTTCATTACCAGCACCAGCATGTAGTTTTGTGTCAAATTTTGGATTTCAAAAACAGGAAATGGTTGCAGAAAATTAAGAGATGCTCACCTCATCTATGTACTTAAGTACTCTTTCTTTTGTTCCTTTTTGTTTAAGCTGATTCTGGGCCCAAACAACAGCCATCTCACAAGCTGTGCACAAAGCAGTGTCACCAACAGATGATTCCACCCTATCTTCTCTTTCGATCACTGTTTCAATACCAGCACTCACATACTGACCCCCATTCAGAACACATAAACCAAGCTGCTTACACACTTGGTCAGGTTGTACCTGCAGATATGCAGATCATGGATATTTATAAATCCCATATTGGATATGTTAAGGTTGGAAAAAAAAAAGGTTCAGATAGGTTAGAGATAGACAAAAAAACCCACCCCTGATATTAGAAGATTCCATATCAAGTCCCCATATTGAGAAACAATTTGTTTACATTCTGTACTCACTACTCCCTCAGCTCCAATAGCATGGTTAACTTCAGTCACAATAGACTGAAAGAAGAGACAATGTGAAATCAAACTTACAGAATTTTTGAAAATAATGCAACTGTAGACAAGATGGAAGCACATACTGTCGGGCCAGCAAGTAAGGACGTTCCTGAATCTACAATAGCAGCACATCCTCCCTCACATACACCTGATTACAACCATAAAGTTTAGTCATTGCTTGGACAGTAGCAGATTTTTCTTCACGGTTTTTTATTAGAATGAGGAAATGCTTCCTGAGTCACCTGTTGACTGGTTTCTGATTTTGAGATCTCCCAAGTTGAACTGAAAGAAGTCGAGATTGAGATGTCAACTTATAGATAATTTCCAAGGGAATGTAAGAGATGCATTCATTAAATCTTCAAATTCAACCACCTGCCAGTAGCCCTTTCTAGTGACTGGTACATAGGTATGCTTTCCCTTATAGTGCTTTTTGTCAACACCACCAAAAACAAGTTCACCTCCAACTTCTGCATCTGCGTCTCGATTAAGCCAGAATGAGAAGACCTCATCATTCAAAAGACCCTGCTGTGCCATTGTAGACCTGAAATTTTAAAATGAAGCACATTAGCGCAGTTTTACAGACAACAAAGTATACAATGGTTAGTTTTGAGAACAATATAATAGACTTGAGTCACTTAACACAAGGTTTTGACATGAAAATAGTAAATTACCACACTGGTGTAGCATTTCCAACAGAGATTTCTTGAAATCCAAGCCCAAGAAGGCCATCAAACTTTGCCACGACAAATGTGAGACTGCCTTCTCGTGTGGCCTCGATGAAGGCCTGAATACATAAATTGAATGAATGAAGATTTAGAAGCATTACCATTGATGCAGCCAAACTACAAATCAGGTATAAAAGTGAAAAGAACAAGAACAAATCAAAGAAAAGGCTTACTTGATTTTTGACTACTACATCGCCGACTAGAACATTATCTTGACTGAAGAAACCAGAAATGGATCCACTTCCATATGTTATTTGAGCGGACTTTCCTGTTCCACAAGCAACCATTATAATCTGAACTTTACAAAATCACTAGAAACCCCTTAAAGCTCATGTGATCATTACCATTTGCAGTATATGTACTCGACTTGCTTGACTTGTACCGAGTGTGGAAATAACAAGCAATCTGGGGAATATAACAATAAAACAATCTAAGATTACATATTTTATAGAATATAATAATAACTTCACAAGAAAAAACTAGTTGAGCTGCACAATTTACTTACAGACAGGTAACACTTTGCTGATGGCACCCAAAGATTGGAACTTCCTGTGTCGAATATGACTGTAAAGTTCTGAGGTGGTGAGCCAATACCAATCTCACCATAGTACTGAGCATCCATATAATTCACGAGGGGTACTATATCTTCATCATTTGAACTACCCACGTAATTAAGATCAGCCATCTTCTTTAAACTGGTCCCTCTGAACTTTGCCTCCCTTGCTGCTCTAGCAACTTTGATGGTCTGAACATCCAAGGTTCGCTTCTTCAGACCGATCCTCACTAGGCCATTAGAGGAAGCAGGAAGCAGTGCACAGATCAAGGTCCATAAGTACAAAGCCACCAAGAGATACTTACTCCACATGTTCAGATATATCTATCAGAACAAATTAGAAACAGTAAGCTGAGAGTTGAATTGGAAGCTGGAACACTGAACAATTGATCACGTATGTAAGTTAAAAATTCTAAACAAACAAAACGAAAAATCATGTCCAAAAAAACAGCAAATACTATTGCGATCATGAAGATTCAGTAACTCAAACCTTGATCAGCTAGCTTGGTTTGGGAAAGTTGGAGATGGTGTTGCTGCAGAAGCTGAGTTTGGTGATAACCAGTTGATGATGATGAGCCTGAAGTGTCCAGAAGAACAAGTAATCCACAAAAGTAGGAAGCTACTAGTATATATAGTGGTCCATACAATTGCATTAGTTACTTACTCAACCAATAAAAATATCTCTCAATCAACATCACAGGCCTAATGAGCTTCCTTCCAAACTAAAAATGTGCTATAATCTCTGATTGAGGCAGATGGAAGCTACCTTGAAGTTTCCAATATAACAAGACATGGACATGAAGGAGCGGGGTAAGGTTCAAACTCAAAAGTATTTCTGGTCCTATCTGAATCTGTGAATCACAGCCAATATGGGAGGTGAAATAATGTAAGATAATTATGGACTTATCACACGTTGTTACAGTAAACAACAATTGATAAATGACAAAGACTAAATAATAAGAATATGGAATCAAAACTCAATTCTAGTAACCTAATCAATGTGTATATCTATTGATATGGGATAAAAATCTATTTACTTGATTATTGATTTAATTATAAGATACGATATCATTAGGTTTCTTAAGAGTACGAAGTTGAGTCATATTGAACTTCCTTTATGGGAGGGGTTCAAAGGCAAAACTTAACTCATATATAAGAATGCGTAAGTCCCTGCAACCTCTACAACTAAGAGCATAAGTTCTTGCCCCATTCATCAGAAGCTCAAACTTAGAGGATTGTAGAAGACTTATGCTTGAGATGGTTTTAACAGATTATACAGGTAATATGTGTTAACTCTGTTAACTCTAGTTTGTCAATCGTGTCTATACTCTTGTGAAGATCTTGTGGCATCAGGTTTAATTAAGATAGCAGTTGGTATCAGAGCCAACTTCACAAAAGTATAGATCGTTGTATGAAATTTGTTTTGTGAATATAGAACGATGAAGAAAACTTTTGGGGTAAAACCCAGAAAAAGAACTGCGGGTCGGATCCAACTTGATGGGTCAACCCGCTTTTATTTTCACTTTTTCGTTTTTGTTTTTGTATAAATACAGAGCAGTACATAACTAATAAAAGGGAGGGAGGAACGCAGGTGTCCTTCTGTTAGGGGAACGAATACAGAGAGAAAAACCCAGCAATACGAAGGACCCTTCACCCTCTAGAGTAGGAAAAACCAATGGAGAAAAGTGATCCTGGTTCATGGCGCACTGCCCAATCTCCAGTACAGACCAACCAGTTGCTACCATTGAAGGGGGAGTACACGAATTGAAGAGCCATGGATACATCAATTGCAGAATTTTGGATACCTGACATGACGAATTGAAATCGGCGTTGCTTCTAACAAACACGGAGGAAATATTAAGGAGGCGAAAGCTTGACATAAGAAAGTCAGAGTCATTGATTGAAACTCCCATTCACGATCAATTCCGTCAGGCCTCAGACGATTTCCCTTGAGACCTATTGAAAGGGGAGTAAACAATTACAGTTTCCAGATAAGAAATTTTCATTCTTAGTTTTCTCGAATTTCAGTTTTCTGGTCCATGTTGATTACAGTCATGTTTCATAGGAATCTAACTTTTTGTTTTGATTGTCATATGTCAAAAAGGTTTGTTACCAGGTTTCAGGCGTAAGCTTTGGGCAACACCCAATGTAGCCATTGATCTAATGAATTCGCATTGTGAGTATGATCAGGTAACATAATTAAGTTATTGAGATTCCATTTGATTATGAATAAGGCATTGGGAATCTCCAGATTAACACTAATTCCTTAACTGCTGCATTATTTGGGGAACTAGTAATCAAAGTATAATGTACATTCTTATCAAGGAACATGTGCAGATGCATTTAAGCGAAATAGCAATAGACTGATTTTCAGTGAATTCAGATTGTTGAGCCTTATATGTACATAATTATATATTTTTGTTATAGCTGGATACTATATATACACGTTCGGGGTTTTCATGAAAAACATGTTGGAGTTGCATAACTAATGATAAACAACAGAATAATTCTATTGTTCTGTTATTGGCTAGGATCAATAGTTTTCAGTAAATTAGTCTAACTGGTTTTAGCTACTAGAACAACCTTCGGTACAAATAGTTATGCAACATCTTAAGGAATTTTCATTCTTGGAAGACTTTTTTTGTGCGTCATAGCATGTGTGTTTAATTTGATATCCAATTATCTGCATGAGTAAGCTATTGTAATTAAGAAAAGGGTTTCTTTTAACCAAGTTGCAGATTATAAGAGGTAAGAAGCAATATTACTTCAGTTAAATATTGTTCTATTCTGGCATTGGGGATTATAGTCTTAATGTCTGCTGCATAGTGCATACTTACTTGATGGTTGTTTAAATGCCTTCACTATTGGTTTTCATATAAGTATAATAATTCTTATAGATATAGTGTTGATACATTTCAAAAGTGATGCACTAAAGTGTTAATATTTGTGGCTATATATATACATATCATGTATCATATACATACATGAACATGTTGTACGTACATTAGTTTTCCAGGGAACGTAAAATATTTTGGCCCTTTTGGCATGTACAGCTACTGTAATTACATGATTGTTGGCTGAATTAAGGATTGGTGAGCTAACACCAATAATGTGACCTCACTCTTAACACTCAAATTGGCTGATAGATTTGGACATTAAAGCCTTGCTTACTATCCATATTGGAATTGAGTGTATAGTTTGGGTTATTGATAAAGATATTTTACTCTTTGGTGTTATTTCCCTGTAAGGATTTGCATTTTCTAGTAATTGAGCAGTGACCTTAGTAAAATTATTTCTCATGTCCTTCCTTTGGTATCTTGCTGATCCTTGAGCTACAGAACAGTATAAGAAGTTTTCATCTAACCAATTTAATTGTTTTATGTGCATCTCATTGTCAAGAGAATTAGCTAGGAATACTTTTGTTACAGAAAAGTTATTCTTGTATTTGAAGTATCTAAATGGAGGAAATTCTGTAAAGGTCATTTTGTTTTGTTATGGTATTGTACCTTTATAGAGTTATCAGTTAGATATCTATATGTGTTTATAGATGGTTTCCAGCTGCATAATTATATATAAAAAAAAAAAGGGAAAATGTCCATTTAGTATAAAAAAGACCCCCTCATTACCCATTTCAATGACAATCTTATTTTTTTCCCTTATTCAACATAAGGTAACAACTCTATTGCCCATTTGAACATAAGGTAACAACTCTATTGCCCATTTGAACAAATTTAATTTTTTTTCTTCCTTTTTTGTCCTTTTGTCTTATCTAACATATTTTTGAATTATAATTTGCTGAGAAAGTGGAAAATAAAAAAACAAACTTTGCCGAAATATCACTCAACTCCTCCGGCCTCCCATGGCCGGTCGCCGGAGCCTGGTCGCCGGAGTCGGCGGATTCCGGTCACCAAAATTTTTTTTTGCCGGAATTTTTTTTTTCGCCGGATTTTTAAATTTTTTTAATTATTTTTTATTTTTTATAATCAGGTTATTGGACGATGGTTACTGACTCCCAGTAAACAATTTACAGATTATTACAAATTTCCAGTAATTAAGTTACTGATCCATAGTAATCAAGTTACTGACCCCCAGTAATCAGGTTACAGATTCCATATTTTCCAGTAACTATGTTACTGACCCCCAATAATCGATTATTGACCCCCAGTAATCAGATTACTGACCCCCAGTAATCGGTCAGTAATCAGGTTACTGACCCCCAGTAATCAATTACTGACCCCCAGTAATCAGGTTACAGATTCCATATTTTCCAGTAACCATGTTACTGACCCCCAATAATCGATTACTGACCCCCAGTAATCCATAACCAGAGTTCATGAAGTTGCAAAACTTTAATCACAAAACATCCACACTATACTGGTACTAAGATTTCATTGATAACTTGACAATAACATAAAGAACTTGCACATACAATACAATGAAACTCTACAGATTTCATGAAGTAATCAGGTTACTGACCCCGGTAATCGATTACTGACCCCCGGTAATCGATTACTGACCCCCGATAATCGATTACTGACCCTAACCAAGAGAAAAAAAAAAAAAAAAAAACAGAAAAGAAAACCCTAGTTTTTTTTTCTTTTCGTCGCCGTTGCCGCTAGCCTCGCTCCTTCATTGCTTTGCTGCCATATAGCGATGGAGACCATTTCTAGGGTTAGGGTTTTATCTCCCCTTCTCCTCTTCTTCTTCTTCTTCTTCTTCTTCTTCTTCTTCTTCTTCTTCTTCTTCTTCTTCATCTCCATCAATCTCAGCCCCACATCTTCACTCCACACCCAAATCCCAAACCTCGATCAGCTCTACTCTCATCACTGCAACGAAAAGCAACACCACCCTCCTCCTCCTCCTATAACCAGAAAAAGCCTATAAGAACACATCTCCCTCCCACAATCCAACATATCCGAAGCCTCTGGACCCGGATCGCCGCCCCTCGACCTCGACGAAGAAGCCCATCGTCTGAAGCCCGCTGCAGTCCAGATATGGACACCCTTCGCTGCTCTTCCCCAATCCGACGGAGGAGGAACATGAGGCAGATCAGCGTCGTCTGAGGAAGTGGGCGGCGGTGGAGGCCGAGTTGGTGGAGCAAATGAAGGCAGAGGTTGTGGTTTCCGGTGGTGAGGTAGCGGTACAGGAGAGGAGGAGGAGGGTGAAGTGAAACCCTAATTAGAGAGAGAGATTTATATATGGTTTTAGTATAGGGTAATTAGGTATTTTTATCAAGATTCATTGGAATGGGTAGGTAACATTGAAATGGGCAAGTTTTTCAAATTTTTTGTGCAAATGGTCTTTTTCCCAAAAAAAAATGATATGCACGTTTAGAATATTGATGGATATGCATTAAAGTAGACTTGCAGTAATGCTTAGCATATAGTGGCTTTGTACATGCGATTTTTTGTGAGTATAGAATAAAGGAAATTTTCTAGCTGCAGCTAACCAGTTGAGCAATTTACATGCATACTACTTGGTTTTTGGTTTAACCTATTATTGTTCCTAATGATCATTGTTCTGATTTCGGTTTTGATGTTGGAACAAGTCATGTGCTCTTGTAATTTATATGCGGGTTAGAAGCTAGTTTTTCGCTAGTACATAAATTATTACATGCCAATATGCTTACCTAACTATCATATATGATTGAGCTTCATGGTTATGTGCATGTGATTATATGGACAATCCAGACTAAAGAATTAAGAGCTAATTTTGTAACACATATATATGCTATAAAGCTTTTATACGGAAACATAAAAAGAGACCTGGATAGAGGTATGATCTTTTATTTTCGATGTGCTATCTATATAAAGTCAACTATAAGAATATAATATCATCTCTTATGTTGTCTACAAGTTCTATCGGTCTTCTTTTATTTGGAAAAGTGGTTCTTTAACTCTTTACTTAGTTGAGCTATAGGAAATATAGTAAAGGATAAACTAAAGAAACACAAATGGAGAAAGCTGATCTCACGCTAAGGAAGATGTATGTAATAATGCATATGCCTTGAGTCAGCTAAAGGTATGTTCATTAATCCAGAACTGTTTTCAATTTCAATTTAGAAGCATGTGGGAAGTTCTTGTCATTTTTTTCCAAAGTTGTCGTTAATGTGACTGATCTATTGTGACTGAAATGTAGTTATTGAAATTGAAAATACATCATGAGATGTCTATGGTAAATTTAAAATATATGACATGCCTGTGTTTTTTTTGCAATAAGATATAAGGAAATTATCTCCCAAATAATTGTTAACTTTATTGCAGAATTTACAGGTACACGAGTTTTGTTTTCTTAAAAGGGTATTTGACCCTGGTTAGGAATATAGTACTTAACTCATGTGGTTTGTGGTTTTCTGCAAATGTAATTGGATATATTGCACAAAGCAATCTCCATTGACATGAGTAGAGGATCATTGAGATGAAACAAACCTGAAAATTGTATTTTTTGTTTTAAAACTATACTTATATTGGATTCCAAAGAAGTTGCTATGGTATAGTTTTAGAATTTAAAATAGCATTATACACATTTACAGGATTCAAATTAAGAGACTTGGAAACATTTCTTATGTCCAAAGATGTTGATTGTTTCTCTGGATAACTTGGATTCTTTCGATGTGGTGTAATGATTGAGAAACTTAAAGATACCTTGTCTTCTGCCACAAAGGTGTTGCTTGGTATTGTGATTACAGAATACAGAATGGGGTTGATTTATTGTGTGATGCTCAGTATTTCAGTGTTGATTTTATCTACACAAAATATGCAGAAAAAGTAAACTTAATGAAATTTTTGTTGGTTTATCAAAGTCAGGAAAATGATTTTGGCTTGAGATCTGACTAGGTATTCATCTGGTCAAGAATTGGTTTATATGATCTATATATGGTATACAAGTATTGTAGTTTTGGTTAATATACTACATTAAGTTATTAGTGATACACATTTTGGGCAATAGTGTAATAGACCGACATGTCTTGTGATTTCATTGTTTTGAGAGAGATTAATAATCTGTTAGAATTAAGTTATTATTCACTTTCACCTTGTTTTCAGATTCTTGATACATGTGGTTTTTGGCTACGTATGGATATTTGTAAATGTTAATAGTACCTTGTGAGCTGTTATAGATATATGTAAATATATTTTCTTAAGAAGCATATAAGATGTATGGTTTTGTGAGCATTCACTCACCTTGTGAGCTTATTAATAGTACATGTAAAGCAGTATTTATTTCAGGTTCTCTACAAAGATTCCACTGAAAAACTATGGTTGCAGATTTTTACCTCGTCAAAAGACAAACACAGATTGCATGTATTTTTTATGCATATAAAAAAAAACTGATTTTTGAACTTTAGTCTCTGTTTGTTACTTGTGCTTTGTTTTAAGAGTCACATTATGTGTTAGTAAATAATAAAAACAAGGGGGGAAGATTATATGTGTTTTTATTATCAAGCCCCTCTTCTTTTGAATTTGAAATTGATCTGTTACAAATGTGTTTTCAGTTTTCTGAAAGTCTGCAACTTCTTATCTTTTTCTCATTATTTCGTCACTGTTATATGGATTCTTTAATTTTCTGATTCAGTCAGGAAATGTTAAAAGAGTAAGAAACAATGGGAGTAAAATAGTTTTCTTATATTCTATATTTTGGACCTCTTCAGCTTTTCGATTGAAAAGGAATTTTGTATACCTTAACGCTGTTTGCAGAAAGACGCGTTAACCATTTCCTGTCGCTTTGACTCTTCTCACGAATTGGATTTGAACGGCCATCTCGAGGCACATCACGACCTACAGGCAACACCGGCGAGACCCGGGGAGGCAACCCAATCGGGAGTCAGAAGATATAGCGAGATGAAAGAGTATACAATAATTCTTGTTTGAAGCAGGTGGAGTTCAAGGAAAAGACTTCCTTTCCTTCGGAACCTCGCCTTTAGTCAATAGGGTGAGTGTCTTTCTTTCAGAACCTTGGCAGTTGTTCACTAGACTTGTAATAGAGTTGTTCAGTAACCGAAGGCATGAATGTAACTTGCTATACCGGGCACAATGCCATTTGAAGATGTAGATAACACATTTTGGCAGCCACTAAAGTTTGATATGTGTCTTGATTAGTTGATGTTGTTTGGCTCAATAAAGAGCATTCAGTTTTACTTCAGGTTCTATGTTAAGGATATTTAAAAGGGTGTTCCACAACAGTTTGGTGATTTGTGATTTCTAACATGAGGTCTGAAACTTCTTTGAAGTTTTGTTATGTATGCACTTGGCTGATGAAAATGAAAATTGCAGGAACCTGTTATGTTCTTGGGTTTAGTGGGAGTAATTTTATGGTAATAATGTCATGTTTTACCTTGTGTCAAGTAGCTAACTATCTCTTCAGAACGTGCATTCCAATTCAAATAAGTTTTTTCATGAGTTTAAGCATGTATGCCAGTGTGTTATTTGGTTGTTATCTGCAAATTAAGTTATGCCGAATAATTATTTTGGCTCTGTTTGCTGTCATTAAGGTTGAAGACAGTGTTCTGGTTTATAGTCTCATAGAAGACTTTAGTTAGCTTCATGTGGTAGCTAATGTTTCAGTTATAAATCCATGGTATAAAGTTTGGAGTTTGATTACTGTATTTATATTGTCATTGCGTTTTCGTTAAATAACTATTTGTTTTCAGGTGGATTGAGTTGTGCCTTGCACAATGCTTCAGTAAGTAACAAACACATTCCATATGTACGGGATCCACCGGTGTTAAAGTTGTGTTTGTGGTTTTGATATTCAAGGCCATACAGTTGGACTATGAGCATGTGTTTTACAGTTTGATATACATTACATATGCTTGTTGATATCATATTAGTTTTGAGGCTTATGTGAAGTGCAGAGACTGGTGTTAGTGGTATTGAAGAGGCACGCTTTGTTAAAGTGTATTCTGTTTCATTACTCTACATCAGTAATTGTATTTTGACCAGGTCTGAATAGATTATGAGATTTTCATATTCTGGTGCGCACACTTCAGTTGTTATTTGGTTAATGTCTTTCGGTTCAATTGTTGTTTAAATTGTGATAGTCCAAGTGAGAGATTGTAAGATAATTATGGACTTATCACACGTTATTACAGTAAACAACAATTAATAAATGACAAAGACTAAATAATAAGAATATGGAATCAGAACTCAATTCTAGTAACCTAATCAATGTGTATATCTATTGATATGGGATAGAAATCTATTTACTTGATTATTGATTTAATTATAAGATACGATATCATTAGGTTTCTTATGAGTACGAAGTTGAGTCATATTGAACTTCCTTTATGGGAGGGGTTCAAAGGCAAAACTTAACTCATATATAAGAATGCGTAAGTCCCTGCAACTTCTACAACTAAGAGCATAAGTTCTTGCCCCATTCATAAGAAGCTCAAACTTAGAGGATTGTAGAAGACTTATGCTTGAGATGGTTTTAACAGATTATACAGGTAATATGTGTTAACTCTAGTTTGTCAATCGTGTCTATACTCTTGTGAAGATCTTGTGGCATCAGGTTTAATTAAGATAACAAATAACTCTACATTGCTTCCAATAATTCAGAAGCCGCCTAGAAATTCACAACTGTTCAAGCTTGAAGCACAAGAAAACAGTATCTAACAATTTGGAGTTATTAGGGAGGAAATTCTCTAGAGGCCAACCGACTCTTCTTCTCTTTTTGAGTTTAATTTTAAAATTGAAAGATACTAGCAAAATGGATCAATTTGATGAGATTGGAAAGTACGAGGACTTTTTTAATTAAATTAGAAGTTTAAAGATTGAATTGATGAAACCTCAAAAGTACAGAGTAGTAAGCAGAATTTTTTTTTTTCACAATATTAGAATGAAGTTTTGAGTTCGAATTTGTCATTATCAAAGATAAATAATATTATATTTTAAGAAAGTAGTAATCCTTCTCGTATTACTAATTAAAGAGCCCTATATAAAACTTGCTACCTTCCCCTGCCACACAGCCGTCTGCCGGGCTCCTCCCTCTCCGCATCGCCATAGGGGAATTTAAGCCCAGCTAGGACAATCCCATGTAACAAACACCCCCTTGAAATCCGACCTCACCCGACCCGGCCCGACCCACTGAAATCCGACCCGTTAAGTTTATACCCTGTTCTTCTCATTTCTTCCTTTCAGTTCTTTCAATTTGATTCCTCATTCTCAGAGTCCCCCAGGCTTGTTTGGCAGAAAAGGTAAACTTTTTTTGGGTTTCAAACCCAGCTCTTTCTTTGTTAATTAGTCGCATTTCTACTTCCTTGTAATTGCTAGTGGCTCCAATTTTGGGTGATTTTAAATGTCAATTACACCTCAAATTCTCAGTACCAGCCAAAGTTTCGATCTTTATTCTTATCTAATTGTGTTTTCTCTGTCAAAATGGGTTCTTTCATCGACATGTTTTGAACAGAATGACGCGATGAGATTGTATAGTTTTTTACAACTAGAACTATTTGAAATTGTACAACTGTGATATGGGAGCTTTGTGTCTGTGAGTAATATGTAAAGTTGAAGACTTTGTGCAATATGAATCAGCTGGATATGATGGTAGTTACTATTTAGTTGCATATAACTTGATATTTCAAATGATTATCATTCATTGAAATATTACACCAAGATGAAAACTTGTGCTTGTGGTGGTTAATTAGACTGTATGCATAAAGTTATAGACTTTGTATTTGTTTTGGAACACGATGGTGTTTGCTGCTTGGTTGCATTTAAACTGACGCATTAGCATACTTGTATTGGTTTGGTCGGTAGTTTGGGTTCTTGCACTCTCAAATTTGCTGCTTTAATAAGATTACTGAATAGGCTATAACGAGTTTTTTAGTGGGATAAGTCCATTAACTTCTCCTGGTTTTGTGAAGACAGCTCAGAGTCATTATTAAAGATGGCATTGAGGCGCTACTTGGGGTTTTCAGATGGTGAGCTGATGAGGTCGGATTGCAAACCGTGTTCCAGATTGATGAGACAGACTGCCGGGATTTTCACAGTTGGAGGGGCATTTGCATTCTGGATTCTTTGTAGATTGCATTATGGTATGCTACTTGTACTAGTTATGATTGTTGTATACAAGCTTGCTAATGATGTGGAGTCTCATATATTATTTTGATCCTCTTGTGTTATGACGCCAAGTTTAAGTATAATCACCGGTGCATTTGTGGCTCATAACATCTTTAATGTGTTTATGTGAACAAATTTCATAGCATTTGTGGCTCTATTCCTCTGCAGGTCCCAGAATTACAGTTCCTAGGGCTCTTCGGTGGGGAGCTGGTGGAGCTTTATCTGTGAGCTCGTCCACTGCTTTGTTGGTTCGCTTGCTTAGTCCAGAATGTGAGCCCCAAAACATAGAAGCTTATGACAAGGGAAAGTAGCACCTAATCATGAAGATTATATTGCTGTTTTGAGTAAGTTCTGATGGATTGATATGTAGAAGTGTGAGTTATATTGGAACTCGATCTAAGCTAGATTACCTAGATATAATGCTCTGAAATGGGTGTGCAATTGATATGAAATGGAACATGATGTAGGAGATGTTTTTCTTCCATCTTTTATAGTTAATTGTTTTTTCTCATTATAACATATGCCCCCTGTGCAAATCGATTAAGAAACAAGCACTTCTTTTATAAAATCAACAGTTCTTTTCATTAAATGTGCATATGTAAACATGATTCTCAAGTGCTCATGAGTCCTGCAGCAATTTGCAAGTTAGCCAATGCCTATTGGTTCAAGTTAGAATCTAATATGAGTTCAGTAGTGTAGCATCACAGCTAGTAGACACGAGTCACACGACACATTGATTTAGTGCAAATAGAACCTTCACTGCTTCACATGTTCACAATTGATCGAAACTGTATGCATTGAGTCCATCAGTGACATTACTTTAAGGCTAACTGAAACTGTGAATAATGGAACCATTTCAAATGAGCTACTGCACCAATATGGGCATCACACCTTTCTTTTACCATGTACCAGTTTCGTGTTAGATATTTCCTCAAGTTTTGAGGTATCAATATGCTTGTTGATGTGGTGCTTGAGTGACCCGCGTCACCTTTACATTTCTTTATGTGAAGGGCAAAGAAACACGTTTCAGGCTTTCAGCTCAGTAGGCTTAACAGTCTTTATGGGTTTACTATAGTTAGTTTACTATTTGCTATTAATAATTGTTGAGAGGAGCCGTGTAGTGATTTATAATGTTTGGGCAGCCTGGCGAAGAGAACTTTGTGTTGAGATCAGTCGGGGCAATAGATATATTACTTGGTACTAGTGACAACAGAATTTCAATGTGCTGCTGCTGGTTTGTGACGAGTTGTAATTATGATGTATGGAATAATTCTATGACTTTGGTTTCTCTCTACAAATTATGGTTTGAGATCATTTTCACAGATATATCATACTAAAAAAAAAAATGTTCTTTTATATAATTCTATGACTTTGGAATAATTCTATGTAGGATATAATGTCACCGATGGACTCAATGCATACAGTTCAACCAATTTGTATGTAATCTGCATGCATAATTTGTATGTAGAATGTAGAAGTCAGAATTATTTAAAATCTACAGCATTCAACCAATTTGTAATGATATCAAAACATATACATTCATGGGGGAGTTTAACATGTTGTGACAAATCAATCAGACACCTTCAAAACAAGAGGTTGCTGAAGATTACTTACTGATCATTCAAGCCTGCAAAGAACATAAATACAAGCAAGCAGAGACCATTAGTTTCAAAACTAAACAGAGTTTAAATGCTTGCAATAAAGAACAGGAACATACCCTGGCAAATTTAATTGAAAGCCACTGAAGACCCTCATAGAGCCCTTCTCCAGAAGTGGCACATGAACTCTTGATTTCCCTACAAAAATAACACATTATATAAGATATCTACTTAAATCAAATGCAAAAGTAACGCATTGGCTGAGGAGGCAGGAGATATAAGTATTAAGTACCAGTGGTGTCGTCCACGAAAAGAGTGTAGACCAAGTTTGCGAGCAATATCTGCAATTTCAATAGCATTTGGAAGATCCATTTTGTTGGCAAATACAAGCAGTACAACACCCCTCAACATGGCCTATAAATTCAAGCAGTCACATCATGTAAACAGAGTATTGGAGAAAGATGCAAATTAAAATCTAAGCATTCAGAAGCTTTTGTACCTCCTTCAACATGTGGGGGCACACCCCTGGCCTCAGTGACACGGTCACGAATTCACGATCATTGCTATCAACCACAAAAATGAGCCCTTGTGTATTTGAAAGTAGCTTCTCCATATAGGTTGAATCTACACAAAAACACATATATTGCACAATGTTGGTTAAATACAATTGACGACATACCACATAAACTGTAGCAACAACCAGAATGGCAACAACCATCTATCTTAGGTTTGTGTGTGCAAGTGTAGCAAATCTAACCAGCACACGACCGCCGTCCAGGGACGGAGCCAGAATTCTAAAATACTCTGGGCTAGATTTTACTTTTATAAAAAAATTTCAAAATTATTATTATATAATTGATGAATGTAGCCAATATTTAAGTGACCAATGTAGCAAATGTTGGATTGTTTCAGGAAATTGATAAATGTCATGGTCTCCGGAAGATAATGATACTAGCGTGGACTTAAAGATTCTAAAAACCTTAATTAATGTTGCGTGTGAGAGCCTCAACTTACCATTTTTTAGCAATTTTTTATATGGGGTATAAGTATCACTCAAAAAAACCTACTTATTTCATATATATATATATATAAGTACATAACCTATTATATTTAAAGAAAAAAAAAAGCAAAAAAAGTCTCTGGGCTGTAGCCCATAGAAACTTGCACTATCATCCGTCCCTGCCGCCGTCTATAACTCTATAAGCACATATCACATGACCTGTAGCTAGATATACATAACGCAGGCACATTTCAATTTTTTCCAAAGAGTGGATAGCTTTGCCTTGTAATTAGAAATGAAAAAACTTGAAAGACTAGGTGGCACAGAAATGTAGCTTAGGTTAAAATGTTGTGTACTAATGTAGCAGATCAACCCAGCACACGACCGTCCATTAAGCACATAAACTTCAAGAATTGTAACTCCAAACTCTGCTTAAAGTACAGGACAATTTGTACAAAAATAAAAAATCAACCGATCTAATCTCAGCCTAAATTGCTGAAAAGTGTGTTGTGATAAAAAAAAAAAAGAAAAAAAAAGAAAAGAAAAGGGAAATGCTTAATACACCAAAAAGTTATACCAAATATTAATACCGAATGATGTGGCACTTACCTTGTCATCAATCTTTCATTTAAGAGACTAATGATATGGAAATAATACAAGTTTAAATAATAATAACATAATCAAGATTTATCAAAACCAAAAATTCTTCAGTTAAAGAACAAATCCTAAATATGTTCTTCCTTGAGCAACAATACCATTTTTCTTGCTATTTCTGATGTGAGTCATGAAACAATGCTAAAACTCTTGTTCAAAATCTAATATATGACTCAATTACAAACCATCCAAATTACCAAGGTTTTTTTTTTTTTAGAAGCGACGTAAGGGCTAAAACATCACCCTTGGCCGAAAGTTTATTGATAGAAAAAACAAAATACAAAAAGAAGGGGGGACTGGCCAAAACCACCTCCAGGACACTACTCAACAAGCAGGGCATACCCATAACCTGTATAGCATCCAAGAACAAAATTTTCAATTACAGACAAACTCAAAGCTCTGAAACCTTTTTAAAAGAAAAACTATGAAGCATAGGAACTAAAGCAGTGATACCTACATCTGAAAATAGGCAATGAAGCAAGGTCACGTCCATAAGTGGGAGCTAAGAACTGAGGGAGCACGTCCCAAGAATGTGAACCAATTGAAAATGTACCAAAACTCGCTAACTTGTCTGCTGGAGCATTTCCTTCACGGAAAATGTGTGTAACCCGGATCTGAGAATTTCGAACAAGGTACAAACCATTCAACCACTGAGTGCGCAGTCTCCAGGGAATCAAAGAAGGTGTATGAAAATAGTGTACTACAATCATCGAGTCTGTCTCTATCCATAAGTAATGTCAATCGCGAAGGTTAGCAATGCGAATTGCTTCCAAGAAAGCTAGAACCTCGGCATCTAACGCACTCAGAACCTGAGCCATTCTCGCAAAAGCGTACAAGAAACGCCCATCATGGGGTCCCTTGCAAGACCACCGCAACTCGCATGATCTGGGTCTCTAAAAGAGCCATCTGTATTAAACTTAATCCAAGGGTAAGACGGGGACGTCCAAACTACCACCTGATAGATGGGAGCAGCATGTCTAAGTTGAGAAAAGCCCAAGGTTCCAGGATTTCTTTTTAATCACCTTGAAAGAATCCAAATTACCAAGGTTATTCTCTCATTCTCTCTCACTTCACAATCTTTTCACAATTTATTCTTTTAATAAAGGATTGATGTTGAAGGAAAAACATATTATGTGTCTTCGTCAATGTAACTGACAAGAGATAATTATGTAGTCATTATTGTCATAAATGTATTTACTATTACCGTTGTAATACTCACCCTATATAAAGGGGATTATCAATGAAATGAAGAGACAATTCCCATTTTCCTATAACACGTTATCAGACATGTAGCTTTATTCCCTGAGTTTTTAGCCAAGAAAAAAAAATCGAAAAAAAACAAAAGAAAAAAAAACCCTAGATTCCCCCCACCCCCCCCCCCAACCAGCGAAGCTAGGCCATCTCAGCCAAACTCTGACGACGCCAACACCGACCCAAAGCTTGGAGCTCTTCACCCGAGGCCAACGACCCCGCTCCTAGAAATTTACTATGGGCACCCCACTTTTCTCCGGCTCAGCTTCCTCCGCCAGATCGCCGGCGAGCCCGAAGACGAAGCGTTGATGCTCCGATCGGACAACCATCAACAGCTCCGGCCACGTCCCGGCACCACTGCCCAGTCCTTCGATCCAGTCGTCCTCACCCCCCCCCCCCCCCCCCCCCCCCCCCGATCCGGCTTCCTCCAGTCAACCATCGACAACGCCTGGGCCGACGACGCACGACGACCTGGCGCCGCCCTCCGCTCTGCGCCTCCGCTGCGATCTGCAGAAGAAGAAGAAAAAAACAATTACGACCCAGATTTTTGGGCCTGATCCGACCCGGCTCCTTGGGCCTGACCCGGATCTGCGTGACCCGACCCACGAAGAAAAAAACGATTTTTCTTTTTGGGGGTAAAAATTTAAAGGTAATATTTGAAATTACCGCATAGTAATTCATATTTACTGTGTGACTATTTACTGGTTTACGAATTTAATGGTAAATATGAAATTATTTAATTTATATGGTAAATGTGAAATATAAATGATTAAAGTGACTAATCATATGAATATTGTTTGTTTTTATGTGACATATCAATTACGATGCAGCGATCAATATATGACAACAATTTGGAGTCGGAGATCAAGCAATCGCTTCATATGCAGTTTATTTGGCAAACTTACAAGTAACATTTACATTGAAGTTCTGCTTTCATTATATTTTATTTCAGTTATTATATGATATAATGCTCTATTCAATTTGATCGCATTAGTATTTTATATAAATGTGAAACTTGAAGCATTATATGTTCATTTTATTTGTGTTAAATAATTATTTTATTTAACATGTTATTTAGTTTGAGCATTGCCATGATAATGCAATTTCATGAGCATTGTAATATAAAGAAAAATGGACAAACCTACTATTGTGATGAAACATTTTCACAAAGCATCGAAAAAGTGACCATTACAAATCTTAGTCTTGAAAATCTAATTTTTATTTCTTGAAATTTTTTCAAGATGGATATCTTCTTGATTGTGTAAAAAGCAACGATAATGGAATTTCATTAGCTTCACATGCAATGAAATTGGAGAAACCAAAATTTTATAGTGATAACGTAATTTCACAAAGCATCGGATTTACCATAATGTATCTTGGTTTATTTTAGTTGTCGTGAAACATTTTCACAAAGCATCGAAAAAGTGACCATTACAAATCTTAGTCTTGAAAATCCAATTTTTATTTCTTGAAATTTTTTCAAGATGGATATCTTCTTGATTGTGTAAAAAGCAACGATAATGGAATTTCATTAGCTTCACATGCAATGAAATTGGAGAAACCAAAATTTTATAGTGATAACGTAATTTCACAAAGCATCGAATTTACCATAATGTATCTTGGTTTATTTTAGTTGTCGTGAAAAATTTTCACAAAGCATCGAAAAAGTGACCATTACAAATCTTAGTCTTGAAAATCCAATTTTTATTTCTTGAAATTTTTTCAAGATGGATATCTTCTTGATTGTGTAAAAAGCAACGATAATGGAATTTCATTAGCTTCACATGCAATGAAATTGGAGAAACCAAAATTTTATAGTGATAACGTAATTTCACAAAGCATCGGATTTACCATAATGTATCTTGGTTTATTTTAGTTGTCGTGAATGTCATTTAGACCATGAAGCTAATACATTTTCTTATTCCTCTATTTTACAGATGGTTTAACCATCACAGTTTGGTTTTGACACATTGCACTCTGAAGAATTTGAGTACCAAATTCCCCAACTGAGGCAAATAAGGCTTGAACATGGTATATTTATGCAAACCGTGTTATGTAAATAGATGAGAAATAGTTAAAATACCTAGAATGACGATGTAAAGTCTGAGACAAAGAAATTTTCTAAAAAAAAATTATGCAAATAATGGAACAACCCTAATACAAAAGGCAATTACCATGAACGTAAAGATTTCTATAATCCTCCAAAAGCAAGTGGAAACAATGCACCATTTAAAAGATGACCTACGGGACATGTCATGTGCAGTGAAGCACTCTGCCATTGTTGTAAATCACCGAACTATTAATACGCACATTGCAAACTAGCAAAAAATTAGTTGCAACTTACAGGACGTACAAAAAGTACGAGGATTTGGAAAAGTATCTTCAATATCTAACAATAACACTAAAAATGAATTTACAACTAAAAGCGTACCATATGGGAGAAAATGACGATGACACATCTCATCATTCCAGTTATTAAAAGAGTAAAAAAGATCTAGCTCAATCCAAGATAAACTTTGATTACTCCACTCTTCACTTTCCAAGATATCCTAGTAAAGGCTATCACGCCTTATATCTAATAAATTAGACTTTTGGTCTTAAAGTTTCTATTTCTAAATTGGACAAGACTAAATGTAATCGTTGGCATGTTAATTTTTTAATTTTCTCTTAATGAATTGAGATTATTCGAATTTTATTCATGATATACATGATTCTATTTTCTGCATCTAACTTTGCAAAGTATTGCATAAAGTAAAGCAACATATCATAATATAGGCATGACATAAAGAACTGTGTGCAAAAAAACGCACCATGTAATCCTTAAAATAATAGTACTGAAGGACAATGGTACTAATATATCACAAAATAGCATAATAGTACTGAAGAACATTAGTACTATATCAATAGATATAATAAAAATAACAAGGATCAATATATCTGTTCCTTTGGGATTCATAATGCACCTGCCTTTTTGAGATTACTATACATTTTATTGCAATCCTCATCGAGTTACTCTAAAGAACATGTATTGTGTTTCGATGTATATATTGAGCATATGTCAAATTGACAATTTATGCGACAAGAGAAAATTGAATTTTTTCCACATTTTAAAGAAATTCATGCCACGATGTTTATATAAAAAGACACAAGTGAGAATTCATTTGAGCTTCTTTGCATTACCTCTAACGACTGCGGATGTAAACGAGTATTAGAGAAGTTTATATGTCAACTTAGTGGGTTATATGTAACCGCTAATTGAACCCAACGTCATAAGAAAATGATATTTTGGAATTCTAACATAGATTGGTTTTGACGCAACTACTCGTAATCTGGTGATCCGTAGATTAAAGAAATTACTATGGATACTCATATTTGTGATGAATAAGAAGCAAACACCAGAAGAATATGGTTGACACACGAAACCGAAGAAGACCAAAGAACATTTTATCCTCAAATATTATTTCGACATAATCCATGTAGGGTTGAAGACGTGTGTTCAATCTCTAAATTCCACCGCTTCCCTAAGGTGACATTATAATATATTTGATGCACAAGTATATGCACTTATACCATATTATGCTTCTGACATCCATCGTGATTTTATGAATAAAAGTACATCATTCAAAGCCTACTCGTAAAATTATGATTGACACCATCATATGCAAATAAAACATGTGTTCTCATTATGTTCTTATATTGACTCCAAAGAGGATTCAGTAGACTGATTCAACCAACTTGCGGACACCTTAAATATTTTATGGTGTTAGTTGTTGTGTCGACACGTTGTTCACGTGTTATGACACCATCCACAATTAATACTTATGCTGCTTCTGCTAGAAAGTCAAAGCACCTAGGCCGGGTTAATTTCCGTAGGCGCAATGATTTTATAGCTTATTATATGGGATATGTAATGGGCATCATATTCCTATATAAAAATCCAATTGGTCTCATGGAAAACGATTACAGTAATAGTCTTGATATTGGTAAAGCACACCAATACTTCCATTTTGGGTTATGTAATTTTCCATGCAGCATTAGTTATTCATCTATGGCCATCATCGTTGAACCAATTTACATCATAGCTAGTGACTATGTGTGAGGATTTTAAAGGATTTCAAACGAACTCGTAATCCTTGAGCTCTTTTGGATTAACACGGATCTACAATCCTTGAGCTCGGTTAAATGTTTTTATGTGCCAAAATTGCGCCGCCACAGCGCACAATGATGGGTTACTTAAGATGAATAAATATTTATGCTGGATATGAACTTCCAGCTATAGTCCATTATGTCGAAAACTTGACAGGCGATCTCCTCACCGCTAGATTTGCGGTGTGTCACTTTGATGAGACAGTCTTCCCGTCGTTAGGGGGAGATAAGAACAAGCATGTTCAAGTGGAACGACAAGAATTGTCGTGGTTTGTCCCCACTGTGTCTCATCTTGATCCTCAAAATCACATAAAGTAAAGTGCGTAGATGTATGATACATTAAAGTGACGAGATCACATAACCCTGCTGCAAATATACCTACAAGGCTTGTGTTTTATCAAAAGGACATGGTGACACCCAAGAGGAATTGGGTAATGCACTACCACCATAGATGGTGGCATGGTGACGCCATAAGTGGCATAAATGGTGTCACAAGCCGTGGTTCTTCAAGGAAGAGAGGAATACCACCTTAGGTTCGATAAATACTCACCCAAAGGAAGAAAGTGAGTTTCGGCACAACATGATCTATTGATCAGTTATACTCAAATCCGTCTCATGAGAATATTTCTGGATTGTGGTTGTCATTGGGGGACGCCTCAAATGTTAGAACCAATTCTTGAAAGTATAGAGATCTCTATAAACACATTACACTAGTGTACATGAGGACGTGGAATAATGAGTCTAATATCGAACCATACTTCTTTGAAAAATGTCAACGTAGTAAACTGGTCAAATGGAAAGAAGCAATCCAGTATAAACAAAGAGATAGGTTTTTGGCCAGGTGACGCCGACACCACAAATATAAACCCTATCAAATATATCTTTGTTAGAATGCGTAATGAGAATAAGAGTATGTAGACTCACCTTATGGCGCAAGGTCTATCAAAAACGCACTGGAATCGACTACGAGGAGATATTCTCTCATAATGGACTACGTGGAGACAATCTCTCGTAATGAATGTCATTGCACTCCACTACCTTGTCAGTTTGGTAATTTCTGAAAAACTGAACATGCAGCTTACGAAAGTGGTCACAGCATATCTCTATGGGGATCTAAATTAAGAGATATAAAAGAGTATCCTAAACAGACTTCATCCACCCAAATCAAGTGGCTCTAGATCACATAAGTGCGTTTGTAAAAGAAATTGAAACGTTCACTAAAGTGACTACCTGATTGAGAAGAGATTGGTGAATTATGCCCTTGTGTTTTCATCATGGATATACACGGACTCTCAATGAACTAAGAGATACTCTATGTATTGTAAATCATAAGTTAAGAATGAAAAAGATCTTGGGAGTACACAGTCTTGAAATGGAACTCAAGGACTCTAATGATGGTGACCATCCATCAATCGGCTTAGGTACTCTAAAGAATAAAGTGAGGCCTACATATACTCCCATAATCAGTCGAAGTCTTTACTCTAACAATAGATCCGTTTTTCATCTAAAGGAAGATGACGAAAAAGTGTTGGGAAATGAAATTTCCTATACAAGTGCAATGACGCATGATTGTACTTAAACACAATACGTAAGACTCGACCTCTCATTCGATGAAAATTTGTAATGCTATGTTTAGCTCTGCGACCACGCAACGCAAATGGTTCTTTCAAATACTTAAAGATATGAAAGATTTGGGCTTATTCAACCTCTACATAGAAGGTGACATGATAAAGAAACTATCCACGTCATAGCTAACTATGCGTAAAGAAAAACGCATTAAAGGTGAAATAAGAAAATCTGTTATTACAGATCAATTTCAAATCTCTTAACGGTTCATCCATACTCTAGACAAAGTTATGACTGTTTTATTATATGAAGGTCATACCACGAGTGAACCTGATGTTCAATATGAACCTATGTGTTCGGTTCATGAACAATCTTATCCTCAAGATCAAAGTAAATCAAGTTGGATCTGAGGACGATTGTGGCAAGATTTAGTTACTAAAGCATTGCTCAAAGTCATATTTGGAAAAACATGTGAAAATGCATAACTATGCTAATGTTACTGAAGCTCTCTTGATCAAATGAAAGAATCAGGGAGAATCTCATGATTAATGTAAAAATCAGGGGGAGGTGCAGACATCAGGGAGAGTCTAGCACATACATGTTGTTTCCAAATGTAATAGGTGCGTTGTGCTCTTTTTGTCCTTCGACCAAAGTTTTATTTTCTCCCATTGGGTTTTTGTTACTTGGCAAGATTTTTAATAAGACAACACCACATGCACCATTTTATCTCTGACTCGGCACAAGGGGGAGTGTTGAAGGAAAAACACATTATGTGTCTTCGTCAATGTAACTGACGAGAGATAATTATGTAGTCATTATTGTCATAAATGTATTTACTATTATCGTTGTAATACTCACCCTATATAAAGGGGATTATCAATGAAATGAAGAGACAATTCCCATTTTCCTATAACAATTGAATCTTTTTTGAAGGATTGAATCGAACAATCAAAGAATTAATATCCATGGACTCCCACAACTTCAGTTAATTACTTGACTAGTAGTTGTTCTTTGGTCTTACCAGACCAACCATATATTGACATAATTGATTTTAGACGATCGATCTCCTCCTCTTGATGAAAACGATGACCATACATTGCAAGAGTTTTTGTAATTTTTTTTTTCTACTATAGTGTAAGAGGTTTGGATTTTGATTTTTTTGTTTTAAAAAGAACAAAAAATTTTGAATTTTTATTTTATTTTAAATATTTTAATAGAAGAATTGGTATAGAAAATTCATGTTAGCAATACCTTCCAAATATAGGTGGTGAGTTGGCACAGGCACATCATTTGGTATAAGATTTTGGTATAATTTTTTGGTGTCTCTAGCACTACTAAAAAAAGAAACTGGTTTTTGGAACGTTTCATACCTTGTCTTGACCCCCAACATCCCACACGAAAAGCTAATGTTTTTGTACACCACAGTTTCAACACTGAACCCTGAACAGAATTGCAAACTCATAATACTTGTTAGAATCTATACATGATCTACATAACTGGTTACATAACAATTCACTAAAAAAAAATACAATGGCAAGAAACTACAACATAATCATACCAATAGTAGGAATGGTGGTCACAATATCTCCGAGTTTCAGCTTGTATAGGATGGTAGTTTTACACGCAGCATCAAGACTGACGATGAGAATTCCCATTTTCTTTTTGGCCAAAAGATCACTGAACAGCTTGGTGAATGATGATTTAATCTATAAACAAAATCACAAGCTTTATGAATCTATAAACAAATAATGAAAATAAAAACCAGCAATAAGCAAAAAGGTTAAAGTATAGTTTTTTCTCACTTCCTTTTTAGATCACTGAACAACTTGGTGAACAATGACTTAATCTATAAACAAAATCACAAGCTTTACGAATCTATAAACAAGCAATGAAAATCAACACCAGCAACAAGCAAAAAGGTTAAAGTATAGTTTTCTCTCACTTCTTTTTTGGCAGGAAGATCACTGAACAGCTTGGTGAACGATGACTTAATCTATAAACAAAATCACAAGCTTTACGAATCTATAAACAAACAATGCAAATCAACACCAGCAACAAGCAAAAAGGTTTAACTATAGCTTTTTCTCACTTCCTTTTTGGCAGGAAGATCACTGAATAGCTTGGTGAACGATGACTTAATCTTTAAACAAAATCACAAACTTTACGAATCTATAAATAAGCAATGAAAATCAGAACCAGCAACAAGCAAAAATGTTAAAGTATAGTTTTTTCTCACTTCCTTTTTGACAGAAAGATCACTGAACAGCTTGGTGAACGATAACTTAATCTATAAATAAAATCACAAGCTTTATGAATCTATAAACAAGCAATGAAAATCAAAACCAGCAACAAGCAAAAATGATGAAGTATAGTTTTTTCTCACTTCCTTTTTAGCAGGATGATCACTAAACAGCTTGGTGAACGATGACTTAATATATAAACAAAATCACAAGCTTTACAAATATATAAACAAGCAATGAAAATCAAAACCAGCAACAAGCAAAAAGGTTAAAGTATAGTTTTTTCTCACTTCCTTTTTGGCATGAAGATCATTGAGCAGCTTGGTGAACGATGACTTAATCTATAAACAAAATTACAAAAATAATTATAACCATAAATGAGGTAAAGACACAAAAACCCATTCAAGAACAACTCAAAACCCATGATAAATACCCATCTCAACCCAAACCCAAACCCAGATAATTAAGAGCTTCATAATTTCATACTAACTAGAACCCATGTTAATGAACTCCTCCACGTAACCCATATGTGTAGTGAGGGAGGAGAGAGAGATGCAGAGAGAAAGTGGGGAGTGATTTTTATGAAGGGAGAGATGGAGATAAAGAGAGAGTGATGTTTTCCGGTTTGGGTTTTGAATTGGGAGACTCTATTTGCACCTCCAAAATTGCTATTTAGACCTCCATTTATTTTTGAACATTTTAAAATCCTATTTTTGAACATTTTAAAATCCTATTTTACCCCTTTTAAATTAGAACAAATAAAAAAAACTTCATTTGATCTCCGTCCATCTCCCAATATCACGGTTTCTCCCGATTTAAATCAAGTTGAATAAAAGTGAAATGGTTGGTGTGATTGGCTTAACTTTATCCAGTCCCCTATATTCAATTAGAATAAAGTCTTACCCTTCGAGTAAGAGTTGTAACCAAAAATCGATTGTAAAACATAATTTGTTATCAAATTAGAATAAATAAAATTTTCTTATTGTTTGTGATTGAAGACTTGAGGATTAACCACAATCATGACGATTGCGGTTTTCATAAATTGTTGGGAATTAAATGGAGGTAGGATGGCGATTGGGTGTTCATCAATTGCTGAAAATTCAATGAAGGTAGGATGGAGGTGTAAAGAGAAAAAAGAGAAAAGAGATATTACTAGAACTTTAATGGTAACAAATATTGTAGGAGGTACAAATAGCAATTTTGGAGGTCTGAATATAACTCCTCTTTTCTTATAAGTTTGCAAGGGATAAAATAGGATTTTAAGATGTACAAAAATAAATAGAGGTTGAAATAGCAATTTGAGAGGTGCAAATAGAGCCCCCTTTTTGAATTAAGTTTACTTTTTTAAGTGTGCTTTTTCTCTATGTGAGTTTTTTTTTCTTTGGTTTTTTAATGTGTACGGATTGCAGATGTAATAATCACATTGTAACATTGTGGATATACACCACAAAACCAAGTCATTACATGATGCTACCACAACAGGAGAATTGCCTTCCTTCTACTTTTGTGTTAAACGCAGATTGATAACAATGGAGGAATTCAAGAGAGAAGATGCTTGTTTCGAATATTGGAACCTCGGAGGTGGCGAAAAATCATTTATCTCCGATAAGATTAGAGTAGGTTCTAAGAGCAAGGTTTTTCGTTTCTCACGTTGGAGACATAGAAAACGAGAAAGAAAAGTATGATGGGAGATGAGACCAAATCAACGCTTTAATACACACTTGTAGCGAACAAAAGACTTCATCGGAAGTCGAAAAAGAACTTCAAATAGTAACGAGTCAGAAAGATCATCAATATTAATCGTGAAATTTGAGTAACGTATTGATGGGGATGCTTTTGATCTCTTTTAAGTATCGAAACTCTGACAAGGATGGTTATACCCCAAGATGTTGATCAGACATTGCTGCCCAATTTTGTACTTTGGAAGCACCATCTTTAGGTATCATGGCACAGCCAAATAACAATATGCAGTTGAGGTGAAGAGAATGCAAACTACGTTTATATATAAGCTTGAGCTTATAATAATTATAGTATCCTATAAGGTCAGGGATTATAGAAACTAAGTAGTAATAGGAAGCGAGTCGAATAAAGTAGTGTGTATTTTTTTTTTTTTTGAACAAATAAATAACCTCCCTCACCCCACACGGAAGAGAGTGTGTTATTTGGCGCCACCTGACTAGTTAACTCAGTTAAATCCCACCTCCCACTTGTCCCTATCTCATTTCCCCAAAACTTTAATTACTCTCAATCAACCCCTAATTAACTATCCTAATTTAAATTAACCTCACACACACACACACTCAAAACCCCTAAATCCAATCACTTTCATGCTCTCTTCTCCTTCATCATTACCCCCTTCCAAACCCTAACCCAATCCCCAATGGCCTCCTCCCCCAACCACCACCACCACCACCACAACCACCTCAACGGCGATTCCACCGCCCCTTCCTCCAAAAAGCCCAAGCTCTCCTCCTTCATCACCCCCGCCGAAATCGCCGCCGAATTCTCCCACCATGACCCCACCGTCGCCCGAATCAACAACGGTAGCTTCGGGTCATGCCCCGACTCCGTAATCCAGGCCCAACGCCTCTGGCAACTCCAGTACTTGTCCCAGCCCGATAACTTCTACTTCAACCACCTCAAAAACGGCATCCTCCGCTCCCGCACCATCATCAAAGACCTCATCAACGCCGACCACGTCGACGAGGTCTCCATCGTCGACAACGCCACCACCGCCGCCGCCATCGTCCTCCAGCAAGCCGCCTGGGGCTTCTCCGAGTCCAAGTTCGAGAAAGGCGACGCCGTCGTCATGCTCCACTATGCATACGGTGCCGTAAAAAAATCCATCGAGGCTTACGTCACCCGCGCCGGGGGACACGTCATCGAGGTACCTTTGCCGTTTCCTTTGAATTCGAATGAGGAGATTGTTTCGGAGTTTAAGAAGGCTCTGGAGAAGGGGAAGGCTAATGGGAGGAGGGTTAGGTTGGCTGTGATCGATCACATTACATCGATGCCTTGTGTGGTTATACCTGTTAAGGAGTTGGTTAGGATTTGTAGGGAGGAGGGGGTTGATCAGGTTTTCGTTGACGCGGCGCATAGCATTGGTTGTACTGAGGTTGATATGAAGGACATTGGAGCTGATTATTACACTAGTAACTTGCACAAGTGGTTCTTTTGCCCGCCTTCGATTGCGTTTTTGTATTGCAGGAAGTCTCCCAAGGGTGGTGTGGAGTTGCACCACCCGGTGGTTTCGCACGAGTATGGGAATGGATTGGCGATTGAGAGTGCTTGGATTGGGACCAGGGACTACAGCCCGCAGTTAGTTGTGCCGGCGGTTTTGGACTTTGTCAAGAGGTTTGAAGGCGGAATTGAAGGGATTAGGAAGAGGAATCACGACACTGTTGTGGAGATGGGGCACATGTTGGCAGAGGCTTGGGGGACACATTTAGGGTGCCCTCCGGAAATGTGTGCTAGCATGATCATGATTGGTTTACCGGCGTGTTTGGGGATTTCTAGTGAGAAGGATACTCTTAAGTTAAGGACGCATTTGAGGGAGAAGTTTGGTGTTGAAATCCCTATATATTTTCGACCACCCAAGAATGGGGAGGTTGAGGTGGTGACTGGGTATTGTCGGATTTCGCATCAAGTGTACAACAAAGTGGATGATTATTACAAGTTCAGAGACGCAATTAATCAACTTGTCTCTGATGGATTTACTTGTGCTGCACTTACTAATTGATGAGGTATGCTTGGCTTTTTCCATTGAATTGATCTGTTAGTTGGAAATACTATGAATTGCAGTTCCTTAGAGAGTAGCAATGGCTGTTTTGTTTTGTTTTGTAGTATATCTTTTGCATGAATAGTTGAGTTCTGCCTATCTTCACATATAGAGATTGAAATGCTAGTTAAAATATAAGCTTCTGTGGTATTGTCTCTGCAAGTTGTAGCATAGCTAATTACTTGCTTCGGTATTTAATGTAGTTGTTAGGACTTGTAGCTAACTGGCTATGGTAGCAAGGGAACCCAAACCCCTCTGTTTCAGGACAATATCAATATAGTATAGTTCTTATTGGCCTGGAAATGAGACTAATTCATTTACAATGCTCTGATGGAGAACTTCCTACCCTAGATATGCGCAATGTTACAGTATATTCTTGTGGTTAATCTTTTAAAATATGCTAGGAGAAAGCCTTATTTCAATCATTGCAAGACCTCTAATAGGCTTGGCTTGGTGAGGCATATTGAGTTGGCAAGTGATTTGGAATTTAGCCAATGACATTTATTCAGTATATGTTGTGATTATTCATTGTGTGCAAGTTGTTTTGACATGCAACTTTACAGGAGTCGGATGAAGCAACTGAAGAAGTTCTTTTGATTAATAATGTCCATGGTTATCTGCCTCTCCTGCATGCCTCAGTAGTCGGAATGGTTTCTGTACCATATGTTCCAAAAAGTAGTTGAAAACAAAGTAAAAAACTGCTAAAGTGCATGTATCAAAGCAGAAACAATTTTCTTCATGGTTTTAGTGTTTAGACTTCCTGGAGATATTAACTTGTATGTGGAACGCTGTCAGAGTTGTTGTTGTAAATGTTTAATGACTGTCAATTGTATGGTTAAGTTACTTTAAAGACTCACATTGATATATCAAATATGAGTTACCTACTTTAGGCTGCACATTCACTCTTTAGTTGTGATTCACTTTAGCTCCATTTTCCTAGTTATGCATCGTCATAAGGTTCTTAAATGCATTAGGATCTATGCATTTGTATATTGGAATTTAGCAGTAAACTATATTACAAGTTTGAGGAGGAATGAACATAAATGTTTTGAGGTGGGCACTTGTTCCTCCATATGGTGGGTGATGATTCTTTTCCCTTGTTCTTAGTGGCAATTGTTCTTTTTGTCTGCTCGTCTGGTACAAATCTGAAGGGAATGTTTTCTACCTGTGTATGTTTACTGGATGTAATGAAACTCTGCACCTTCAAGAAAACTCGACTTCTGCTCTTGGAACTGACTCAACTGAGCAGACCACATAGGTGAGTCCTTGTCTCTGGTTTTTCTTTGCTTGTGCTTCCAGTGAAAATATTATATAGAACAGCAAGAGAGAAGAAAGGGAGAACTTTTGAATGACTTTTAGTTCTACATTGTGATCTAAAGTCCGCTGTCAATTTTTAATGTTTTTTTTTTTTTTTTTTAATCTGTTGGGTTGAAATAGGATCTCAATCGTTAAAGTTCATAAACTTCGCAAGTTTGTCTTGCAATTTTTGTTCCATTCCATACTCGCAATCCAACTTGCAAGTTTTGGGATATTTCCTTTTCGCTATTTAGGAATTAGGAGGACCATGATTGATGTCACTTGCACGTAAAAATTTCAGAGTATTATCAAGTGGAATGATCTGACTGAAACAATACAGTGACCACAGTAGGGTGATCAAATTGTGCATTAAAATTCTGCCCAAAAAAAAAAAAGGAAAGTTGTGCATGAAACCATTGAAACGCCGAACATGAGAGAAGTAATGTACATCTGCAAACATCTGCAAGATCAAATTCGAAAGAAGGAAGATCATTTTCTTTATCTTGTTCGATAGTACTGTACTCTTCTCATATTGATCTTCCAACCCAAGTTGAAAGAGAAGCACAACTGATGCACTCTTCTCAGATTGATTTCGCAAACCAAAACAGAAACGTGTACTGTATGTGTGAATGTTCATTCTCACACTCCTTATCAGGACAATTTTATGATGATGTAGGTTAAATTATCAACTAAATATCTGCGTAATATTGAAGGAAAAACACAAATGAACCATTTCATTTTTACGATTACTTCTATTTAAAGTAGTTTAGATGCAGTATTCTCAGGATCGACCAATATAATGATGGTGCGTGATGCATGATGACAATGAAATCTTTCTCGTCATTTTCACGTTAGGAAAGCTGAGGATTGGTAGAGATTGGATCAAATACTACCAGCGGAAGGAACTGAAATGCTTTAGAGCTAATATTACTCATATGTTGATGATGACTCTGAACAAATGAATGCATCCTTTTTTAGCTTCCGTATGCAGGATTAATGTATCATGTGGGAACACCGTAAGCTACAACCGATCGAGTAACCAAGTTGAGAAGAAATCAAGGCAAAGACGATCAATAGTAGCATTAATTCTCGAACCATGATCATAAAGATGTAAGTTGAAGTTCCTATAAATCCCCCCTTCCCCCAACACACACACACACACACACACACACACTTGTGACTCCACAACTATGGCAAAGTTTATGGCCCTCATGACCACTGCTGTTGCTTTACTGATCTTTACTCAGCTGGCCTCCTCGCATACAGATTACGAGTACCTCATCCTCATGTACGTGGAGCAATGGCCCAAGTCAGTATGTTACTACTTCCCCTGCATTAGTTGGTTTACTTAATTCTTAGTACTGATTCTCCGGTATTATTCCTTAGCCAAAAGCTAAAAACCAAATCATTTTTGAACTTATTGATAGAAGCAAAGACAAAACAGATAGAAGAAAAGAGGAAATAGGCCTCTCTCACCACCCTGATAGTGACCTAAACAGAAAAAAATGTTGTAAATATCGACACTCGGTCACATTCTAGATTGAATTAAATGAGCTAAACTAGACAAATTGCAGTGGTATACACTATACACAGAATTTGCTTGTGGGAATCATCTGCAGGTGTTTTTTTTCTTTGTTCAGTTGGAGTGAGGCTGGTCATGGCTCTTAGGATAATCATGTTCTACAGGTACTATGTTCCTCATCTACTTCTTCGTCATCAGAATATTCAAATCTTGAATCCCAAGCTTTCATGTCATCTTTTAAGGGCATCATCTTACCACTATTACTGCAACATTAACCCTACTGACACCCAAACCAATTTCCCCATCAAGCGAAAACTCTCTTCCTTCATCACAGACTCTGAACTCCAAACTGAATTCTCTCACCATGATCCTGGTGTTGCCCGGATAAACAATGGCAGCTTTGGTTGCTCCCCTGCTTCTGTTATCGCTGCATTGCAACACTGGCAACTCAAGTGGCTGCGCCAGCCGGACTGTTTCTACTTCAATGAGCTCCACAAGGGGATACTCAAGTCAAGAAACATAGTTAAAGACCTCATCAATGCAGAGGATGTTGAAGAAATTTCCATTGTAGATAATGCCACCACATCAGTTGCCATTGTCTTGCATCAGATGCAGTGGGCCTTCTCTGAAGGCAAATTCAAGAAAGGGGATGCTGTCATCATGCTGCAGTGTGCTTATGGAGCGGTGAAGAACTCGATCAAGGCCTATTTTGAGCGTGCTGGCGGGTATGTTATTGAAGTTCCATTTCAATTTCCAGTGCATTCCAGTGAAGAAATTGTAAGTGAATTTCAAATGGCTTTGGTGAAGGAAAAGGCTAGTGGTAGAAGAGTTAGGTTAGCTATGATTGATCATGTTACATCCATGCCATCTGTTGTACTTCCAGTTAAGAAATTAGTTGAAGTTTGCAGGGAAGAAGGTGTTGATCAAGTTTTCATAGATGGGGCTCATGGTGTTGGGTGTGTAGATGTTGATATGCAAGAAATTGGGGTAGATTTTTATACTAGTAATTTGCACAAGTGGTTCTTCTGCCCTGCTTCTGTTGCATTTTTGTATTGTCGGAAGTCAGTCACACATCCAGAATTGCATCATCCTATGGTGTCTCATGGTTATGGTAAAGGGTTGGCTATTGAGAGTGGTTGGATAGGGACTAGAGATTATAGCCCTTCTTTAGTGGTTCCTTCAGCTGTGGAGTTCACAAATAGGTTTGAAGGCGGTATAGAGGGAATCAAAAGGAGGAATCATGATGCAGTTGTTGAGATGGGGAAGATGTTGGCAAAGGCTTGGGGAACCAATCTAGGGTCTCCGCCGAATATGTGTGCTAGCATGATCATGGTGGGAATACCGGCTTGTTTGGGGGTTTCAAGTGATGCTGATGCTTTGAAGTTAAGGACACATTTAAGGGAGAATTTTGGTGTTGAAGTCCATATGTATTACCAGATGCCGAAACATGAAGAGGTTGCAACAACAACGGGATATGCTCGAGTTTCTCATCAAGTCTACAACAAAGTTGAGGACTATTATAAGTTTAGAGATGCAATTAACCAACTTGTCTCTGAAGGGTTCACCTGTTCTACCTTTAGGTATGTATAGTCTGCCTTCATCCTAATTAGGCTTATCATGCAGCAGAAAACTGAAAATTATGCAGTATATACTTCTGTGAATCTGTTAAATAACTTGTGTTGTAATAGGTTTTCATGTGAATCGATCTTAGTTCAGTGAAGTCTGAAGAAGTCCATATCATGAATAACAGGAGCTATTACCTCTCTGTCTCCTGCATGTTGCTAGTCGCAACGGTTTCGATACCATTAATATCCTAGAGTTGTTTCTATAATCAAGCTGGAGAAGCTGCATGTACTAACAGAAGAATTACTCTTCTCAGCTTAGACTACTGTAGGTTTGATTCCATTGAGCTGTTTTTGATCTGTATGACTGTATCTTGCTTACTCTTGGTCTTCATGTTCACCACCAATTGATTATTGATTGACAAAAGAAAATGATTACAGCCCTAGTAGGAATCCACTAAATCCTAAATCCACATTCACATCCATTCTTCATAGGTTCCCTGCTAATAAACATAAGATATTTGAAGAGGAATTGCAGGTTTGCTAAAAATGGTGATGAATGAGCTCTTTATTTGCCTTCAGGTATATGGAGCTCTATATCGCACAGTAAGTAACACATTTTTTGTGGATAGAGATCTACTGTCGTATTGATTTAGATGAAATGGATATACTGAAACTCAAACAGAACATCAAGATCATTTTATATCAATATAAAATGGATATATGTACACAAATTGAAGAAACTCGGATATAGCAAGAATTTTTTTTTTTTTTTTTTCCGAGTTGGCAGTTATAGCCACTAACTGGAGTTCTAGCAGAACAAAGTTTCAAAGTACTGCTTCAGGCTTCAGCAAGCATGTAATATTTATCAAGTTGGATATGATCCGGATGATGTATGGAGCTCTGCTTTTAAAAGCGGCTTAAAGAGCGTTAAGTGACTTCACTGTGCAATACTTGGTGAACACCAAAAATACATTTTGTCCACTATCATCTTATGTCAATGATATGATCAATACATTTCAAGGTCCAATAACATAAAGTTTTGTTAGTTTCACAAATATGAATGCTTCCACTAAAGTTGGGGTTTGAACTTGTTAAGTTCATATTTTAGGGATTATCAATTATCTCGATTTTAACATATCATTTGTTTTGAGTTTGTTTAACTTCCTAATTTCACATGAGTCACAAATGCGAACTACTTTAGTTATAAGAAGAATCGTATTGTATAATCACAAACACACGCATTATATTTTTGGATGTTTATAACAAAACATACATAAATTAATAGAATTAATAAAAATTACCAATTCCATGAAAGATAAATGGTTTTAGTTATCGAAGAAAATTCACTAATCATAGATACGGTCCAATGGAGAGTGAAGCCAAACACAAGTATCCGAATGAAACACGAACAACGAAGAGATGAAGACATGTTTCATCTATCTCTTCAAACTATATAAACCATATTAACCACCGCTTTCTTCCCTTCCTCTCTCAGCTTTTGATTGGGTCGTGGCCTCCCTAAATTCAAAGTGAAACCCCAAATTCCCAAACACCAAAGCCCCAATTCGAATTGGGCACTGAGGACTCATACCTCAATTCCAATTCCACAAGGTAAACCATCGCAACTTTACACAAATTAGGGTTTCCAATATCATCTTACTTGTTTGTATTTTGTTAAATTTTTGAATTGATCATAGCTACTCTAATTGAAGATTCCAATGTGTTTTGGCTTGAAATTTAGCTACCCAATTACTAATTTTTGAGGAAGTCAACAATTGGGTGCTTAAATTTGATCTTTGATCAAGTTTGAAACTTTAACTGGTTAGGATCTCAGATATGAGCAAAAACTGTTCTTTTGTTGCATTTTGGTTCGGTAATTGAATTTTTTTTTGGTTTTGTTGATGAGTAAATTTGAAGTAACAAGTTGTAAGACTGAAAACTTAAGTTTGTTTTTGATTTGTGTAATTTTTAGTGAGCAGAAAAACCCCATCATTTATTTCAGGTTAAAAGGTCTAAAGTAGAAGTCAGAGTCCTGCAGTTCATGACTAATATGTATTGAATTAAAGCTCGATTAGATTTCTTAAGAATGAGCTAGTTACTTTGCTGTTCTGTTGTAAAGTGATTAATTTTGCGATAAGGGTTTGAAAGAAATTTAATTATTTTGTTCTACTGATGCAGATCATGGAGGGGAAGAGAATTATAACAATTTGTCAGTCAGGGGGTGAATTCCTTACTGATAAGGATGGTACATTGTCATATAAAGGCGGTGACGCTCATGCTATTGACATTGATGAACATGTGAAGTTTAATGACTTCAAAATGGAGGTGACAGAGATGTTTGGTTGTAACACCAATAACATGTCCATCAAGTACTTTCTCCCGGGCAACAAGAAGACCCTGATAACTGTTTCAAATGACAAGGATCTCAAGCGCATGATCAAATTCCATGATGATTTTGCAACAGTCGATATTTATGTCATGGAAGAAACAATTGCAGCCGATGTGTCAAACATGCCTGCCAGTAGGTAGTCCTCCTGATAAGTAAGCTAGTACCTAATACCTTCTTTGTAAGTATTCTTTATGGTGAAATTTCAGAATGCCTCTGATTTCTTTCGTAGGTCAAGCAGAACAACTTTGTCAGAAACTGTGGTTCCAGTTGATGTGTCTCTGGATGTTTCAGAGTTTGTTGGTGATACCCCGCAGCCAGATATCCCACTAGATGCCTCTCTTGATGTTCTAGATGATACCAGCCATATCGATACACAAATTGATCTACCCACTGAGATGTCACCCCTTTTCCCTTTTGGTGGCCCCATTGATGAGAAACATGCCAAGGGTGCACAGCAGTGGCAGAACTCCATTACGGGTGTGGGTCAAAGATTTAATAGTGTTCATGAATTTCGTGAATCATTGCGTAAATATGCCATTGCACATCAATTTGCCTTTAGGTATAAGAAGAATGATAGTCATCGTGTGACTGTTAAGTGCAAGGCTGAAGGCTGCCCTTGGAGAATTCATGCATCAAGGTTGTCTACGACTCAGTTAATATGTATCAAGAAGATGAATCCAACACATACATGTGAAGGGGCGGTTGCTACAACAGGGCATCAGGCAACAAGGAGTTGGGTGGCTAGTATTATTAAGGAGAAGTTAAAATACTTGCCTAATTATAAGCCCAAGGATATTGTCAATGACATCAAGGAAGAATACGGAATCCAGCTGAATTACTTTCAAGCCTGGCGTGGGAAAGAAATAGCAAAGGAGCAGCTTCAGGGTTCATACAAAGACGCATATAATCAGTTACCCCTCTTCTGTGAGAAGATAATGGAGACAAACCCTGGTAGTTTTGCTTTATTTACTACCAAGGAAGACTCCAGTTTCCATCGGCTCTTTGTCTCATTCCATGCCTCATTATCTGGTTTCCAGCAAGGTTGCAGACCTCTCCTTTTTCTGGACAGCATTCCTTTAAAGTCAAAATATCAAGGCACATTGTTGGCTGCAACTGCTGCAGATGGGAATGATGAGGTTTTCCCTGTTGCTTTCACTGTTGTGGATGCAGAAACTGATGATAACTGGCATTGGTTTTTGCTACAGCTGAAGTCCTCATTTTCTACTTCTTGTCCGATAACATTTGTGGCAGACAGACAGAAAGGGTTAAGGGAATCAATTGCTGAAATATTCAAGGACTCGTACCATGGCTATTGCCTGCGATACATGACTGAACAACTCATCAGAGACTTGAGAGGGCAGTTTTCTCACGAGGTGAAGCGACTCATGGTTGAAGATTTCTATGCTGCTGCTTATGCACCTACTCCTGATAACTTCCAAAGGTGTCTTGAGAGCATTAAAACTATCTCATTAGAAGCTTACAATTGGATCATACAAAGTGAGCCCTACAACTGGGCGAATGCATATTTTAAGGGTGCCAGATATAACCATATGACATCTAACTTTGGAGAGCTGTTTTACAGTTGGGCATCAGATGCACATGAGTTACCAATAACTCAGATGGTCGATGTGATCAGGGGTAAGATTATGGACTTGATCTACAAAAGAAGAGCAGATTCCGATCAATGGTTGACAAGGCTAACTCCATCCATGGAGGAAAAGCTAGAAAAGGAAACCGTTAAAGTCCAAAACCTCCAAGTGCTACTATCAGCTGGTAGCACATTTGAGGTTCGTGGTGACTCCATTGAAGTTGTCGATGTGGATTGCTGGAACTGTAGTTGTAAAGGGTGGCAATTAACTGGTTTACCATGCTGTCATGCAATTGCTGTCATTGGTTGTACCGGTCGGAACCCATATGATTATTGTTCAAGATTTTTTACGACTGACAGCTACAGATTGACGTACTCAGAGTCAATACATCCTATTCCACAAGTAGACATTCCAGTGACTAAGAGTACTTCTCAGGTAGCAGTAACAGTAAGCCCTCCTCCAACCCGCCGCCCACCTGGCCGCCCAACTACCAAGAAACATGGACCGCAGGAAATGAATAAGCGTCAACTCCAGTGTAGCAGATGCAAGGGTCTTGGGCACAACAAGTCCACTTGCAAAGACATATTACTAGAGTATTAACCGTTGTAAGTATTAATTCTTCTTTGGAAATGTTTAATGCTTCCTTCATTTGCATTTTATCACAGTTTATATAGCAATAAGCAAGTAACAATCAATGCTTTTTAACTGCCTATGTGATTTTACTGTTTTGTTGATTTGTGTCTGTTCTTTAGCAACATACAAATTCATTTTGTAAGCATGGCTTCTATGTGTAGTGTAAGTTATGTTGCGTATAAATATGCATGCAAATGTTAGATAGTTACCCTTTTGTATTAATGGACAATGGTCACAGTGACATGTTGATATGCATTTTGCAGACAAGCCTTTTATGTTGATACCTTAAATTAGAGTTCCCGTGATGTTGGTCTGTGAGTCGAGGGCGTCTACATTTCCGCTTCTATCCTGTGTCCTTTTATTTCGTTAAGTGGAAATGGATGGTGTTATTAATAATTGATGTGCTTCCTTTTTCTTGGTTTCTCTTAATAGGATTGGATCAGAGGACAAGAGGCACCCCGTTCTGTACCAGTGTCCAGTGGAACTTCAGAGAGCTGATTGCTCAGATTGAATAAGCAAGTCAAGGAACCTGATGTATGTAATACTAGTACACTTCTTTTGTAATTATTGGTTCTCTTTCAGTAGTTTTGCTAACTTGGGTTGTTAACAAAGTTGAAAAGTAGTAACTCATCTGGTAAATTATCACGGTTAGTTGGAGGTAGTATGTTTTAGGGAGAGTGGGAAAATGTGGATGCAAAACATCTGGTGCACATGTGGTCGTCTTAGTTTTGTGGTCAGTCAGTTGGTGGATGATAAAAGCAGCTGAGATATCTGAAGCCTGCAGTTGCAATTATAAGGTGTATCATATCTTCTTTAAGAATTATATAAATTAGCTCTCGGTATGATATGGTGGTGAACTTATGTTCTCCAAGCAACGGCAGATGTTAACTTTGTGGCAAACTATGATCGGACAACATAGCATAAACTCCTCAGTATAAATGACCTCCATTTTATCTGATTAGCTTTGCTCCCAAGTATAACTGATCCCTCATTTGTGAATTAGAAACAGCTTCTATACTTATTAGTTTGGTGTCATCAAATCTCGGAGTACTACTACTTTACCTTCTCTTCTTCTTCTTCTCCTCCAAATTTGGCTCCAGCCGAGGAGTGCAGCAACTGTGGCACCAAGAAAGGCTGGGTCCTACACAACGTCCGTTACCGCGCAACACTCCGACGCCTCTGTACCTCCTGCGTCCTCCGACTCCATCCGGCTAGCTTCTGTCCCATATGCTTCGTCACTCACCACCAAAATCCCCAAAATGCCCCCAATCAACTAGTCACGTGCTCCAACTGCCCCTCCCTCTCCCTACGCCGCCTTCTCCCCCGCCCCTTTCCTATGCCGGGCTTGCTCCTCCGCCTCACCCGCCGCCTTCTCCTTCTTCCACATCGACAAAACACTCGACAAGCGCCTCGCCGCCGTCCTCCTCTGCGCCGCCACCATCGCCGCCACCTCCATGTCCAAGGCCTCCGCCAGGAAGCGCGCTCGCGAGGCGCTAGACCGGTTCGTCGTACTCTCCTCCGGCGGCCAGACTAGACCAGCGGAGGAGGTTTCTGTGTCCGGACTGACTGCATTGACTAATGGAGACTTGTTGGTGAAGGCTGAAGAGCAGAAGGTGAAATCGGAGTGAGAATTTGTCTGCGAAATTTCGACTGTGTTTGATTTTGTAGTCTCTGGTTTCTGTCTCAAATTATTGATCTTTTTAGGCCTCTGTTTATGGATTAGAATGCTGGTTTTCGAACAAGTAGTGTGAATTTTTTCTTTTTTTTTGACCAAAGATTATCTAAATTTTGTCACTAGCAAGCGACTACTGCTATAATGCAGTTGTACATTGTATCTAATTTGCGGAAAATTCTGATTAAGAATGGCTTTGGCTCGAGTTCTCGCCTCTCTGCGATTCTTGAGACCTGCAGAAGAGACATACCTGTAACTTCTTTCAGTTATTAGCAGCATTTGGCTTTCCTATATAGAACAGGAGTTTCCTAAGTGAAACTTCTTTTGATTCATATATTTTGTTTATGAAAGCAAAACAGATTTTGGTTTTACTATATGCTTATACTTGTGGATTATGGAATATGGACCAACTCTGTGGTCATACCTTGAGATCAGAGATAACCAAATAGCTGCAACAAAGAATTTACTGATGTCAACGTATTAAGGCATTTTGACACAAGTGATATGTCAACTGGGAAGACTACCGCAATGCATATTTGAAGTTCCTTTGACACTCATTTTATGAACTGTAATGTATCAGCCAATTTTCAGACAATACATCAGTGGGTCTGGTTTGGAGGCCTTCATTTCTCAGTTTCTAAAACTATGAGCCAATATCAGAATTGATCTCCAGAAAAAAAAAAAAAAAAAAAAAAAACAGGGTACGATAGAGCATTTTCTAGAAAAGCAATTGCTTCCCATCTCTTTTTACCATTAGATTCTGGAGTGATGGGGCCACAAATGTCGGAATGAACTAGCTCGAGTGGGGCACGAGCTCTCCAAGATTTTTCCTTTTGGGAATGACTCACGATGTTGCTTGCCAACACAACATTCTTCACACACTTTGTTGGACGGAGGATTAATTTGGGGAAGGCCAGTAACCATCTTCTTTTGATATAGAGTCTGCAATCCATTAAAGCACAACAGTGATTCACTAAACCAGGCAACTGGAAGGACCAATTTTGGGGAAAATGGAATGGTTGTATCTTATGGTGCCTGATTGTTGTCCCTCCAAACTGAAGACCCTTATGATCTGTTTGCCTGAGTGTTCTCCACTAAAACTCAAGCCTGACATGCACTTGCTTTCTGTATGAAGGCAATAGTGTCATATCAGCATCAGTTCACAGAACTTCACAGAAAGATATGACAAATTTAAAAGCTGCAAGAGGGGGTCAGTAATGTTGAATAACTTAGCCAGTGACCAACGGTTCACACTGTTTCTAACTTCTAAGTGATGCAAAGGCAGAAGAAGTAACTTGATTGAGCAGATAACCAATAACAAACTAGAAAAGTAAGTACACACAGAACCAAAAAAAAATGCAACTGTAGTTACTCAAATCTTCTTTATGTTTCTCAAATCCAGCAGCATATAAACATGGGAGCACAAGCAACTGTAGTTACTAGTAACAGTGTATGAGGATAAATCATTACCAGTCGTATATGAAACAATGGCAACCCTCAGACAAAACAATATGTAGGTACAGAATTAACCAGCTAATTTCTGTCAAGTTCCCAAATCACAATAGCTCAGAAGAGGTGCATGCTAACATAACTGAAGTAACAAGAGAGGGGTTTAGAAGACAAGTACCAAATGTAGCAGCCAATCCATAACAGCAATCAAACGTTGTTTTCCCAGTTATTGACCTTGAATTGAAGAAAACACAGTAACAAGCTGCTGTATACCCTTCAAAGTATAATCTCTCCTAAATCGAATGCCTCCAGAACCTACTAATATAACCACAGAAAAAGGTGCAAAATGTTGAGATATGTTCAATAATTGACCTTCCTGACCAAGAATTTTATATCTCCAAAGTGTATAATATTACATGAAACGGATAGAATCAAACTGCCATAAAGTCCATCCACAAGTCAGACTCAGAATTTCTATTGTCCGCAAAAATTACTGTTCTAAAAGCTGTACAGAACGGTAGCCTCCTTAACCTCTTGGTTCCATACCCTACAAAGCATAAACACCAAAAAGTAAATTCAGTCAGATTGATATTGGATTAATGGTAATTACACACTGTATCCCTTGGTTAAATCATAGACAACAAAAAGAAAACTGTTCTAAATGAGCACTTGATTATTCTAAATTAAGTGAGAAAGCCAAGGGAGCAGCCAACTGACTCAATCCCATAGTATGTCATAGTAAGTTGATAGGTATTTTTAGCACAGTTCTATCTGAAGTTCAGTCATATCATCAAGAAAAAAGAAAAACGCTCAGAGATAGAAGCCCTACTATTATCAAACACATATGCATCCTACCTGAAAAAAAAAAATAAAAAAAAAATCAAACCATGCATACACAGAGTGTACAAGGAAGTTTTTCTGAAGTGCAAATTTGAGCAAGTAAAACCTGCAGACCTGATTGGTAATCTCTAGTAGCGCCATCTGCCCCATAATGAAGATGCTTGGAGAAATGAACACAACTCCAATAGTAGACTGTGGATTGATGAAGACAAATGAACTCTAAGGCACACCCAGAACCTAAAAGTACCAGAATCTGGACATATTACATGAACCCTGGACTCTAAGGAGAAACTGTTGACATTCTAGCCAAGTAATTTGGATGAGGAGGACTAACAGGAGGAGTTCAGAATGACAACTTCTCATGTGACTAATGGAGAAGAAATCCTCAACCATCATATGTCATACATATCTGTCATGTAGCATCTAAGCCCTCAGCAAGGATGTTGCTAACAGTATCATCATACTTCAGTGGTTTCCTATCTACTTCATCACTCACAGCAGATCCAATCAACAACGCATGAGTGTTGACATCTGGCACCCAACCTTTTTCCAACATTATATCCAAAAATCGGCTGGCATCATGTTTAAAACCCTCTTTCCAAAGGCCATGAATTAGAATGTTGTAGGCTGTTGAATTTAGAACTTCGCTATATGGAGTAAGTTTATGAACTGATCCTAGAATCCTGTGCAACTGAGAATGCTTGGCTATACAAGACAGTAGACTAACTAGTCTCTCTGAATCAGGTTCAAGACCCTTACTGACCATCATGTTGAAAAGCAATGCGCATTCCTTTACTCGATTCTGCACACTCATACTTTGTATGAGGATGCAGTAGGCATCCAAATCAAGATGGCAACCCTCCACCAGCACTTTTGATAGGATAACCAGCTGTTCTTTTGTCTTGTCTAACTTTGATAATCCTACCAAAATGGTCGAGTAAGTTGAAATTGTATAAAAAGTACCAGAACAGTAAGCCAGTTTCAGTAGCCTTATTGCTTCAACAACCTTTCCTGTCTCACAAATACCCTTGATCAACATATTGAAGGAGGAAGACTGGAGAGAGCATCCATTACTAGACATGTAATAGAATACATCAGCCGCCTCACGAGCCATTTCCACAAGGCAAAGGCCTTTGACAAGCTCAGAGTAAGATGTAGGATCCAAAACCCAGTATTTGGCACGAATGTGATGATATATATCCAGAGCTTTTCTGTAATTGCTCATTTTGCAGTTGCCAACAACAAGAGCCGAATATGTAGCACAATCAGGAACCAAAGATGACACCACCATTCTACCAAGAAGTTCAAACACTTCCTTAATCCTTGCATTTTCACAGAGCCATCTGATGAGAATATTCCAAGATTTACAATCAGCTAGGTTTTTTTCGGACATTTCCACTAGTAGATCTTTTGCTATGAGAATTTTACCAGCATTGCAGCAACCTTCAAGTAACACATTATAGGCAGAAGTTTCAAGGATATGCTTATCTTCCAAGAACTTCCAAGCATCATCTATCTTTCCCAATGTACAGAAGATATTCATTACATCCACAAACACATTACTCGGTGGTGTCGATCCAGTCTCTATCATGCCTTCTAGGACTTTTATCGAATCATCTAAATATAGGTTCTTGCATAAACACCGTAATAGAACCTCATAAATCAGTGAATCCGGCTTAACATTAGAAGCTTGCATCATTTTGAACAATCTAATTCCCTCTGCTGGTTTGTTTTCCCTACATAATAAAGGTATTATGCAGGTATAAAAACTCAAATCAAGCCGACAATCAATTTCAAACATTTCACTTAAAACAACAACAGCTTCATCAACTCGATCTTTTGCAAAAAGGGCCTGTATAATTATCTCAAATGTTCTACCATTAGGACTACACCCCTTCTTTTTCATTCTCCTATACTGATCCAAAGCCGAGTCAATCCGATCAGTCTCCAACAAACCCTCCAACAAAAAATTCAAAGTCTCAACACTCGGTAACACCCCTTCCTTCACCATCTCCTTATAAACAAGCACTACGTCTCGAAAATCCCTCTTCTCCTTCACAAGAGCACCCAATACAGCATTAAACGTCTCAACTGAGACCCTATATCCACCTGCTTTCACATTCACAAGTACCCTTATTGCCTCACTCAGCCTACCATGTCTAACAAAAACATCAATCAATTTTAAAAGAGCTTCTTCAGCACCAGGACATCTATCTTTGACCATATGTTGACAAAAGCCTTCCATTTCCTTAACATTTCCAGCCAAACCCAGTTTCAGAATCATCTTATAATAGGTTTCTGCGGTGTGGCTAAACCGTTTTTGGAGCGAAGCCCATTTGAACAGGTTCACTGCCGAGCTCAAATCATCAGTATTATCCAAAACCCTGACCAAGTTATGAGGAACAAGCTTATTCCTCAAAGACTGAATATTTTGCTCAAATTCAGATGAATTTGGTGGGTCTGGATTGTTTTCGGGGTTAACTTCAATGGTTTTAGCGCATGAAAATGAAGAAAGGTAAGAACTTGAGCAAACCCAGATGGGGATTCTCTTGGAAAAAGCCAAAGGCCGGAGCTTTACAGCCATTGCAAGAATTCATGAACACTTTGCTATTCTATGGTAGAAAGTTACAGTGGCTTACATGTAATGAGGAACTGAGGATGATCACTGACCTGAGAATGAAGAACCAAACAGAAGCGAAAGTGATTTTAGAGCTCCAACTTGGTTTCAGACTCTCAGAGTTTGAACCTTGTTGTTTTGGTCTGATATGAAGTGCCAAGAGTTTTGTTTCTCGGCGTTGTCTAGAAAATTACTATTATACAAGTGACTGATAACCTATTTACAATAACTTCACTCAGAGTAAGGAAAAATAGTTAACGGTTAAATTTCGTCCAGATTAACCTCTCAACAATCCACTGAGAGCATCTCCAACAATGACACCCAAAACTCATACTCAAACCCATTTTTTGACTCACCCAAACCCATTACTATTCAAACTCATATTTCATCTCCAACCATTTTGTCAAAACCCATACCCATACCCAAATTTTAATAATTTTATATAATTATTTAATAATAAATGAATTATATAAACTATAAATATTAATTATATAATATATTTTAATATGTGTTGGACCAAATAAAAAAAACTTTTAATTATTAAAAAAGTTTGGGTCAAGTGTGGGTCAAGTGAACAGTAATAGGTTTCCTCTCCCAATTCCTTCTTCATTTGGGTCAAGTGTGGGGGAGGAACCCAAATTTGGGTATGGGTTTTGGTTGTTGGAGATCAATTTTTTTTGGGTATGGGTTTGGCCACCCTTGTTGGAGATGCCCTAAAAGTAAAACTTTCTTCAAACGAAAATCCGTCGTTGATCGATGAGCTTCTACTGACGATTGTTTACATATAGGTGGGCTAAACAATAATCATCGCATTTTTACTGACGGTTGTTTCATTCTATTTTAAGCTGATTTAAGTTGTATTCCCTAGGGATATGAGGAAAGGTCAGGTCGATCAGGTCAGCATATAAACTTTCAGAAAGACTGTTTTCTAGCTAGTTGTGATGTATATTACTGGGGTGAATATGTTGAGAACCATGCATGATAAGTATTTGGGCATGTCAAATGAGAGAATTAGCCGTTGAAAAGTGGAGACATTTCAGTTTCTTATGGAGAAGGTTGAAAAGAGAACTCAAGGGTGGCGCGACTAAACTTAAGCTTAGATAGGAATGAGATTATGATCGATCAAAGCGGTCAATCGATCCATTCCAACCAACGTTAAGTCGTTAACTATGAATTGTTTGGGCTTCCAGAGCAATTGTGTCATTAGATGCATCGGTTAATGGCTACCAAAATTTCGGTTAATGGCTAGCCTTTGCGATTACAGCAAACAACGTACAAATTAAGCTCCCTTCTTGTACCAAATCTGTATTCAATGTAGGTATACACCAATGTACGATCTGACGCCAATGCTTTTGTATAACATCGTAAATGTAGTGTGCGTCATGCACTTGTTTAGTCTAAACTGAAGGTGTATGAACCAATATCAGATTCCTGCCATGCCAAATCCTGCAAACGGGAAAGACGAATTGTTGCTTCTCCTCAGTGCATGGCTGGATCACCTGGTCCATATTTGCCATCAAGTCGTGCTCTGTTTTTGCTAACTTGAGACTTGATGAGCTCATGAGCAGTTGTTAGATTTGCACGGGTTAAGCAGCTCTTGATGACCTTTTAAGGTACAGAAAGCCCCCATATATAGCCTCTGCCAAGTGCCAACATATATATCCAAGCATCTTCCTCACCTTCTTTCCGTCCGAACTAGCTCAAGTGCTCAACAGCCAACGATATGATGGTATCCGATCACGTGCACTTCTTATTCTACGGTGCCATACCATCAACAATAAATACAGTAGGTGAATCAATAAGTTCATGTTGTAAAAAATAAATCACCGAAACAAAACATAATACATAAACACATAATCAATCATACAAGATCAATTACAATATCATAATAACGTATGATCAATTACAATATCATAATAACGTATGTCAAAGATATTTCAAGAGTGTAGATGAATACCTTATTCGGCATTGACAGCAGCCATTGATAAGGAATTGAAAGTAAAGCACAAAAAATGTCTTCTATGCAGCACTCAATTTATAAAAACTAAGATGGATTAGTCACTTGATTTCAACGTATCTTTGAGTGTGCATAGGGACCCCTTTTATAGCGCCAAGGGAAAACTAAATCACAGCTCCATCAAAGGGATTGAGCTTCATTCCTGATGCACTAATTTGGTTATCTCCATAATCTTGTCAATCAAGATCCATAATGTATTCCATTACATTTATTTGTCCAACTAATAAATGTTTCATGGTTAATATGGCAAATCAATTTCACATCACTTATTCTGTAATTGTGCAAAAGTTATTATACTTTAAGACTCTAATATCTTGTCCATTCTAACATTCTCCCACTTGGACTGATATTAAGGTCTATAACAAGAATTTGCACTTAGTTCAGATATAGCAATGTTCTTTTGTGCACTTGAGATCGATGTACATATAGTAATACATAAAACCATTAATCTGTCATCATACTTGAATTATGCAGAACCTTAAGTAAACTACAATCAAAGAAAATGGGTATTTGAAGACCACAAACACAATTCAAAATACAATACATAATCAATCAGAGATAATAGAATTTCAAAAGTGTTTCTTTATGTAACTGGAATACAACACTCAAGCAAAACAGTCATACCTTTGATTCTGTATACAAGAACCTGAACACAAGCTCTCAAAATTGAAAACTTTCTTTGTGCTCACTTTAACTTGCAAAAACATGATGCAGCAAATATGTTCATATATTTATACATTGCCCAGTAAACTTCCAAGCAAAAAACCACATATCACAGCACTTATAGCATCGTAAATGCTCAATGACATGAGTTATAGAATTCAGTGATTCACTGTAATCAAAATATGGAGTTCTGAACTTACTGTATTTCAATAGCAGTAGCAAAAAAGTAAAATGCTAAACCATTAATACAAGAGCAAACCAAGTCCAGGAAACAATTAAACAAAAACAATTGAACTTTATTCTAGAAAACTCCCACTGTTCTCAAGCTCTCTTAAACATCTAAATCAGACAAAACGCCTATGTTGCTAACATGTTCATTGAAAGCTGCTACAGACATGACTTTAGTAAATGGATCAGCTAACTGAGACAAGGTTCCTATTTTCAAAACTTCAATCTCACCATCCTTGACTTTCTATCTAACATCATAATACTTAAGGGCTATGTGCTTAGAATTTTTAGACCTCTTGTTATTCTTGGTGAAGTATACTGCTGCATTGTTGTCACAAAAAAATTTCATAGGCCTTGAAATAATGCTGTCAACCAAGTTGGTTTGAACCAAGAAATTTTTCAGCCACACACCCTCACACATTGCATCATAAATAGCTACAAATTCAGCTTGCATTGTGGATGTGGTGATTAGTCCATGTTTGACACTTCTCCAAGCTACTGCACCTCCAGCTAAAGTGAACACATAACCAGTAATTGACTTATTTGAAGAAGGAAAGTGACTAGCAAAATCTGAATCACAGTAAGCAACAACTTCAAGGTCTTTGACTCTTCTGTAAACTAACAAGTGAGATTTTGTCTTTTGCAAGTATCTCAAAACCTTCTTGCCTCCCACCCAATGTTCCGGTCCAGGATTGGACTGAAATCTAGACAAAATCCCAAAAACATAAGCTAAGTCCGGCCTTGTACATACTTGTGCATACATCAAGCTTCCAATGAGTTGAGCATATGACTTTCCCTTCATACTTTCCCTTCCCTATTCAGTTTGTGGACATTGATCCTTTGTCAATTTATCTCTTTTTGACATTGGAGTTTCACCAGTTGAACAATCTTGCATATCAAACCTCTTCAGTACTTTGTTGATATATCCTTCCTGTGACAGTCCCAACACTCTCTTAACTCTGTCTCTTTTAATTTCAATCCCAAGCACATAACTCGCCTCACCTAAATCTTTCACTTCAAATTCTTTGACAGAAAATCTTTTGTGTACTTCAATAACTTCATGCTAGTAGTTGCAAGCAGAATGTCATCCACATAAAGAATAAGGAAAATGAAATCTTTACCTTCAGTCTTCATGTACACACACTCATCTACTTGATTCTCTTTGAAGCCAAACTTTCCAACTACTGCATCAAATTTTAAATACCACTGCCTTGAAGCCTGATTCAAGCCATAAATTGATCTGTTCCACTTGCAAACTAATTTTTCTGTTCCAGGCTCTATAAATCCCTCAAGCTGCTTCATATATATTTCTTCATCAAGCTCACCATTCAAAAAAGCTGTCTTTACGTCCATTTGATGCAACTCCATGTTGAAATGAGCTACTAAAGTCATTATCAGCCTAAAAGCATCCTTTGTTGAAACTGGGGAGAAAGTCTTATTAAAGTCGATGCCTTCTTGCTGTGTAAAGCCCTTAGCTACCAATCTGGCTTTGAACCTCTCTATACTGTCATCTGCATTGGTCTTGGTCTTAAATACCCATTTGCAGCCTATCAGTTTATGATTTTGAGGTAGTTCAATAAGTGACCACACTTTGTTCACCTCCATGGACTTCAATTCAAAAACCATTGCCTCCTCCCATTGGTGAGAATTTTTACTTTCAATGGCCTGTTTGAAAGTAATGGGATCACTGATCTCACCAATGTCAAAATCAGCTTCTTGAAGATAAATCTGGAAATCTGCAGCTAAGTTTGCTAAGGCTGACTTTTTCTCCCTCTGTGACCTTCTTAAAACAGGCTGAATTGGCTCAGGTACTGCATTTTCCACTACAGGTTCATGGTCTTGTTCTACTGCATTCTCTACAACGAGATTTTTCATTCTGGTTTGGTTCTACAACATTCACATTTTGGTTTTGAACTACTGATGGCACAACAATTTGGTTTGTAGCTATTGGTGACACAACACTTGGCTGAAATAAAATAGGCATATCAACATCACAAATATCAATCTCAGACAATTCTTCAAACACAAAATCTTCAAACTTATCCGTGAAACTCATTTCATAAAAAAATACTGCTTTGTTGGTCTCAATGGTTCTACTGGTATGTGAAGGGCAATAGAACTTAAAACCCTTGGAATTTTCTGGATAGCCAATAAAGAAAGCTGAAATGGTTTTCGAATCAAGTTTTGACTCACGAGGATTATAAGCTCTTTCTTCTGCCCTACAACCCCACACATGTGTATGCATAACACTAGGCTTTCTCCCTTTCCACATTTCAAATGGTGTTTTAGCCACTGCCTTAGTTGAGATTCTATTGGTGATGTAGTTGGCTGTTTTGAGTGTTTCTCTCCATAGAAATCTAGGCAGACCTGAAGTGCACATCATGCATCTCACCATATTCATAAAGGTTCTATTCCTTTTCTCAGCAATCTCATTCTGTTCAGGTGTGCCTGGTGTAGTATAGTGAGCTTGAATCCCATTTTCTTACAAAAACAGTGCAAAAGAACCTTTATGTTGTCCTTTTTCAGTGTGTCTTCCATAGTATTCTCCACCCCTATCAGATCTAACACACTTAATCTCAGCATTTAACTCCTTCTCAACTTCTGCCTTGAAAATTTTAAATTTTTCCAAGACTTGTGACTTCTCAGAAATCAAGTACACATAGCAAAATTTAGTGAAGTCATCGATAAAGGTTATGAAATAACGGTTACCACATATTGTTTGTACTGCAAATGGTCCACATATATATATGTGTGAATCAATTGCAGACACAAGTACTTCTGGTTGTAGTTTTCTTTTTCTGCTTTGCAAACTTTCCCTTCACACACTCTATGCATTCTGTCAAATCACCAAAGTCTAGCTGAGGTAAAATTCCCTGCTTAACCAAGAGTTTCAATCTTTCTTTAGACACGTGTCCTAATCTTCTGTGCCATAAGTAAGCTGAATTTTCTGAAAATTTTCTTTTCAAACTCCTTTTGAAAACAGCCATATCATAATTCTCACTATCAACAAAATTTCCATTCTCAAGCATTTCCATTCTCAAGCAATAAAACATCACTGGAAGTAGTAGACACATCATTCAATAACCAATAATCACTATTCAAATTTGCAGAACCAAGATAATGGGAACCATGAGAAATTTTTATTCCACTTGAATCGATAGTAAAACAATATTGTTCTCTAACCAAAGAACTTATAGAAATAAGATTTCTTTGCATAGAAGGAATGTAATAGACATCGTTCAATATAATAAAAATTCCTGGTCTAATCTCCAACTTGACTGTCCCTATGTCCTTGACAGCCACTTTCATGCCATTCCCCACATGGATCCTAGCCTCAGTTTTCCTTGGCACCCTGCTGCTTTGGAATCCTTGTAAAGAGTTACAAACATGTATTGGTGAACCAGTATTAATACACCAAGAACTAGAACTAATATTAACTAAATTAAGTTCAATTGAATAAGTTAATTTGTTACCTTTCTTAGTGTTTCTGCCTAAACCCGGGGGCCTAGTAGATACTTGATGAATCCAACTTGATCTCCTGCAATCCTGCTCACTAAGGGGAATACCGGGCGGGCCGGTCTTCTCCTCTCCGATGCCTAAGTTAGTATAGTTGGAATATATATAACCAAGGCACGTATGTAAGCAGGGAGAGAGATAAGTTACATAATAAAGAGGATAGTTGGGGACCTTATATAGGTGGTTGGGGGTGAGAGCTGGCCTCACCCTTCGATGTGGGACTGACTCCCTTCTGTTTGTACCTTCTGGTGCCCTCTTTGGCAGGCTGGCGCCCCCGGCCCCAGGGTCCCTGGAGGCAGGATAGAGTGCTGGGCCCCGAGGCCGGGTGCTGGTGATCCAGTCCCGAGCCTTGGGCCGGGCCCTGGTGCACTTGCTGCGGGTCTGTGGGCCTGTTGTAGCCTCTCTGCGGCTACTGTCAACAAGTCCCCCAAGTTCCCGGTCAAGTGAAATCTTGAATGGGGACTTAAATATGTCTTGCTCTTGTCCCGCAGACCCGCAGGGTTACCAACCTACCGGTGCCCAGTCCCCCAAGTCCGCATTAAAGATTGGGCGTGACCGAGGTGAGTACCTGTTACCGATGGGAAGCAATAGTTTATAAGCATACTTGTAATATCAGTACTGTGGTCAGGTATTGTGATGTTATGAGCATGGAGCCGGGTGGAACCCGGAGAGTGTATGAGATGATGCCATGCAATAGATGCGTGCATGGAATGATAATGAGGCGTTGAAATCCGCCATGCAAGAGATTTGTGCATGGGATGATAATGAGGCGTTGAAATCCGCCATGCAAGAGATGTGCATGGAATTTCTGCCGGGCACTCTGCCCTATCGGTACGAGGCGGAGCTTCACTGGGTCACAACTGGGCGATCTGCCAAATCGAAACGGAGCGGAGTTCACTGAGCCTATACCGGGCGATCTGCCAAAGCGGAGTTCACTGAGCCTCTACCGGGCGATCTGCCAAAGCGGGGTTCACTGAGCCTCTACCGAGTGATCTGCCAAAGCGAACGGGGTGAAGTTCATGGGACCTCGACCGGGCGTTCTGCCATATCGAGACGAGTCTCAGGTGAACTTCAGTACTGGATCTCGACCGGGCGTTCTGCCATATCGAGATGAGTCCAGGAGTATGGGAGCTCGACCGGGCGTTCTGCCATATCGAGACGAGTCCCATATTGCTAGGCTGCAGGGAGATTACCCCGGTGTTGCGGGCTGTTTGAAGCACCGGTGAACACTTGCTAGTTCTTCTCAGCTTGTGTTGAATAAGCGTTGAGGTAAGGGGGTGGCGTTGAGGTGACAAGGCTCGCCATGCAGCCCCATGTTGATCGCGGTTCAATGCGATGCAGGGTTTTTATCCTGCTGGACAAGAGTACATGGGTTAGATGTAAACTCGCCCGGGTGTATAAAGCCCATGCCGGTCGAATGTTCTCATGACCGGGGTCAGCCATGGTACCGGGCGAAACTCGACCGGGCGTCCTGCCATATCGAGACGAGTCCCCCAGTAAAATGCCATGGGGCCGGGTGGATTCCCGGTAGGGGGTGGCGGTCAGGTGACAAGGCTCGCCGTGCAGCCCCCGTTTGCCGCAGCTGGTGCGATGCAGGGTTTTTATCCTACTGGACAAGCGTATATGGGTTAGATGTAAACTTACCCGGGTGTATAAAGCCCTATGCCGGTCGAATGTTCTCATGACTGGGGTCAGCCATGGTACCGGGCGGAACTCGACCGGGCGTTCTGCCATATCGAGACGAGTCCCCCGGTGAAATACCATGGGGCCGGGTGGATCCTATTCCCAGAATATGCTCTCGAGCCGGTTGGATGCGTCGTAACCGGTGGGCGGATCTCGACCGGGCGTTCTGCCATATCGAGACGAGTCCCCCAAGAGAGATGTAACTGGGTGGACCTCGACCGGGAGACATGCCATATCGAGACGAGGTCTCCAGTAGGATGGCGTGCAGCCGGTTGAATGATACTTAACCGCAAACTGCTACGGACCAGGCGGATCTCGACCGGGCGACATGCCATATCGAGACGAGTCCTCCGGTGATATGCAACGAAGAAGCCATGCAGCCGGTTGAATGATCATAACCGTGAACTGCCATGGTGCCGGGCAGACCTCGACCGGGCGTCCTACCATATCGAGACGGGTCCCCCATTGCTCATACCCGGATGGATACTCTCGAAGCGGTTGGATGATTACCACCGACGAGAGGTCTTCAAGATATACGAAGAAGCCATGCAGCCGATTGAATGATCATAACCGTGAACTGCCATGGTGCCGGGCGGATGGCTCGTACCCGGATGGGTGCTTTCGAAGCGGTTGGATGATTACCACCGGCGAGAGGTCTTCAAGATATACGAAGAAGATGGTGTGCAACCGTGGGATCTGGGGAAGTGTGGGAGGGCCTGACTCCTCGGTTCCCGCTCCTACCTTCCTGTCGCAAGCGTGTGGGACAAGTGGCTGACATGCATTTAAGGAGGAAGCCCATCAGTCCCGTCAGTTATGATGGCATAGGCAGTTTACCAATGCTGGAACACGTGCCAGCAGGGGGCGGTCGTGAGATGGAGGGCCTGGATTCGCAGGCGTTTGAGTTGCTGTGATTACTTGTTTTGGAGGAATTTCAATTGCCTAGGGCACTGGTGCCCTCTATAAAAAGGCCTCTTCTGCTCTCATTTCTGCTGTTGCTTCTTGCTTTGGAGAAACTAAGAGAAAGAGAGGAATCCGGCGACCACTTTGAGCCGTTTTGCCCCACGAGATCTGTTTTCTTGAGCGCTCCCTACTCTCTTCCTACCATTGCTCGCTGCTTTCGCAGGGCGGATTGTCCTCGGTTGAGCATACTAATCGGTAAGTTTGTTGATTTCTTTGCCCTGTTGTTGTTCTTGTTTTTGGCTTTGTTGTTTTACGGCGGGGGGGGGGGGGGGGGGGAGGGATCTCTGTCACTGACGGAACTGCTCTGCGGCGAACTTGGGGAGAGGTCGTAGAAGGCGGTGTTATAGCCTGTTGCTGACGAGCGCTAGGGTTTTGTTTTCTTCCCCTAGGTTGAGATGTCATCTTCGGGTTCTGACCGGGCTTCCGAATCGGCTGCCAGGGGTACCCTCGTGGATGATGCGGAGAGGCTGGATGACTGGCTCAATTCGGAATCCCCGGAGACCGAAGTCGCCGACTGCTCCGGGAGCAGGGTTTCGTCTCCGTCCTCGTCTTCGTCTTCCTGGGCTGAATCCTCGGAGACTGAAATACCGCACGGGATGCGTCTTGCAGATGCTCCGGCCACGAGCTACACCATTGGCAGAGGGAAGTATGCTGTGGTGTGTGATGAACCGGAGGGGAGCATGACCCCTGGGGAGATTGCAGCGTTCCGGGAAACGTGGGGTATCCCGGATGAAGTTCTGTTGCGGCCCCTGAATCCTAGAGAGTCGGCCTGCAACCCGGAAGCAGGTTGGGTTGCCGCGCATCAGGACCAGTTCCTGCATGGACTCTCGCTCCCGCTGCCAAACTTCGTGCAGTATATGCTTAGTGCGCTGCAAGTGTCGCCCGCGCAGCTTCCTGGGCTCCAGTGGAGGCGACTACTGAGCCTCGGCTGCTTGTACGAGTTTTCCGGGATGAATATACCAACGGTAAACGAGTTCCGGGCCTTGTATAGGCTGTCGTACTCCAGGAAGCAGGGGTCCCAGGGTTGCCTGTCCTTCAACGCCCGGAAACCTCCACCGATCGTCACCAATATGCCTTCATGGGTAGACAACAGCTGGAGAAAGAAGGTGGTGATGGTGGGCGGGAGGTGGCAGGCGAGGAGTAAAATGTACTGGGTTCCTGGCGCCTTCCAACCCATTGGCGACCAGTCGTTCGAGCTATCCGATCTTGAGCATGAGAGGATCTCGACCATACTCGGATGCTGGGACGACCTGGAACGGAGTTCTTTCAACTTCATCCGGCGAGAAGTGCTGGAATACTGCCAACTCGGGCGGGGTCCCGGTGCGTAGCAGGCCCTTTAGCGGTGATACCTTGTGCTAGTTTTGCAAAATGCTAACTATTTGCCTTCCTTGCAGGTGCATCTTCCCGGGCTGTTATCAAGCCCGAAACCACTCTTTCAATGGACGGGGAAGACCTCCTCAACAAGCTGAAGGAGAAAGGCGAGACCGTCTCGCGGACGTCGGTGGAAGAGGAGTCCAGCCGGCTCACGACTCATGCGGAGCCGAGGGCCATGGACGTTGATGACGGCGCCTATGTCCTGAAGCGGGTGAAGACCCATCATACCGCGCCCCATGCGGTGCCTGGAAGGGGCAAGGCTACCGGAGGGTTAGTTAGGGTTCCCGGTGGGGTGAACAGGATCCCCAACCGGCCGGTGTCTGTGCCGCACGTGGCTCGCGTTGCCCCGGTAAGCGCACGATCTTCTTCTCCGGAAGGTCGGGGAGAGAAACGGAAGGGCGGGGACATTCCTTCCTCCGCGCTGGTGACTCTTACAGCTGGGTCGGCACGTGAGAACCTGGCCAAACGGTTCAGGATAACCAGCGGCGCGCAAGCTAACCCTGCCGGGGAGAAGGCCGCTGCTGCTGCCCGGCAGAGTAGTCCTGCGCCTGCTGAGGCGCCAAGGGGAAGCCCGGATAGTGCACTCGCCCGGCAAGTGGCGGCGGACTTGGCCGGTCTTGGGCTGGACAGACCCGGGGTAGCTGGAGCCCTGGCGGGCAGAAATCGCCCAAAATGCAAGGAATCCGTCCTTCGGGTAAGTACCGCACGGAATCACTACACTGCTTGTAGCTTGTTTTCGTTTGCGGCTTGACTAACTGTCCTTGATGTTGTGCAGTTGCTGTACAGTCTGTACCAACCGGACGCGAGCGAGGAGTTGTCGGAGCTGAAGAGACAGATAACTGCTTTATCGGAGACCCGACAGCGCCTGGAGGTGGAGAAATCCCGCTCAGACCGGGAGAAGGCCAGATCGGAGGAGAGGGCCAAGAAGCTGGAGGAGCAGAACCGGAGCCTGGAGAAGGAGAGGGCCGAGCTAGAAGCCAAGGTGGACGAGCTCCAAGTGGGAGCTGCCGCTCTGCGCGCCGCCTCTGCTGCTCCGACCGGGGAAGATGACCCGGAACTCTACGAGCGGGTCGTTCTCAAATACCGTGAGAGCGATCAGTTCCTGGAGTTTCTGGTGAAGGCCAGGGAGGAGGGCATCTCGGATGAGTACACGGAATGGGCGGGGAAGGGATGGTTAGACACTTCCCTGATGCTGACTGCTGCTGAAGGAGATATCCATGAGCAGTCGGACATCCATCAGGAGGCGGCGGAGGGGCAGCCGGAAGAAGCGCTTCGCTCGGACTTGGATTCTTCTACCAACGGTGCCGAGTTTCCCCGAGCCGGAGTCAACACCGGAACTGAGGTTGACGACGAGGGTGCCGCAGGAGAAGCCAGCGGATTGCCTGCTGAAGGCGGAGTCGTGGCTCCTTAGGATTTTCCTTGCTCTTTTCCTTGTAATCTTTCCGGATCGGTTACTGCTTGTATACTTGCTTGAATATGAATATACTGGAACTGGCAGAGCCGGTGAAATTTTCTCAAAAGTAGTTTGCATATATATATATATATGTTCTTACAACGGTTGAACCGTGAACTATGCCAATCTAACCGCTCGGGGCTAGCGGGTTTACCAGGCCTGGTCCCGTTCCCGGTCGGTGTCTGTTCTTCTTTCCCCTACGTACCGCTGGAGCTGGTCGTTATCGATCAAACCCTGCACCGCTGTCTTGAGAGCGCAGCACTGATTTGTTCGATGAGTAGCCTCATCATGATAAAAGTAGTACTTGCCCGTTTGTGCCGTTGTAAGTTTCCCCTTCGGGTACTTTCTCTTGGGCGGTGGGGGAATGACGCTCCCGTTCTCAAGTAGGATGTCCTCGTAGGAAGCGGTGAGAGCGGTGAAGACTTCTTGACCGGCCGGTGGTGGTGCCGGCATGATTGCCAGGGGGCGCTCTTGGCGGTACGGCGCCGGCTTGTGCTCGGCCTGGGGTCTATCAGAATAGGGTCTCTGCTGCCGCTGTGGCCAGTTTCTGTTGTTGGCGTTCCGGCTGGGTCGAGCGGTGCGGTTCTCAGTCCGCTGACTGGGCTTGGCTTCCTGGCCGGGCGGAGGGTTCTCTTCCCGGGGATGGTCTTCCTGCTGCTCATCCCGCTTCCTCTTCAGTAGGTGGTGCCCGTAGGTCTCATGATCGGCCTGGGCATGTCGGATGGTCATAGCCATCAATTCGTCGTACCCCTGCGGGAGCTCTACCCGGACGGCGTAGGAAAACTTGCCCGCTCGGAGCCCTTGCTTGAACGCCATCTCGGCGATGCCTTTGTCCAGGTTCCGAACTCCGGCCGTGGCCGTCTGCCAGCTGTTGACAAAGGTTCTCAGTTCCTCTCCGGGGGCTTGTATGCAGTTGAAAAGGATGGTCGACGTCCGAGCTCCCTCGACTCGGAGAATGAAGCGGCCTACGAACCGGTCGGCTAACTGCTCGAACGCCTCGATCGAGTTCGCCGGAAGCTCGTAGAACCAGCTGAGCGCTTCCCCAGACAAAGTCTCATGGAAGATGTTGCAGCAGACTGCGTCGGAGTACCCCTTGCGCAGGTTTGGGACCGGAAACTGTCCAGGTGCTGATACGGGCAGCCGGACCCTGAGTAGGTGAGCTTGAGGGACTTCTGGTTGCCAGATCTTCCCGACTCTATGACCAGGTGCGAGAAAGGGCCCATGCGCTCATTAAACCGGGCGCCCTCCATCGGCCGCGCGGCTCTTCTCTCGTTGGCCTCCATTTGGGCCTTTAAGTCCGACACGGTGTTGGCTAGCATTTGCAGCGCTCGTGCGGTCGGAGTCCCAACTTCATCCACTAACGAAGCGCCGGGCTGGTGGTAGGTTGTCGTGCTCTTCGGCGGGCCTGCGCCGGCTGGCGACTTTTCGCGCACGGGGTCCCCGGGCCGACCGCCCGAAGATTGCCCTGCTTCGTTGTTTTGAGGTTAGATCGGTGGGAGTGTCGCCTGCGCCTCGGCCATGGCGTTACTACGCTGCTGTCCCCTCTCCAGGGCGGCCACTAGGGCAGTATTCACTGTCTCCATCTCTTCGTATCGGGCGTTGGACTTGGCTCTGTCCCTGTCGCTCTCCTCTCTTAGACGACTGACCTCTGCGGCCATTGCCCGTAGCTCTCCCGCCATACTGCTATGGCCGGGGCTGTACGTAGGGTCCCGGTCCGGGCTCTCAAATCGATCGCTTGGATCATCTGAGAACGTCAAGGAGAAGCCCCGTCGCTCTGGACTGTCTTCCTCCTCTGCCGGGCCTTTCCCGCGCGAGCTGTCGCGGTGGGGATCCGGCATGCCGGATGGTCCCCCACAGCTCCCTCCATCCTGACCGTTGCCCCGGTCGCCGCGCGGCTCCCGCGTGACGGCTGGGGTGGAGGTGAGCGTCTGCACTACTGCAAGACGTCCCTCCTCGGCGGTACCTTTCTCTCGACTCATTTTCGAATTCTCTCCCAACGGTGTTGCTTACACGGCTTTTCGTTCAAGGTTCCCACAGACGGCGCCAATTGTTTCTGCCTAAACCCGGGGGCCTAGTAGATACTTGATGAATCCAACTTGATCTCATGCAATCCTGCTCACTAAGGGGAATACAGGGCGGGCCGGTCTTCTCCTCTCCGATGCCTAAGTTAGTATAGTTGGAATATATATAACCAAGACACGTATGTAAGCAGGGAGAGAGATAAGTTACCTAATAAAGAGGGTAGTTGGGGCCCTTATATAGGTGGTTGGGGGTGAGGGCTGGCCTCACCCTTCGATGTGGGACTGGCTCCCTTCTGTTTGTACCTTCTGGTGCCCTCTTTGGCAGGCTGGCGCCCCCGGCCCCAGGGTCCCTGGAGGCAGGATAGAGTGCTGGGCCCCGAAGCCGGGTGCTGGTGATCCGGTCCCGAGCCTTGGGCCGGGCCCTGGTGCACTTGCTGCGGGTCTATGGGCCTGCTGTAGCCTCTCTGCGGCTACTGTCAACACTTAGCTTTCCAGTTCTTGTAACTCTCACAGTCCCTCTTGAGGTGCCCCACCCTCTTGCAGAAAAAACACTTAAAGCTACCCTTCTTTTTCATGTTCTCAAGCTTCTTATGGAGGTTTGGCTTATACTGGTTCCCACCCTTGCCCTTCTTCCATTGAGGCTTAGTGACAAGGTTCACAACAGCAGCCTTATTCTTCTTCAGCCTCTCATGTTCTTGCACACAAATTGCAATAAGCTCATCTAAGGTCCACTTATCCTTCTGAGTAGTGTAGGTAGTGAGGAGACTATCAAACAGACCAGGCAGTGAGTGAATGACCTGGTAAACTATGAAGCCGTCATCCAGACGCATGTTAAGGTCACCAAGTTGGGCTGAGATGTTAATCATTTGCATAATATGCTCTCTCAGGTTCATATTCATGCTATACCTCATGTTCTGCAGCTTAGACAACAACATACTAGTCTCTATTTTATCACTGCCCAGGTACTTGTCAGCTATGCATTTCAAAAACTCACTAGCATGGGTCTTATCAGGTATGACTCCTCTAACAGTATCAGAAAGGGTCTTCTTAATGGTTAAGATGCTGATTCTGTTGGCTCTATCCCACTCAATCTTGTGCTCTTTCTGTTGAGCGGTACTACCCTCAACAATCACTGGTTCAGCCTCCTTGAGACATCAATCGACATTTTGTCCCAGTAAATAAAGGTCTTTATTCGTCCTCCATTTCTTATAGTTTCTACCATTCAGCTCGACTATGGTCCTAATGCTAAGCACTGAAAACAAAGAAAAGAGATTCTACGTCTCGATTTTACAAGCTTTTAGTCTTAAGAGTTTTGGAGTTCAAAACAAAACAAACTGAAGAAAAAGATGACCAGCTTTAACTTGATTTCTTGTGAAATGAACATCTACTTCCACATGGTTTAGCTTAGAGTGATACACATGATTAGTTGCTAGAACCAAGGCTGAGATATTGTCACAGAAGAGTGTAGGAATCTGAACAATATTGACTTGAAAATCTAATAATAAGCGCATCAACCAAAGAATCTCTGATGTAGTGTCTGTCATGCTTCTATATTCTGCCTCAGTTGAAGATCGAGATACTGCAGTGCTTTTTTGAGCACCAAGACACAGGAGTATGGTTCAGCAAGATAACAAAATCAGTGGCTGACTTTCAATCACTAGGATTCCCTGCCCAATCTGCATCACAGTAAGCATGAAGATGGATGGAAGAAGATAAATCATGATTCAGAGTGTCACCCCTCCTGAAAAAGATACCTTGAGACATTGTGTCTTTGATATAGCTAATAATCATTCTTGCTGCCAGAATATGAATAGAAGTTGGAGAATAAAGGAATTGACCTACAGAGTTTGTGGCATAAGCAATATCTGGACGATTGAAAGTGAGATATTGAAGGCATCCCACCATGCTTATGAAGAATGTAACATCATGAGCTTGTAGAGGTTCTTCATCATTTAGTAGGAGCTTCAATCCTGACTTGTAAGGAGTAGAGTGTGAAAAGCAGTCATCCATACCAGACTTATGAATAAGATCTTGAGCATATTTTCTTTGAGAGACAAATAGACCATATGGTTTGTATACAATCTCAAGACCTAAGAAAAAATACAACTTCCCTAAATCCTTCATATCAAACTCCTGCTGGAGAGCATACTTAACTTCTTGAATAAGAGACTCATAACTACCAGTGATGATAATATCATCCACATATAAAAGAAGAAAAACATGACCGGTTTGTGTATGTTTTACAAACAAATTAGGATCAGCATAAGATGTGAAAAATCCAATAGAGGGCAAAAAAATTTGTGAACCTTTCATTCCAAGCTCGAGGAGCTTGTTTAAGACCATATAGAGACTTGTTAAACTTGTAGACAAAGTTTGGAGTACGTTGATTGACATATCCCCCAGGTTGTGTCATGTATATTTCTTCATTAAGAAGACCATATAAAAATACATTTTTGACATCCATTTGATGCAAGTTCCAGTTGTAATAGGTAGCAAGAGCAATGATTAACCTCACTGTTGTATGTCTAACCATCGGAGAGAAGGTTTATTCATAATCAACACCATATTCCTGACTGAAATCCCTTGCAACCAGTCTAGCTTTATGTCTTGCAATACTTCCATCTGCATTTCTCTTAACTTTGAAAAGCCACTTACAAGAGTTTAAATTTTTACCATCTGTTTGAGGAACAAGAGACCAAGTATTTTGACTCATAAGAGCATTATACTCTTCATCCATAACATTTTTCCATTCTGGAACTTTTAGAGCATCCTTGAAATTAGTTGGTTCAGTTGTTTGTGGATCAAGACTCATATGACTGAGTAAAGATATAAAACACTTCTTCTTCTGTATTCCCCTTTTTGATCGAGTGAGCATCACATGATAATTTTGAGTTGATAGAGATATGCCTTGAACATGATGTAATACATTAGCATTTGAAATATTGGCACCAATGCTAAAAGGCTTATCACTGTCACAGTTTACAACAACTGATTTGAGAACATTTTGAGGTGCGGATACAGCTGCATGGACATGTGCAGGCATTGTTGCAAGATGAGATTAAGTGAGTGTAAAACATGGCAAGTTATTAGAAGGAGCTGCAGATTGTGGTCTACTAAGAGCATTCTTATCCTTGTTGACAGCATAGGAAAAAGAACTTCCATCAAAGAAGACATGCCTTGAAATGATGTACCTTCTATTTGTTGGACTATAACACACAAAACATTTATGACTAGCAGAAAAACCAATAAACAAACATTTGATAGTCTTTGGCTGCAGTTTATTTGATCTGTATGGAGTCATAAGAGGATAGCAGGAACAACCAAACACTCTTAACATGTCAACTTTTGGAACTCTGTGATATAAGAGTTCATATGGAGATTTCATCTGCAATGTTTGAGAGGGCATTATGTTGATCAGGAAAGTTGCTGAAGCACATGCATGATACTAGAAATATTTTGGAAGAGAAGCTTATTGAAGAAGAGTGACAACAGTTTCTCTTATATGCCTATTTTTCCTTTCTGAAACTCCATTATGTTCTGGAGTGTATGGACAAGATATCTGATGTTCAATACCATTTTGAGACACAAAGTCTTTGAACTTGTTGTTTATATACTCACCACCACCATCACTACTAAACACTTTAATTGCAGACTTAAATTGAGTGGCAACAAAGGCACATAGGGATTTGAAGTAGGATAAAACTTCATTTTTATTTTTCAAAGGAAACACCCAAGTGAACTTGGTATAGTCATTAATGAAAATAACAAAGTATCTATATCCATCTATAGATACATGAGGAGAAAGTCCCCACACATCTGAATGAACAAGATAAAAAAAGAATGCACTACTGGATGTAGAACTAGGAAATTGAAGTTTATGAAACTTGCCTAACAAACATTGTTCACAAATAGTATCATCACTATCACAGTTTGAACTCAGTTACATTTCTCAAGCATCACTTTGACTATATCATTTGCAGGATGTCCAAATCTCTTGTGCCAAAGGGAGTGTCTGATTTTCTAACCAATGTAAGCTGAATGAACTTGTGATGTAGACTCCTTATTTGCTGCAGTAGAAGGCTTATTGACTATCTGAGAAGATGATGAAGATAACTTTAACTGAGGCAGATCAAAAGGTATTATATACAAGCCATTTTCACTCAGTCCCTTGAACAAAATCTTGCCCTGCACCTTGTCTTGTATCACACACATGAACTCATCAAACCAAACTAAGTAGTTTTTTTTTTTTTTGCATAATTAATATATAGAAAGAAGATGAGCAGCAAGATCAGGAATTAATAACACATTATCAAGTTTTAGTATTCGCAGCATGGCATCACCAATATGAGAAATTTTCATCTTATTACCATCACCAATCTAAATACCATCTGTTGCTGGATAGGTTGTGAGATTATTCAGGAATTGCATGTTGTTGGTCATGTGATTGGTAACACCTGAGCCAGCCAGAATTGAGGAGACATAGTTGTAGCTGCAACCATAGTTGTTGGTTGTTCTTGTTCATTTCGTTGACCAGAAAATCCAATGATGAAAAAGCATTCATCAGTTGTGTGACCTCTCCCATTACAATACTGACAGATAATGCCTCCACCTTGTTGATTGACATTGTTGTTATTAGACTGAGTATTGAGAAGAGACCTACAAGTCTTTGCACTGTGACCAACCTTGTTGCACCATTGACATGTAACATTCTGGCCTATGTTGTTATTGTTATTCTTGAAACCTCCCCCATTATTCTACCCTCTACCTCTGCTAGCATTCATTCCAGCATAGTATCCGGTACCTCCAACTTGAGAATTAACCATGGGGTAAGATGTGATTGGGGTAAATCCATAAGGAATGAGAGAGAAATGAGTATATGAACTTTGTGGGGCAAATGGATATGGTGAGATTGGAGCTGAAAAACCAGGAGGTATGGTTGGAGTGGGAAGTAAAGGAGAAGACTGAGTTGAGGTGCTGGAGTTGTTGGAGTTAGAACTTGAGGCTTGATTAACTGCAAGATTGCTCACATATGAGGGATTGATTACAATAGGCTAAGACATAGCCTCCAAGGTCGCAACTATTGGCTATGATGCCATAAAAGCTAGAGAGAAAAGCTTGAAGAAGAAGATAAAGCTGATGATTTATATATAGATTAAGAAAAAGAGTTAGATACAAAGCTTATATAGTTTCTAAGATAAAGTAAGGGACCGACATGTGTCCACTGAGAATAACATAAAAACTAATTATCACTAATTGAAATTAGCACAGCTTAATTTCATAATCCTACCAGGTGGGATCTAGGCATGGGTGCTAAGCGCGCGCTATGATGGAGCTTTGCATGCTAGGCGAAAGTTAGGCGGTGATATACGGGAGCTAGGCGGAGGCTAGGCTGAGGCTAAGCGGGTTGGGAGTACCAATCTTCCCGTATGTTTCTCCCCCTACAACTCAAGTATCCTATGGAAGATCCTCCTCCTGAAGCTGAATAAACATTAATAGAAGGTCGATCCTGCATTCACATAATGTACCAACTTTAATACCTAATGTACTAACATTCGTAAAACAAGTTGATCAACAATTTCTATACCAAACCAAACAAAAGGAAACAAATATGATTAAGGCTTAGTTTAATATTGAGTTTTGGAAAAAATAATCACTTATAATTATCATTATGAGTTGATTATGTGTTTGGTAAATTTTATAAAATTTAGTTGAAAAAACCATGATTTTAAAAAGTAAGTGAGATGTTACTTATTTAAAACTCAATTTTTCCATATTTGAGTTTTTTCACCTCAATACCAAACTAAGCCTAAGATTATTATACCGTGATGAAGTTTACCACAATTATTTGAGAACTTGGGCTCTCGTGACTAATTTAAATTCCAACAAATGAATTTAGTTTCCTTTCGTATTTTCAGATCGGATAAAATCAAAATTGAGAACAATCACAATTATTTGATGAATTGTAGCATACTGTTATCCGAATTCAATTAAACTCATTTGGAATACACAATTATTCCATATGATATATCTGTCTTCTATACATAAAAGAGAAACACAAGTGAAGTTTGCCATGGGTCAAGGTACTCGTGCAAAGGCGTCGGATCGAGAGTTGTGACCTGTGTGGCAGACGTCTACAAACCATCAAACACTGTACATGTGTGGGGACGAAATTTTGTCTTGGGACGTTGCGTTTGCAAGCCTCTCTCACAAGTTTGTTTAGTCTCGATTTTGTTACTATATTTTACGATTGATATATTATTGTTGTTCTAGTTCAGAATACGTTTGTTTCTCGATCCTATATTTTCTTTACATACATATTAGGCGTAAATTGTTGTTGTTATATATATATGTATTGTATTTTACTCTTGATTCAGCGTCTAAGATTGATCAGTGCTTTCAATTTCACTTGGGACTGACATCTTTGACCATCCAAGCCCAAGTAATTGCTTGTGGAGTTGTGGGACTGCTATATATGGACGCCTGCTGCAGCGTTCTTGTTCATTGATTTTGAAGCAGGAGAAGTAGCTTTATTCGGAGATGGTGGTGCGTTTGTTGGTCGGATTCTTGTTGCAGCCGAGACTTGCTTACCAACTGCATCCCTTTTTGCAGGAGAGGCCGTACGTTGGAGGTTGCATTTCAGTTTAGTAGAACATGATGACTCATCGATGAGGAAGGAATCGTTTTCAAAATAGAAAGATTCAAACGTGGTCCAAAATAGTACCAGGTGGGAAGCCCCCATTGGTTGAGCCCCAAAATTTGGATTTGCCGCGCTGTGAGTCAAACTCAAACCCATTTGGACCAACCACTAGCTTCGGTAATCGTCAATATTTACGAACCCCAGGCTCGGACTCTCCCCGAACCAGAGCCTCGGCAACTAACCCGCTTCTGTCACAGCCTAGATAAGACAAAAAATCACATAATTAAGTAAAACAAATCCCTCATCAATAAACCCTAATTTCTCGGCCCCATTGGGTCACACCCTCATTCCACTCTCAGCCGTCGGATGAGTGTACCATCACCGTTGATCCAAGTCTATTAGTGCTCTCTGGCTTTCATTTCAGAGGTGTGTCTGGTCTGTAAATCATTTTGTGTTAAAACAAGACAGAGATTCCCCAAGTGGGTTTTGCCTCACAAGCTCTCTCCTCAAACTGGGTCTCACTCCAAACCTGGTATGTTTCTCTCTCCAAATCTCTCTCTCTAGAACTCTTCATCTCTCTCTTTCTCTGTTCTTTGATCTCAAACTGTTCATGGTTTCAATCAGAGACTTGGATCTGGTTTTGTTTTTCTTTTGAACTTCTGGGAAGGTCTACTTGCATGTGGTGGTTAGCAAAATGCCCAATTTTTAATTCATTAGCTTTAAAGTTTAGGACTTTTTCATGGTTTATAGACTAATAGTTCATGCATGATTCTGGAAATATAATATTTTGGGTCAATTAAAGCTCTAATTAGCTGAGAATAGTGGTGTTTTGGATTAATATTTTTAATTTTGTTTGTTATTTTTAGTGTTTAGGAAAATTAAAGATGCCATCTTTCTCATCCCAGCTTCAAAGTTTGAGTCTTTGAGACTTTTGAGTTCAGATTTTGTTATATTCATACCCCCATTTTGAGGCTTCTCTCTCTCCTCCTGGGTCCCCACTATAATTTATTATTTGAGGTCGACACAAATTGGGCTTGATTCTCTCTCTTCATAATAGTAGGCTTGACGTGGAGAGGAGGGAGCTCTATTATTTGCGTGATAAATTTAAATTTGTGATATTGGTAGGCTTCAATTTTTGATATTCTGAAGCTAAATCCGTCAACTATTTATAGTACTTTGGAAGTTACCGTTCTTTTTAATAATCATAATTCTTCAAACTTCATTTTCTTGGAGACCATGCTAAATTTAATGCACAGCTACCGCTTTCATATGCAGCAGTAATGAAGATAAGGGCTTAAATCACTGAAGTTTGGTATTGAAGCAGCAAGGAGTTGGTTCAGTCTCAGTGATATTGCTGTAATTTATGATGTCAGTTTCGGAGAAATCTAGGCCAAGCTCCTCTGCTTCTTCTTCATCATCGTCGGTTTCGTTCAATGAGTTTGATCCACTGCTGAAAGATTTGAATGAGAAGAAGCAGAGCTTTCGTCGGAACGTGGTGTCGTTGGCGTCGGAGTTGAAGCAGGTTCGGAGCCGGTTAGCTTCTCAAGAGCAATCATATGTGAAGGAAACTCTTACAAGACAGGCATGTGTTTTAGTTATTATGGGATATTTTCGAATCTTGAAATCAATCATGACTCAAATTGGGTCTTGGTGTTTGTAGGGTTTGGTTGTAAAGTTTTTAAGTGATTTGGGACTTTTGTACAGGTAGTAGAGACAAAAGCTAAAAACATGGAAGAGGAGATTGGTAGATTGCAGAAGAGATTGGAACAGAGAAATCTGCAGCTTGAAGCTTCAACATCTAAAACTGAAAAGGTCCCCACTCATATCCCAGTTTATAATATTTCATTAGCTTTTAATCTGGGTTTAGATCCTTTATTCTTGGAAATGATTCTGTAATTATGGTTGCTAGCTTTTGTTGTTTGAGTTGATCTAGTTCATTAATTACTTTCTACTGCAATTTTGATGTTTTGAAATGATCAAATGAGCCACACATTTCGTACACATCATTGAGGATGCCTTTTGACCCTTTCTACTTTGTTTTTGGCGGAGCCCCCTAGGAGGAAGTGTGTCCAAATTTTTTCATGATTTTTTATAATTATTTCCAGCTGACAAGTCAAGTAACTTTGTTTGTTATGCTAAGGTATTGGAGGAGAGTTAGATATGGCCCAACTCATGAGTTTGGAATTTTTGGGAATACTACTAACTAAACTTATTAGGTGTTAAGGAGCTGTCAATTTTGAGGTTTCCTAACCAACTTTCCAATAGAAGTCTGGACTTATTTTTCTTATTAGCGATACTGTGGTGTGATAAATCCAAATCAGAAAACATTATTTAAACAATGTAGTTCCGTCTAAGCCTTTATTTGTTTTTAATGCACTTGATGTTATTGAGTTTTGTATCAAGAGAAGCAAAGCTTTGTCTCAGTTTGCATATCACACCTCAATATATGTAACTTAGCCTGTACATAGGGATAGAAAACATCTTCGAAATTGAGGAGAAGATCTATATTCCTTTTTAAGTCTTTGCATATTGGCAGACAGTTCTATTAATCATAAACACACCTACATAAGCATATAACTGTTGTCCGTTCCTTCTGCTGTTCTCTTGTATTGGAAACCATATATATTTGCTTGTTGTTTCATTGTTCTGTTGTTGTTGTTGTGTGTTATCATTTTCTATTCTTAGAGGTTAAAAGTTAGGATTTGAGAAGTCTACAGGCCTCAATGCCCTTTAATTTTACCCTTTTCTTTTTTATCCAAATCTCAGTAAAAAAAAAATCCCTCATAAAAAATCTCTCATACTTCCATTTCATAACTAAATTGCAAGACTTTTTGGGGTTTTATCCAAACCTGAGTAATGAAGAATACCATTATGACATGTGCAGAAGCCAGAAGGTAAAGAACTGGAGTAAATTGCAGAGTTGAAATCACTGTTATTGAACAATGTGAAAGATAGCAACTGTAGTCAGAAGCTTATTTTGCATCTATGGGTTCAGATTTTCTGAATTTGCATCACAATGGTCACTAGCTGCATAGACCTTGCAGCCTCTGCTCAATGAGATTTGGCATTTTAAGGCATATTATGAAGATTAATTTGTTTACACTTTACACTGATGAATCTGCAACAATACCTGAGGAATGTGCTTGTATTTTAGATGATATCCTCTGGCTGGTGTATCTAAACAATTCAATTAGTCGCAAGTTAATTTTCATAATTTTTAGTTTTTGTTAGTTATGGCTGGAATTTTTATCTGTTTACTCATTTCCTGATTATAATTTTTACAATTGAATGCAGTGCCTCACAGAGCTGGATGGTCTGAGGTCACAGCTTGCAGCAACCCAAGCAACTGCAGATACTAGTGCTGCTTCAGCTCAATCGGCACAGCTCCAATGTCTAGCACTTGTAAATGAATTAGATCAAAAGAATTGTTCGTTGAAAGAGCAAGATGAACGTATAATTAGGCTAGGAGAGCAATTAGACAAACTACAGAAGGATCTTCAGGCTAGAGAATCTTCGCAAAAGCAACTGAAAGATGACGTTCTGAGAATTGAGCAGGACATAATGCAAGCTGTTGCTCAAGCGGGGGTGAATAAGGATTGTGAGCTGAGGAAAATATTAGATGAGGTTTCTCCAAAGAATATCGAGAAGCTTAATAATCTTTTAGTTATAAAGGATGAAGAAATTGGAAAACTGAAAGATGAAATCAGGATAATGTCTGCTCACTGGACGCTCAAAACTAAGGAGTTAGAATCACAGGTAACTGCAACTGTTTTCATTATCACATATTTCACTAATACTTAGTTTACTCATGATTTACCATAACTTCTTTATTATAATTTTTAACACTGAGCTTCAATTGTTTTTGGAACAGTTGGAGAGACAACGACGAGCTGATCAGGAACTCAAAAAGAGGGTATTGAAGTTGGAGTTCTGCCTTCAGGAAGCTCGTGCCCAAACAAGAAAGCTTCAAAGGGTAAGCAATAATTTCTTTATTGAGTGGTTTTTTTTTTCAATACAATTACGATTTTCCCTTGCCTGCTTTTATTGGGTTTGCAATTAAACTAAAATCTTGTGCATGCAAATGGTCAAGCTTTATGCCCCCTTATGGAACTAGATTGAGCGTGAAACTTTGAATTTGGTGTTCTCCAATATATATAGTTACTTCTATATATAATATATATATTAAATCTAGACTATTATTCACTCCGCCAGATGGGTGAGCGTAGAGACAAAGCTCTGAAAGAGCTCAAAGACCAGTTACAACAACGGGGTGGGACAGGAGCTTCATCTGCTGAAAGACCAAACTTTTGGGAAACCTCTGGTTTCAAAATCGTGGTTTCCATGTCCATGTTCATCTTGGTTGTCTTTTCAAAGCGATGAAATTGTTGCTGTAAACCTTCTCTGTATAAAAGTAAGAATTTAGTTTTAGTCGAGGAAATAGGAATAGCTGCAGAGGGCATTTTGCGTGTAGAAATGCAAATGCACATTGTAGAGCTTCTCCTTGTGTATCAGTAGCAGAGACTTTTTTTCCCCGTAAAACCACATTGTTAGTGTATGTATGGATATTGAATCTGTGTGTATGGCATTGTGGCCAGTATGTTGTACTCTGCATTATAGTAGTAAGTTTCATGTTAATGGATGATTAGGGCCACATCATTTTAGTCAATACATTGTTTAGTAAATGCATATTGCTTCAACATGTCCTACTTCGATTTGGTTTGTTCTTAGCATTTCATAGAAACTGAAAATGGTCATCACTACTACTGCGCTGTTGATACATTTCGGAACCAATATAAATTTTAAATCTACTACCCTGACCTTACTACTTAGACCTACAATACTCTGACCAAAAGATATACAAGACGACAAAACTTTATAACACCTCTCAACCTCAACGAGTACCATTGTAGTTTCATACTTTCACTGCAGATATAGAAGAGTTTACCTTCATCTAGAACATGCTTCGGCTTCCTCAACTGTTCTTCACTTCCTTGCTTGCGTACGTAGTTATTTACACAGCTTGGACAGCTGGAGTAACCTTACAGGGATAGAAGATTATACTTCTACATGTTAAGAACAATTCTTTTAGTAACTAAGGCTGTTACCAAAAAGATGAAACTAACAAAGGGCTGCAAGCTCGCTGAAGAGGATGTTGAGCTGTTAAAACCAGGAGGGCTGTCCATCCCAAACTGTGGCATGGTTCCTGAAGATGCTGGGTTGCTTGAATTCAAAACTGAAGGTGGTGGTGTACCAGAGCTGCAAGTACAGATGAAATTAATTAGTGATATATGGACTAGCGCTTATACATTATAGAGCTCCAAAACTTGTGAGATAGAACACTTACCCTGATACACCGTCGCCTGGTGGTGGAAATGATGTAAATATCGGTGCTGGAGGAGTTGGTGATCCTGGTAGTGGAGTTGCCGGTTCTGGAGTTGTTGATACTGGGGGAGATGGAATTGTTGATACTGGGGGAGATGGAGTTGTTGGTGTTGGTGTTGGGGTTGGGGTGGTTGTTGATGATGAGGACGATGATGATAGGTAAGTACATGAACCAGTGCCTGTTCAAACGATTCACGAGGGTCTCAGATGTATGGTTTTCATAGTAGCAAGGTTTAGTCACACGGAGCATGTTATGTTTGAACTCTAGAGATTGTCAACTGATTAACCTAATCATATGTGTAACACAAGCACATATAAAATTATAAGAACTAAAACTGATTAACGAAATAAGTGTCATACTTGGATTAGTACTAACTATTGTGGCAACCCCTCCAAAGTCGCAGCTAGTTGCAACCGGATTCTTCTGATAATAGCTGTTGAATGCATATGAGGCATGGTTTTGAAGAGTATTTGGATTGAAACAGCTCCCACCTTGCTGGAGCTGTGAACAGTCCACCTTTCCACAAGCATAGTCCAAACCAGCCTGAACTGCTGTTTGTGATGCTCCAGTCTTGGCCACACACCAACTCTGCCCTGGAACTGCAGGAGCATTAGTATTTGTTGCAGGAGGTCCCACCGGATTGGTGACAGGTGTCGTGACAGGAACAACTCCAGTTGGCGCCGGGTAAGTTGTGACAGGGTTGGTTATTACTGGACTACCTGGGACTGTGATGGGAGGTGCTGTGGTTGGATTGGCTTCTGGTATTGGTGAATACACAGGGTCTGTGGAGGGCACTGTAATAGGTGTAGTGGAGGGTGTAGGATTAATTGGAGCTATTGTTACTGGGTTTGTAGAGGGGACAGTGACAATAGTTGGTGTGGGAATGTATGGAGTGGTGGATACTGGTGGTGTCGTGGTTATGGGAGTAGTAGGGAAGATTGTTGGTGAGTCATCTGCTTCATGTAAAGTTGTTTTGCGTGAGAGATCTCGGCGAGACGAAGGAAAGATCTGTTCTTCTGCTCTTTTCATCTCTTTCTCTGCAAAATCTTCCATTGGAGATACTTGTGCATATAGACCAACTACGTTACTTGTAATCTGAGGATTGTTTTCTAAAGCTTTTGTAACCTCATCGGTGAATGCAGCTACTTCAGCTGCACTGGGAACTGCTGGACTCTTGACTGTCAAGACCATGGAGACATCATTGCAAGGAAGAAGAGAATTTGCAAGGCTGGCTCTTTCGATCATCGAATGGACAAACCTTTCACCCATACTCAATTCTCCATCAATTTTGGCTTCTACAATGATAGCAGATTTCACTTGTTTGATGAAGTCACAAATCTTATGCAGGTCTCTTTCATGTGAGGTGCTCACATTTTCCAAAAATGACAAAGGAAATGCCACTGACACCTTAATTCCGCGGTCAGCAGGGAAACTAGAGAGGACTGAGTGTATAGATTTCAGGTTGGATAAAAGCATGGAGAGAGCATACTTTCTTGTATAGTCACCACTAGTTGCTATGATGCTTTTGATCTTTACTTGTGAGAGAAAGGGCATTATATAGGATTTCAGCCCTGAAATTGAAGTGGATTTGGAATTCATGGTATTTTGATGATGGCCCTCCTTCAAGTAGAGATCAACAGCTACACCAGTGCTGGACAGAGTTCTTAAACTCCTATGATCTTCAACAAAGACTCGAATCTGAGACGGGGTGATCTTGTTTCGCTTCAGAAATGATATCGTTCTACTTGGTGATGAAGTTGTAGTGTTTCCACTAGCATGGTAAGCGAAACCTACCAGAGTTCCTGTAAGGAGTGCATAGGAAAAAGGAAAACCAAAAATGCAGAAACTTCAAAATCTCAAAATGATAGTTTTAGCAGTGACTAATACTAACCCAATTGCAGTAATTTGGTGTGACAGTCATATAAAGATCATGGTTTCAGAAAATGTTAAGAAAATGACAGAACTAAGTAATATTTGTTACATACCTGATGAACATCTACAGAGGAAAGACAGAAAGAATATGAAGAGGCATTTAGAAGCTGATTTGGCCATTGTTGTGTGAGGGGCTTCTGTAATTCTATGTAGAGACCCAGAGGGAATTTTTTTCCTATAATGGCTGTGATTTGAAAACCTTCCACATCAAATTGAAGTGAATATAAGCTCCTAGAGATGCTGAGGGATCAAAGTGTTAAAGATAAAGGTGATGGAAGAAAAGGGGAGGCAAAAGTGGTAAAAAGAAAGGTGACTGGTTGTATTGATAAAGAAAATAAGTTTACTTTGTCATGAAGGATTGGTAGAATGGAGACCATCTGTGTGAAAAACAGAAGAAAGAATCAACAATGCTTTTATGCTTCTTTTTCTTTCCCAAAGAGATATAAGCTCAGGATATAAAGTGGCATAAACTAGTGGCTAATCAGATGCACATGAATGTACAAACAGACTGCCCACTACAAGTAATTCAAATTTTCTGCATTTCTTTTTGGGGATGAAGAAGATCATATTGGAATCCCCAGGCAATAACAAATGCATATACAAGATGAGTCATCAGCATCAAAAACAGCTAGCCTCTGAATAAAGGACTGCTAAAGAACGGAATGTGGTTGGACCATGTTAAAGGATGTACAAGAAAGTCTAGCCATTTTGCTTATATCAGCTAATCCCAAATGTAACCAAAACTTAATGAACATGTATCACTACAACCAAAAGGGGAAGAAAAGGTAGTGGAAAGCAAAGTGTTCCTGAGATTAGGCAGAATTTCACTTTTAGGGTCTGGCACTTCCTTCTTGAATAAGAGTTTGTGCCATGTGATCTAATAGCTGCTCACAAATCCTAATAGTGGAAATGGAAATGGAGCATAGTTTCATGGCTTCATGCTATACTGGACCATGGATCTAGTTGTGTTGTGCCTATGGAGTGAAGTATTAACAGCCATACTGCTTGTGCTGCTCCTCATTCAATATGAGCACACTCTTTGTTTTCTTCAGTTATAAAGAAGATGCAGGGTACCATATTCTCAAATGATTGATAAGGACACAAGAATGCAGTGGATTAATGTCTATGCTGGTCTGGAGATTCAGTGGTCACCTCCCTCATATGAAATCCGACCGTCAACCGGTTATACTTTTCAACTATTTTCAGTGACGTTTGAGGAGCATGGATGTTCTAGAGCATGACAGAATTTCTCGCATGCTATATACATAGATAATTGATCAAAGTGTTCATGTGCTGCCAGTGCATTTTCAGTAGCAGCAACAGTGTTATAAAGTAGCCACAACCACCTCAAGTATATGATGTTCTTCCATCTGCTAATTACCATTTGAACCAATAAATACAATTGGAGATTTGGAGCCATCATCATTATAAGGATTTGAGATAGAATATGCAAGAGCTAGGGACACAACCCATGTGTGGATTAATCTATTGCGCTTCTGTGCCTTGGCATTCAAATCGCAAAGTAGTGAACCAAAAGCAGCTTGTCTGACCAAGTCATTAGCCGAAAGCAAACAATACAGTCACAGCAGTGATAAGCTTGATGGATATAATATGGAATTAGGAAAGTGACCTCGTATGAATTTAACGGGGACAGGAGAGTGACATAGGTAAGAGATTAGCAGATTGCTCCTCTTAAATATAAGATATTAGTTATGTGGTTTTGGAATAGATTATAAGGATATTAAGTTCCGCAATCGAAACAATTGTACTTATCTATGTATCTTTTATACTCTGAAATGCAAAATGTTGGTTTGGAGTCCACTATTAGAGATTTCAGGCGCATTTCAATGCATCTGTCCGCATGTTTTAGAACATGTCATGCGAGACATAAGATAGGTTACACATTTGAAATCAATATGAGCAATGGAGCGGGCAAAGAAACCAGACAAATTAACTCAGACCGGCCGTTTCGGTCTGAAATTCTAAAAAGAAACTAATGACATGAAAAAAAAACCCGGTTCGAGTCTGATCCTTGTTTTTGAAGGAAAAAAAAACCCGGTTTGGTGTGACTTATGAATCTATGACACTACAAATAATAATGATAATATGCATAGGTAACGATTTAAGAGCTGTTTCCGAAGATTATACATACACAAGGAAGTCTGTGACATTTGGTTCACTAATATTCTAAGCTTAGATTATCCTACCAACTCCTAGAAATGATCAATACAGAAGATTATTTTGAAACCTGTACAATACGTCATTGGGCATTTCACAATGTATTGAGGTTATGAAGTTTCATCTAATGGAAGCACTCTGCACTAGTGATCTCATGATTCTACCAGGTTTCGTTTGTGTAATGGGCACATAGAACACTGAAATGACATGACCAACGAAGAGATTCTCTATTTTTTCTTACTAGAGTGCAGTTACCTTGTTGTAACTGACTTGTTATGGCATTGTCAATTAGAAGTCAGCTATCAGAATCAACGAACAAATCGCTGAAAGAAGAATCAAAAAGTGCTTCTCTTGCTGACTGGTATTCATTAAGCCGTTTCTTCAACGAGCGCAAATCTCTCTCGTCCTTGGAAGTACGATCCTAGCACAAAATGGAGAAGTCTAACATCAGTCACAATATCATGGCATCTTTCTATCAATTTTCAAATACACAATTCATATTCAGAAACCAATTCTCACTCTGACCCAGGTCATGAAGGGCCAGATTGACAACAGTAACGTGAGAGGAATTAAAAGCGCAGCACAAACAGATCAACAGACAATAGTAGTAGTAAACACGATAATAGATATCCATTGAAGTTTATAGATCCATGGCTGCTGCTTAACTTGCACTTGTAGCACTTGTTAACTTCCAACATGCTTAATAAATAGTTTGGTTAAAAGAAATACTTACAAATGATTTTTCAGAGAGTAATATGTCCACCAAGTACACCAGCCACAACACATTTGTTCTAGGGAAACTGTAAAATTGAAATGACAAAAATGATAGTATCAAATACCAATAAAGCTACAGCCCATAAGTTTTCAGGAATTTGATTATACGGATTTATTTAATGTTTAATCTTTATAAGAAAATACCAAAGGGGAAGCCATAATATACATTTATGAAATTTGATTTTCATTAGCATGACCCCACGCAAATGATTATTATACTCAAATAAATGAATTATACCTTTCCTTCCATTGGTCTTGTGTTACCTTCTTCATTTTTCGGTAAGTTTCTGACTGCAAATGGTATTACTATCAGTCAAGTCATTTAATAAAGATATAAAAATTAGGTAGTGCAAATTTAGTTTCAGTTTCTTGAATCCAAATGAAAAAGGGAGTTTCTTACTTGTATATTTCCTCTTACAACTTTAAAAAGCTCCGGGTCTGAAGATAGGTCTAGAAAGAGTATGGCTTCACCTGTGTTATCATGATTGTTAAACATGCTACACCAACAAAAAATGTAACCATTACCATAGCAAGCACATTACAAAAACTTGAAAACGTACTCACCAGTATTGATTCTTGAAAGAGTGAAATCAATTATTGATATTGCTAATCCAAAAGAGCGTATGAGCATCTGCTTTCCATCAAGAGTGAACTGCATTGTAACTGAATCACTCCTACTCAAAAGTATGTTTCCCCTGTAACAAAAGCATAACACCAACTCACAATCATCTATTCAACTGATAATATTACAGACGGAAAAAAAAATAAAAAAAATGAAAAACCATACCAGTGGAGATCACGGTGCTCAAATTCATATGCAGCTTCAGCTACAGCAAGTGCAGTTGTAACCTGGAATGACAGTTCAATCATTTGTTACAAATTAAAGTTCAGCAATCACCCAGGAATCACCACAAGAATGCTGTTTCAAAACATGACTTACCTGTACTAACAAACTCCTTGCCTCATCAAAGTTAAGAAGTACAAAGCTTTCCAGATCTTTGCCACCATGCTCTAAAACAAACATGACATACAACTGTATGCAGAATTGACAAGTACATTAATTAAACCTCTTCAGCGCACACCATAAGAAATAACTCATCCATGCTTGATAAAATCACCAAATGTTACAGAAGCTTACTAAGATGGCACAAAGTCCATATACCAAAGAGAAGGAGTTAATATTCTGTTTAATTAGATTGATTACACACAATGCAGAGAACAAAAGAGAAGGAAACCTGGTTCTCTGGAAATATATGAGGGTGATCATTTTGTGAACCATGATTGTTATCCCAATCTTCCCATGCTTTGATCAAGGCAGCATCATAACAGCCTTGACACACCCTCAAACTACACCAGAACCAGATCACAGAAATATATATAAATCTTGCAACTGATTACAAAATATGTAACTAGGATGATTGACTTAAAAGTAACTACTTACTCTTTCGTTTCTATAAATGTTGTGCATACATTCTGAACATTATCATTATTTCCTCTCAAGTAATTAAGCGTGCGGGAAAGGACGACCTCCTCTAGCAGTTCTTCAGATTTCTGAAACATCAGCCTCCACATCTCATTATCCAAAAATGAATAAACCCCAAGGAGACAAAGGATTCTAGTAAGTACCTTTTGCACTTCCCCATTCACTCGAAAGTTGCCATCAATAGGAACTATTTTGCAAACACAGTTGCCAGCCTTGAAAGCTTCTCCATATGTCCCTTCGCCAACTTTTTCAATATCCTCTGGATCACTGTTTCAAGATATTTTCATCCTTCATTAGCTGATAAGAGCAAGACCTATCATCGCAAAGGATAGCTCAAAAAGGAAACTCAAATAGTAAATATGAGACGGAAACATTAGAAAATGTAGAGAGCGTATATATAAGCAAAGAACAGACCAATACTTGGAGAGTACATCCTGTAATTTTGACGGAGATGACTGGTCACAAACTTCTAATAGAGCATTAAATCTATCCAACTCCTCAGAAGTTGATACCAAAGAGAGTTCTTTTACAGCAGCATCTATATCTTCATAACCTTCATTGCCCACATGGGGAAGTGACTTGGTGGTGCTCCTTTCATTCACACTTCCATCGAGCAATTCCAAATCAAATTTAATAGAAGGCAAGTGAGAATTGACTTTAGAATATCTTTCTGGGGTTTTCAAACTTGAAGCTTCAAGTTTGATACCACTAATTGGTGAGGGCCGCATGGCTGGAGTTTGAAGGATCCTAGCCAATGTGTTGGAAGACCTTAAACCGAAATTCAACTTCTTGGATAACAACCATTTCTCTAATGCTGTACATAACTTGGGTATTTCAACATTTCCTTTTGGGACTCCAGCGACCCATGTGCGGGGTATGGGTGAGGGGCTCTCCTCTATCAATTCTTCTTCATCAACCTTCGCAAAGTAAGCTCGTTCCTTTTCAAAGTTGTACTTAGTCTAAAAAAATTTGAACATGAAAAACGGCATAAACAAACCATGAGTACAACGCTTTCATACACAAAACAAACACATAGACAACTCACTTCAAACTTTAAAGGGTACATGCATTTGAGGCAATAAGTTAATAAGAACATGCAAAACGAAAACTGCAAGTTTCTTAAAAGAGTAATAGTGTCTCACTTTGGGACGAGGAGGTCTTCCCTTCCTTTTAGCCTTCTTCTGTGGAGGATGCTGATACTCCAAGCAAGCACCAACAGCAATACTTGTCCTCCCTCTATTAAAAACCAAAATCAATCAAAGCTAAACTGAGAATATATCTATAACATTTAAGCAACAATATTCGCAACATTAACAAGCTAATCAAGCTCAAACCACTAAACCAAAGAACCACGTTGTCTGCAAGACTATTCAAAATTAACCAAAATTCAAACAACAATGTCATAAACCCCAATTCCAAGTTCATTACTAATCACAAAAGGATAGAGATAAAAAACAAACCTTGTCGAAAGAAAACGATTCCAACTGATTCTCTTAGCTGGAGCAGCAGCCAAACTCACCCTGAGCTTCTCTTTTCGACTCGAAAGCGATTCCCTCCTGAATTCAACAAAAACAAAGAAACCCATCAACATTTTCTAAAACCCAAAAACACCAACTTTCTAATTTCACACAAAAACCAACTAAAGACTGAAACTTTGAACATACAAAGGCTCATCATCTGTATTGGGCTTTCTGGGTTTTCTTCTCCGGTAAACCTCCTCAACTGGGTGTTCTTGATCGGTGAATTTCCAGCCTGAAATGTGATTCGAATTGAGAAATGGGCAAAATTAGGTGAAGAAAATTTAGGGGTTTTAGTGTCAGTACCTGAATTGTTGGAGCACATTGTCGAATGTGAATTAGAGAGAAATGGGTTCGACTTCTGCCTCGGGATGAGTGAAAGCTGCTTGGGTACGATAACCCGAAACCCTAAACCCAATTTTGGGTTTGGTTTTTATAACAGTGGAAGCGCGCGGGAAGTTGAACCAGTTCAACAATATAGAGGAAGGGTGACGGTAATGTGAACACATTTCACTACTTTTTTTGTTTTTTCTTAGCATAAACTAGAACACTTCATCGACTCCAGCCTACAATACATTGATTCCGGTCACGCTTTAAAATAATCCCCACCTCCTCACACACATAGGCCTAGAAAGAATAAGAATATGTGTAATACTAGATATCTCTTAAATGAGTCTGAAATATGTATTCATTACGGCCACTAATTTACGTTACTAAGAGATAAATATAAGCTAAGAACACAAAGAAAAGAGTATTGGACTCAAAGAACTGATTAAACACATAAGCGAAAACTAGGATCCCATGAAAAGACCACAGCCACCATGGAGCATTAGAAGGGTCGATGTCATTAGCTCGTCCGCCGTTGTCGTTATCGCATACTAGATCAAGTAGTTAAGACAGGTTTCGTCCAAAGTTTGGTAATAACCAACATCAATGGATCAGTGACTTGAAATTGATGGGAGAAAAAAAGAAATAGCCACCGTCGCCTTAAAGGGTCAAAACACCCGTTGTCCGCCCTAAAGCGGTGGGGCTGCTTCGAGTCGGTAACATCCACATCACCTTTCATGCCATGAATGCTAGCGAAAACAAGAGTGTGGAAAACAAGAGGGAAGATAGAAGGTTGAAATGGGTAGAGATGGAGAAGTGGTGATGACCACAAAACTAGAGGATAATTTCCATATGATGATTTTGGTAAAAATCACAAAAAATCTTATAATATGTTTGGAGTTATGATATTCTGTCTTTGTTGGGATCAATCTCAACTGTTAATTTATAATTATCAATGACAATCAGTGATCATGATATTACTAACACATTCAAGTACCGCTGTACCGGTACTCTGAGCATGGAAGAAGTTGTCCAAAAATCTATAACATGGGATCTAGTTTTCACACTTTACATAATCAGTCTTAAATACCACTTGGGGTGTTTGTTTCATGGGACTGTAATAAGTGGGACTAATTCTTAAAGAAGAGCTGGACTCCTCCTTATTCCAACTTAATACCCAACCCATGACTTCAATATTTAAGCCAAGTTTTCTCCATTTTTTTTTCCTGCATTTCGATTCCCCAATCAAGTCAAGCCCCTGCTGCACAATAGTCTCCAACAACCCCAGCTCTTTAAACCCCTTATCAAACCCAACAACCTCACTCAACACACTCCCAGATGCACACGGCTTCAGAAAAGCCTCACTCTTCTCAGCTCCCTTGGAAGGCTCAGGCGACGAAAGCAGCTCAGCTTTCAGTAAGTCTTAGGATGGCAGTGTTTGCATCATCAAATAATACAGAATCTTTATTGCTATGTAGCAGAAAGTTAATCTTTGCCGCATCAACAGGAGTACAGGACCATCACAAACATGAGCCAAAGCGAATCTCATGGCATCAAAATCTGGCGGCCATTCCAGCTCTGAGACTGAGAGACTGAAAGGATGTCCCATAAAACAATTAGGAAAAAATTCACACACAGTACCTGAACTTAGGTGGTCAGGTCAGTTTGATATCTCAACTTTTTTTCGTACGATAAACATACTCCAACTTATTTATCCGTACCAAATGTGTACCCACGTCACTGTTTTGATGACGTGACACCTCTGTTTTTGTATCAAACTGACCTGACCACCTAAGTTCAGGTATCAAACTGACCTGACCACCTAAGGCCACGTCATCAAAACAGTGACGTGGGTACACATTCGGTACGGATAAATAAGTTGGAGTATGTTTATCGTACGAAAAAAAGTTGAGGTATCAAACTGACCTGACCACCTAAGTTCAGGTACTGTGTGTGAAATTTTTCCAAACAATTATAGGGGAACTTTTGATATAACCTGTGGCCAGGCTTCTCAGAACTGACAACTTTCTCATCCCTTTCAGGATTATAATCTCATCTTCATAACTCTACAGCCTCTGAAACAGTTTCGACTCCTCCTCCACACCAGCCTCCTCTTGCTCGTCTCCCTTCTTAGCCTTCTTCGAGTCCTTAACGACGAAGAACAATACAACCCAGAAACCAAAAATTGAAAATTGTCAAAACACAATCGAATTGAAAGATTGAATTCACCAAAACAGAGAAGACGAAGAGAGGTAGAATTCTCATACCATAAACACTGAAGAAATCGTCTGAATCGCAAAGGCTCCACCCAAAAACTCGAAGCTTCTCACCACAAATCCTCCTTCTACAGTAGTTAACTGGAGAAACGAAGGCTAGGGGTGCGTCGGCGACGTTGAAGCGATCCAAAAGAATGTAGCCCGGCGTTAGAAGATGGCCGGACGGAGAGATTCTGCTTTGGTCTTCCTCTGTGCTTCAGCCGAGTTAGAGAGCGAGCAGCGTTAGAGAGTCCCATGAATTGAGGTGTCACTCTGTAAGACCACAGCAATGAGTGTTTTGGGCTTGTAGAGCCCATTAAAAATAGTCCATGGCTGAGCCAAACATTGGACAAGTCTTATTTTCTTATGGAAGACGGTCAAATCCCATCCAATCTCATAAAATAAGCACCTAAATAATCACTTATAATTATCATTATGAGTTGATTATGTGTTTAGTAAGTTTTTTTTATAGGGTGCTTATTTATAAAATAGACAAAATACTGATCACTCCTTGTGGTCTCAATTTTCTACTAATTGGTCTATTTCATCCAAAATGATTGTTTACCATTTTTAAACTTCCTCAAATGCCCTCAAGTTATTTTTCTTATTTTTTTACTTTCTCTTCTTCAAAACCAAAACCGAGAGAAGCTCCAGAATATCTGGGTTTATAATTGTCCATCTTCAATCTAAGAATTTTACAATTACAAACTGATTGAAATCGGGAAAAAAAAATATGCAAGTTAATTTGATACATATATGGCTAATAAAATCAAATAACATCACCATAATCACGATGAAATAAAATTATATCAAATCTCCATCATATCAATTTAAACCAAAATGAGATTAAAATAAATTATCATCATCATCTTTAGCATTAACCGCACTCTCTAAGCACCCACGAATAAAACTATAAAAATAACTACCATTTCATATAATTAAGCTTACAAACAAAATACTACTACACTAGGTTTAATTTTTTATTTTTTTTGCCAATAAGGCTCAAACTTAATTGGGCTACATAACCTTTCATGGTGGGTTGTGTATTCTTCGATTTTAGTTTTGAAGAAAAAGGAAAAGAAAACAAGAAGAAAAATAATAAAACAACACCTAAGGGCATTTGAGGAAATTAGAAAATAGTTAACAATAATTTTGGACAGATTGGACCAATTGGTCAAAAATTGAGACTACAAGGAGTGACCAGTTGAAATTGAAAGCACGAGGACTAAACTGTTGAGACTCTAAAAGTATAAGGAGTAACCAGTATTTTGTCCTTATAAAATTTAGTTAAAAAAAAACCATGATTTTAAAAAGCAGGTATGTTGTTGCTTATTTATAACTCAGTTTTTCAATATTTAAGTATTTTCACCTCAATACCAAACATATTTTAACATGAGCATCAATACGCAAGCTTTAAAATGAAAACACAAAAACATCCCAAATGATAGCAAGAAATCCGCGGATCGTATATGGTGCAGACGCTGATAGTGCCTATTGCGCATCATCAATATTGATAATAACATATTGTCGTAGGAGAAACAAATAATAAGTAAAACGTAGTTTTATTGATTGATAAGGAAGCTTTTATATAGACATTACATCAAGTATCCCGAATAATCAGGGATTCTCTATCTACTAAATATACTACATATCTAGTCTAATTAGGTCAAGACACACCACGGAAGTTACGGAATTAGCATTCCTTGAACACTCCCCCTTGTGTCGCGTACCTAATGTGACACGCTGCATAACATGTTGCCTCGCTAAAACCTTGTCAAGCAAAACTAAAACCACTTGGGTAAAATAAAAAGCTTGGTCGAAGAGAAAAGAGCACAACGCACCAACTACAATTGAAGATTACATGTGAGGTAGACTCCTCCTGATGTCTACAAGACAACTCCCCCTGATTGGTAACTCAATCTCGGAGTTTAGATTAGTGGCGTATACAAACGCTCCTCACAAGCTTCAAAATTAGGCGTGGCCACTAATCTAGTCTTTGAATATGGCCACATTATCCTTGTATTAGACCAGCTATACTTAACTATACTTAGTCTTAAGGAAGAATGTTGCTTAACAACTCAAAACTAGAGTTCGCGTTGAAAATCAGATTCACGCACGGCATGACCTTCGTGTACTTAAACAGTCATAACTTCTTCGATACAATAGGTATGAATGAACCATAAAAAGTTATGGAAACTAGACACCCATATATTTCCGGTGATATAAAGTAAACAATGTGGTTCATCCTGAGCTGATCACAAAGCTCTGTCAAATGTGATTGATCTGCAAGTTACCAGACAGATTCGTCCTACTTTACCAAAACAGCCATAACTCACTCAATATGATAGCTATGATCAAATGGTTGGTGTTTCTGGAAATTAGACACATAGACTTTTTCAACAGTATCAACTTTACCATTTTACAACAAGTGGGCTGTCCTGTATACCTCGTAGAAATCGACATATAGAACCATGCAGATTCTGGAATTGCCTGTTGATGTGTCTTTCATGATGGGATTGAATGAGCCTAAACCTTTCACACTTGAAAGAAAGTACTGCCATATACCATGGCATTGCGTGGGCGCATCTAGCCATTACCTTGACTTTATAATTTTATAGCGAATGAGATGTTGAGTCGAGCATATTATAACAAGTACATAATTGCGCACATGGTACTTAGATGGAGAGTTTCATCTCCCAAGACTTCTCGTCATATAGACGTAATGAGTCTTCTCAAGACATCGACTTGATCATGGGATACATATAGGGTTTGGTTTAACGTCATTTAGATAGCCACAAGCCGATAGATGAATAAGTTCATCACTAACGGTTCTCACTCTTGAGACCAAGTATTCCCAAGACCCTTTCATTCTTAACGTCGGATTAGTGATATCTCAATCACAATACATCCGAAGTTTACATGCAAATAAGCATGATTCTTTACATCCCATCTCCAATCAAGTAGTCAATCAATCGTGTTTTTTGCTCACTTGACTTGGGTGATAACAAATCCGTTTAAGATATTTATGTACATCTCTTTACTTAGTCCCGATAGAGATGATTTAAGCTGCATGTTCAATTTTTCGGAACTACCTAACTGACAAGGTAGTGGAGTGCAATATGACTTCATTACGAGAGTATATGTCATCGTAGTCGATTCCAGGGCGTTTGTGAGAGACTTTGCGCCATAAGGTGAGCCTAGACTCTTTTTCTCACTGCGCTTTTCATAAAACATTATCGATAGGGTTTACACTTGCGGTATCAGCATCACCCGTCCAATGACCTATCTCTTTGTTTAAACTGGATCGCATATCTTTCTGTGTAGGCCAATTCACAACGTTGGTATTTGCTTCAACGAAGTGAGTGTGTTCGATATCTAACTCATAAACCACGTTCTCATGTACACTAGTGTAATTCGCATTTGTAGAGATCTCTATATGGATCGGCTTTGCATTGAGGTGTCCTCCAATGATAAGCATAATCCAGAAAATCCATGAGACGAATGAGTTTTCATTGATCGAATGATCAAGTTCTGCCAAACTCGCATTCGGCGAGTGTATATCGAACTAAGTGCCCTCCCTACACTTCTTGTGAGAGTCACGGCCTAGTGACACCATCTACCACTTGTGTGGAGTCACCATGCCACCATCTATGGGTGATAACATGTCCATTTATCCGGACATTAATTATTACAGGCATGTTTGAAAGAAGACTATTATTCTGATTTTTTCCTTGAAAGACCAATAGTTTGCCCTTTGCAGCATGTATATCAAATCTCGTCACTTTGATTTATGAGACTTTGGGAAACATGATGAGGCATAGTGGGGACAAACCACGGTGATACCAAGTCTTTCTACTTGAACATACTTGTACTTATCTCCCCCTAACGACGGGAAAACTGACTCATCAAAAAGTGACATAAACGGGATCGCCTGTTAAGGTTTCTATATAGCGGACTATAGGTGGAATCTCATGTCTTATTCAAAGACAATATTCATAATCAAAGAACTCATCATTAAACGCTTGTGGTGGCTCAATATGGCACATAAAAAATGTGGACGATAAAGGGTATTGATCGTTAACACTTATACGTTAACAAGATGCATTCCGTTACAAAATGTAACATGCATGTATGCTTCTTGAAACGTTTCACTAAGTTCTGGGACACCAAATGACACCAAATTTTAACAGTAGGTAGGCATGTGTGTTAGGATTCCAATGCCGGCAGCCTCATCACCGGAACCGGCCGAAAACTTACCGAACCGGTCGGAAAAGTCGCCGGAGGTCAGTGAACGTTTTTGTCCAGCGGTTTACCACCTTCCAGGTGTCTAATGGCCCTGAAATTTTGTGAACAGGAAGCCATGGATGTTAGGAATCGGTGACTCAAATTTCACCTTAAGAACCGGCCTAAACGTAGGTGAACCGGTCCTTCTAATGATGAGTCCGTGAGCTGGAAAACCGGGATTTTTAGGTTTTCTTCAACTTTTCAATCATTGTCAAGGTGCTTCATAACATTTAAGTGTTATGGATTGAGTTTAATCATTAGGTATATCACCATAGTTTCATTGTGTCTCAAATTGAACTATCAGAAGGTATCAAAGCCATCATCTTATGTATCATTGTCTTTAGCGTAGGAGGACGTTACTCCAAAACTATGCCAAAGATTAGGCTTCCATATAATGAGCTTAGCTAATGAAGGATCATAAGGGGGGAATCATATGCACTTTTAAATGCATAAATAGTGCTTCCATTGACTTGGAGGAAGATTTGGCTGACGTTAATGTCATCTTTAAGCCTTAAGCATTGCTCATGACGCTACCAAATATTCTTTGAGTCATCTTTGATCCCAATAGCTTCTTTGCTCAAAAGAAACGATGTCCATGACTTTCTTGCATATATGGATCATCAGAATATGTCCAAAATTCTGGACGATGTTCATTAGAGTCGACATGAGTCGTCGATCAAAAAAAAATCCGAATCATATATAGTGTATGTGCAATATATTCACAATATTGACTCATAAGTTGTGCGCATTCATTAGAAGCGATACATAAGAAATCAATTCAATTTTCACAATGAGTTTCTAGGTGATAAACGTGGGCACGAATATCTTTAAGTAGTGAGCAAAGTTCAATTGCTTCTTTATGCATAGATAACATATGTGACTTTGAATCATAATGTCATAAGACATTGAAATTTTTAAGCATGAGAATGCTCTATGATTATATGTGATGAACTAGTCATCATAGTCACAATGGATTTATAAAATTCAGGAAGATTAGCTACACACTCATTAGCTACACACTCATTATCTCTATGATACATTCATAAGAGTTTAGAGACGAGATTTTATGTCAAGTCATATAAACCGGAATATATATTTAATTCCTATAGAGTGCGTTACATGGCGTGTAGTATCACAAGATAAAATATAGACATGCTTAAATGCGTAGTAAATACATCCGTTAACGCAAAAAAATAGAGCCGAAAAACAACCAACTGAGCCAACATCGATACTGTATAAACATAAATGTCTAAAAACTAAGTATCAATGACCGAGGCCATGAATTAGCTATCCGAGGCCGAAGCCAAGCTAGAGTGGAAGCCAAGCAGAAGCAAGGCAAGATAAAGACCTGGTCATGTATAGGCGGGTGCAACGTTGCCAAGGCCGAAGTCGAGGTAGTGCACAGGCGGGCCGAGGCCGAACAAATGTCCAGGCAAGCCAAGGCTGAAACTAAGGCGTGTCGAGGCAAAGACAATGGCCTATGGGGCCGAGACTTAATGTTGGAGTCGATGTCATGCGGGTTGCCGATGGCTAGCCGAGGCCGAGGCTAAGCCTTACCGAGGCATAAAACAAGAACCTGACGAGGCCGAGGCCATGCTAAAGGGCCAAAGGCATACCTAGGCCGAAGCCAAGACGTGATGGGGAGAGTGCATGAACTTATGGGGTTGAGAGGGCTGCGGGCCGGGCCGTGTACAGGCCAACGCCGGGGCGAGGCTAGGCAGGCCGATGTGCCGGCCAAGGTCCGGAGACCGAGGCGGAGACAACATGTGGTTGTGGCGGATCTGTTGGCCAAGCAGCGCGCAAGCCAAGCCAAGGCCGAAACCGAGGCTAGGCAAGGCGGGCTTTGGTGTGCGCAAGAGTGCCGAAGCCGAGACCGGGCAATGCGCATGCATCCGCGCATGTACGCAAGTATGTTATTTCTGTCAGAATCCAGAGACTCTAACAAAAGCACAATAAAGATAGTTCGACACAAAGATTTATAGTGGTTCACCATGTCTATGACGGGCATGGCTACGTCCACTCAGGAATATACTATGATCGGCCAATAAACCATCGGGGTGGTTACAAGCGTAGAATAGCAAGTATCCAATTATCCCATATCTAAGGGGGGAGCCTTCTATTTATAAGCAAGGAAGGCTCCCTCCTTTACAATGTTTCCGATGTGGGATGCAGTTACACTTTTCATACTCACGAAGCTTCTTGTGGAGCCCGGAAGCATGACTTCTGGATGCGGCACCGGTGGTCTTCCACAATGGAGCTGTAGCCGAGGTTGTGGTCTACCCGATACATGCCGGAAGTAGGACCTATCGCATCGGTTGGCCGGTCTACAAGGTCGTTGGATATGCTTGGCGGTGCACCATATCTACTGTCAACAAGTCCCCCAAGTTCCCGAGTAAGAGGGCAATCTTACTTGGGGAGTTAATATAATGTACCGCCAAGGGTATGTGATGACCGAGTGACGTCACCCCCACTAGTCCCTCAATTCCCTAAGTAAGATTGGACTCATTACCGGGCGTTCGAATGCCGAGTCCCCCAGGTTTCCCGGTGGAATGCATTTGTCGTTGGTTGATATGTACCTCAGAAAAAAAAAACAATTAATTAGAAATGAAACTACTTACAACAAGCAAAGAGTTGTTATACTATGCTTGTGAACACGTTGACTGCCCAGTGATACGAATGCCATGCTTGCGGACATTAATTGAACACATATATGATCATGTATCGAATGAAGACATGCATTGCTTGAAGATGTCATGCATAGTCTTTCGTTGGTGTTGGCTTACCCGTTGGAATGCCTCAGCCTTAGTTGTTATTGACTTGGAATGCCTCAGCCGTTGTTATTGGCTTACCATTTCCCAGAGGATATAACTCGGCCAGTCACACACGAAAGACTATATGCTATGCACCAACAAGCTAAAAATTACCAGTGTAGCAGGTAATCATGCACATTCATTAGCCGGTACAAAAATAACCATGTGTTTAGCAAGGTACAACATGCTTATACGGTTATATTGCAGCGGGAAAACTATTCTTAACATGTTTGCTAAATAAATATAGAGCACATATCTTACATAAAGGTGGAGCAAACATAATTGTGAGAGTTAAAGACTTAGCTTTACTAGAAGTGATGCAGTTTGATTTCCCGCTCGGAGCAATGCCATTGCCCACTTGTTTGAACTGTGGAAAGGATCGGGTGCCCAAAGGAGATTGGTGGGTGTCCAGAGAAAATGGTTTCCGGTCAAACCAGCGTTGACCCGTACCCAAACCCGGCCCAAACCCGCTGACCCGCTGGGCCCGTTGACCCGGTGCTGGCCCGCTGACTGTTTTTTTTTTCTTCTTCTTCTTCTTCCTTCCCGCTTCTTCTTCTTTCTCCTTTCTTTTCCCGCTCTTTTTCTCTTCTTCTTTCTCCTCTGGTTTCTTTTTCTTTCCTTCTCTTCTTTTCCTTTTCTCTCTCATCATGCCTGAGGGAGACGACCGCACCGGAGGAGAGAGTCGACAGCACCGGAGGAGAGAGAGCCACCGGCACCGCACCCGCACCGGAGGAGACGACTCGCACTGCACCCGCACCCGGAGTCACTGGTATCGGACCCGTACCCGGATTCACCGGCACCGCACCCATACCCGGAGAGGAGAGGCCACCGGAGGGGCACCGCACCTGTACCGGAGAGGAGGGCGACCCTGGCGGAGAGAGACGACCGGAGAGAAGGAGAGGAGGACCCGGCCCGGCCAGTGCCCACGTTGAGCTTCCTCGCCGCCGCCTCCACACATTCCCGCCGCTCGCTTAAACGATACTGCGAGGTGAGATCGGAACCGGCGCGAGGTGGAGGGAGAGCCGTTCAATGCGGCACGGGAGGAGAGCGGGAGTCGTTCTTCGTTTCAGCGGACCCAGAGCTAGGCTGACGAGAGGCACTTTTCATCGGCCGGTGGGGAGGGTTACCTTAGGCGAGGTGGCTCCGGGGCGGTGTTCGTGGGCACCAGAGGCGTCACGTGGCACCGGGCGGCTTTGAACTGTCGGAAGCCAGACATCGGGCTGCGGCGTCAGGTTGCCAGATACCGGGCGGCTTCAAGCTGGGGCTGCGGGGCACCAGTGGCATCACCGGACCTCGGTTGCTGAACCGCTGGCCTGTTGACCCACTGGATAGTTGACTAGTTGACCGGGCTGGGTTGACCTGCTAACCCTGATGAAAAAAACTGTTGGCCTGTTGATTATTTGAACCTGCTGTCCGGGTAGCCTGCTGGTAAAGCACTATGAACTTTTTGAAAAGCTTCCCACAGACGGCGCCAATTGTTTCTGTCAGAATCCAGAGACTATAACAAAAGCACAATAAAGATAGTTCGACACAAAGATTTATAGTGGTTCACCATGTCTACGACGGGCATGGCTACGTCCACTCACGAATATACTATAATCGGCCAATAAGCCATCAGGATGGTTACAAGCGTAGAATAGCAAGTATCCAATTATCCCATATCTAAGGGGGAAGCCTTCTATTTATAAGCAAGGAAGGCTCCCTCCTTTACAATGTTTCCGATGTGGGATGCAGTTACACTTTTCCTACTCACGAAGCTTCTTGCGGAGCCCGGAAACATGGCTTCCGGATGCGGCACCGGTGATCTTCCACAATGGAGATGTAGCCGAGGTTGTGGTCTACCCGATGCATGCCGGAAGCAGGACCTATCGCGCCGGTTGGCCGGTCTACGAGGTCGTTGGATATGCTTGGCGGTGCACCATATCTACTGTCAACACATGTATATTTGTTTCTTAACGATCATAGGCTCGTTTATTTTTGTGATTTTCGAGTTAACATCACCAATTAGATTGGTGAATTCAAATCAACATGCCATGTAAATGTGTAATGCGATACATGACATTCACATATAGCTATTTAGGGAATCGAACCATGTATGCATCATAAAATTCTCGTCCGTTCATTTACTTGAACAATATGAGAGAATTAAGATTAAATGCCAACGGTTATATCGAGATCTTGACCATAAAGAGTGTATCGACTAAGTAGCATTAGTCACACATGTGAGGTCTATGTCTTCACAAAATACACGGATTTGTAGTCACTTTGACTATGAAATTGAAGTCATATGCTTCATATTTATCGCAAATTATCTTTTACTTTTGAAATCCGTAATCATGAGGATATACTCTCATCTTCTTCCATGTATCTTTTGTATACATTGACCAAATAATTTCATTATTTGTAATTAGTGAACCGATGTAGAACCATATCAATGACATGATTCTTTTTTTCTATTTTTTCAATGGCCCTTTTTTTCTTTTCTTTATGACATGGGGGTTTCGAGGCGTAGCCTCCCTCCTCTTTTTCTCGGCGCATTTTGCGGTTAATTTTTCTTTCTCTCAAAAGAATAAGAGGGAATGTATTGAATTTATGTCGAGACCAAGATTATGGTAACTCAATTCAATATTTATTGTGACAATTTCCGTCACATATCGATGTTACAACGACAATTTTCGTCGCACATTATGAGTTTATCCCTTTGTGACTCCCTTAGGATCGTCACAAGCATCGACAATATTATATCGGAATCGTGATAAAATAGTCACGAAGAGTTGTGGTTCACAGTGACATCACAGCCACAAGCACAACTTTGGACGGTAACATCATAGTTACCCCTTAGTGATACGCCGAGGTAGGTGGGCCCCTTTGTATCGTCCCGAGAAGCAGAAGAATCTGGATGATGTAGCAGGGAGTTTGAAAATCTCAGAAAAAACAAAAGTCCCAACAATTGAAATTACATAAAGGAGGAACTTTAAGAAAATCTTACTTGTTTGTTCACTAAGTGAACTGCGTTATAAGTTGCGCTTGAGGACTCGGTTCTGATCCTTGTGCAAATTGCAATAGTCGCTTCGATTCTTGAACGAAATGCGGAAAATTCTTCTCTTTATCGCGTACATACAGGGACGGATCTTAGTGCATTAAACCCTGGGCTGTAGCCCAGAGAACTTTTATCACATTATTCTAATTAAGTAGCTTAATCATTCTAAATCTCATATGCTATAGATATTAAATCCGGACAATAGCAGTAAAGTCTCCTCATAAATTAAGCAAAAACCAATTCAAATAAATCTCTTGTCAATAAGGAAATAAATTCATAAAGTTACTTGATTAAATCGGTACCTAAAAGAAGGGAATAACAATGTTTCATTAGGAAAATAAAATCCTTATATGTACTTCTTTTATTATTTAGTGTACTTATAATATTTAGCTAAATTCATGGAGTCAATTGAATCCTTAACGATTATCTAATTTTTAACGATTAAACCTTCATATTCTCGATTAAGATTGATATGATCTTGTTTTAATTAGTTAATTTTGATTGCAATTTTTTTTAATTAATATATACACTCATAGTTCGGAGTCTCATCAAGTGAAAATTCAGCCCAGTCTATTTTGAAATCCTGGCTCCGTCCCTGCGTACATATCGTCATAATAGGTTGACTTATGACGATGTTTCGCCCAAAAGAGCTGTTGGGCTCAGCAGGAGGCCCAAACCAGAGAAGGCGGCGTCAACTGGGCTAGAGGCGCGCTGAGAAGGCGGCGCTCGGGTGCTGCTGGATTGAGATTGCAGCAAGAGGGTGTGAGCGAGTCGGCGGCAGCGTTGCTGTTGGAGGCCGATCAGAGATGGGTGCCCAGATTAATTTTCTGGGTGCCCTGAGAATCTTCAGTCTCTATCGACAAATATTTCGTCGGCAGAATGCGAATTCTTGGTTTCTTTTCTCTCCCAACAAAGGGTTTGTCGGAAGAAGAGAATATCTGGGGTTGGCCTTCTTTGCCGACAAACAGTTGCCGGCAGAAAGAAATATTTAGGGTTTTGGTTTCTTTCAATGAACAAAACCTAGGGTTTCTGAATTTTTTTTTTCTAGGGCTATTAGACGAAGACTAGAGCCACGTGCTGATAACGTGTTATAGGAGAAACAAATAATAAGTAAAGCGTAGTTTTATTGATTGATAAGGAGGCCTTTATATGGACATTACATTAAGTATCCTGACTAATCAGGGATTCCTTATCTACTAAAGATACTACATATCTAGTTTAATTAAGTCAAGACATACCACAGAAGTTACGGAATTAACCTTTTTTGAACACATACCAATTAAAGTGGGAAAATTTAAAGCATCCCTTAATCATTTGCTTAGATGAAGCAATTAGCCAACAAATAACAATCTGGAAAATCCAACATGTCAAAGATCAATAATTTCACTCTAACCTCTATGTCAAATCAAACTCTAAAGATGTATCAAATCTCGCCTTAATCAAATTGGGATCGCTTTGAAGTTGACAAATTAGACATAGGAAAAAATTCACACACAGTACCTGAACTTAGGTGGTCAGGTCAGTTTGATACCTCAACTTTTTTTCGTACGATAAACATACTCCAACTTGTTTATCCGTACCAAATGTGTACCCACGTCACTGTTTTGATGACGTGGCACCTCTGTTTTTGTATCAAACTGACCTGACCACCTAAGTTCAGGTATCAAACTGGCCTGACCACCTAAGTTCAGGTATCAAACTGACCTGACCACCTAAGGCCACGTCATCAAAACAGTGACGTAGGTACACATTCGGTACGGATAAATAAGTTGGAGTATGTTTATCGTACGAAAAAAAGTTGAGGTATCAAACTGACCTGACCACCTAAGTTCAGGTACTGTGTGTGAAATTTTTCCTTAGACATAACACAACCACCTAACCATATATACCAATGGAGTTTGATAATGCTGCGTCAACCATTATTTTAATAAATTTTTTGATAAGTCACATAATTATTAGTGTCCATATCAAATACATAGATGTCGAAATAATGCTACTTTTTATTTGTCTTGAAGAATCTAAGTTCCCGTAACATGTTAACCATGTGGTACCAGCTAACACAAAAACTTTAATATTCGAAACTAATCCTAATTGAAGCTTCAACTTGAGGGATGGAGACGATAGCTTTCCAATCAGTTTTGGTTAGGCCGGGTTTCATTATCAAAGAATATGGATTATGCAGACTAACCAACCTATATTTAGTGCTAGCTGTTTGTTAATCAATGAAAACTTAATTGTGACTTATCTCTGTTTCACTTGTATGCACCTATTTATTTATTATGTCCGATTCCTTTTAAACTCTTGAAAAAGAGTTATCATTAGTGACCAGTCGAGACAATTGAATCAAATGTCATACAGTCAAAACACCAATTAAAACAATCACGTTAAGTGAAGCTAATTAACACTCGATCTCCTCACACTAATTAACTAACACTCTTTGCCGATTGCATGGAATACTTTTAGCCAACACTACTCATTACAAGAGATGACTTGATGACTTGCTCGCTTGTTTAATCAAATTAAAGATCGATAATTTCTTTCCGACTAACAATATGGTACGTTTAGAAGAGGTGAGAACACGGCTCAGATAATGTAAATTGATTTTGTTTTACTGATCCGGCCAAAAGGAGAAGATTTTGTTTTACTGTTAATTATATATATAGCATATGACATCGATCATATGAGACTTCAGATAATTGGATGTTTTGGTACGTGGACTCCAAAGTACTGGCTTGGGAATTTGATCTATAGAGTATTCATCAACAAATTCTCTGCATGGATTCTCCTGAATCACCGCATGCAAGTAGCGATATCGTGCCAAAGTCCTGTCAGTTTCGCAGTAATCATACATCGCGATCATTATTTACAAAAACGAAAAATGGTTTGAATGGTACCTCACCTTTCTAGCTTTATAAACTTTGGTACCTCACGTTTTGAAAATATCAGATTGGTACCTCACGTTTCAAAATCTACCTACCTTTGATACCTCTAGTTAACACCGTTAAAAATTCCGTTAGTTGTATTTAATTTTAGTTTTTACTCATTTTTGACGGAGCATGGTGGGCATAAAAAGTTGTTTATTCAATTATACTGCATATATATAATTTAGGAAAAAATTCACACACAGTACCTGAACTTAGGTGGTCAGGTCAGTTTGATACCTCAACTTTTTTTCGTACGATAAACATACTCCAACTTATTTATCCGTACCAAATGTGTACCCACGTCACTGTTTTGATGACGTGACACCTCTGTTTTTGTATCAAACTGACCTGACCACCTAAGTTCAGGTATCAAACTGGCCTGACCACCTAAGTTCAGGTATCAAACTGACCTGACCACCTAAGGCCACGTCATCAAAACAGTGACGTGGGTACACATTCGGTACGGATAAATAAGTTGGAGTATGTTTATCGTACGAAAAAAAGTTGAGGTATCAAACTGACCTGACCACCTAAGTTCAGGTACTGTGTGTGAAATTTTTCCTATAATTTATCCTCTGCACTCAAGGGTAGACAGTTAATTTTAAGCATTACAGTATTTCTTCACAGCGTTTAATTTATTTAGAAAATATTAGAATCACCGAAAAAGAAATAAGAGATAAAAAGGCCAAGTTAAAAATCTTAAAAAACTTTAGAGAAAGACTTCCTAGAAGTAGACCAGGCTATTGGGATATAGTTTTTAGGTTTACTCAAGGTATTCGTATAGCAGAAAGACAAATTGCAGAACTTAAAGAGGTTTTGCAACTAGAACAAGAACCCCTTGAAATTTTGAGCCGCTGTTAGAAACCGTTGGTTAGATCCGCCTCAGTTGGTATCAGAGCCTGTTTTGCTCAAAAACAGGTAAAGCAAAGGTTTATGCCACATAGTTGGCTCCTCTTAACCAATAAAAGAGAGCCAAAGCAACTAAAGAATTATCAAACCTTTTGCATAGAAAAAGAAAAAGAAAAGTGGAACTTGTGTTTTCACACAAGACATATCCAAGAAAACCAATACTCCATTGAATACGCTTGTAGAGTGCTAAACACTCTATACGACGAGCATATTCATCTTCAGAAAGAAATAGGAGTAGAAGAACTTGACCCTACCAGGCCAAGTATAGTTGAATTTCTAGATCACTTATCTAGAGATAAGACTACTGAGAAAGTAAAAGAACAACTCGAGAGATTTAATCTCAGAGTAAATCAGTTAGAAGCAATTCAAGCAAAGATATCAAGACTTGAAATCAAGCTTGATTATCTTAAAGAAAAGCAATATCTTGTAGATATTGAAAAGAAATTAGTAAGAACTGAAAACCTTACAAATAATATTCATCAACAAGCAGTTGATTTAAAAGGTACTCAAGAAAATCTAAAGAAACTCTTAGAAACTCTTATATCCCGCATAGGATGAAGCAAAGAGTTGAGTTAAAAGCACGACAAGAAGACTTAAAAGCAGTAAGTGTTTATCTTCCAACAGAAAAACTTGCTGAAAACGTTGAAGCAATAATACATCAACAGAACTACAGCAATATCTACCTTCAAGAAATAGGGAAAGATATGGAAGAACAGTTCCAAGAACTAAGCTCAAAGATCTCTAGCCTACAAAAGGGTATAGAAAAAATGAAAGAAAATTCAATCGTTGAAAGAATCAACGAAGAAGCACTAGCACAAACAGTAGCTAGTAAAATTATTATACCTCAACCAAAGACAGAAAGTGGGTTCAATTTCAGTGAACCTAAGCTACTAAAGTGGAAAGAATCCAAAAGGGATATGAAGATGTTGAATAGAGTCTTTAGCAAAAGACATACTGTACCAGCAGTACAGCTTGTAAATGCTCAGGAATTTGAGTATAACGAAATTGAATCTAGAGTGAGAGAAGCCTCAGCACCAAAATTTAGATTCAATGAGATTTACAAGAAAGGATCCTTTATTATGGATTCTCATAGATTCAAGATGTTAGAACTAACAATACCAGCAACTGGTGGAGAAACAGACATCAGGCTAATCACTTCTAGAGAAGTGAGTGAAGCATTTCAAAGAAAATATGCCTACATGCACATTGGTGCAGTCCAGATTTCCATAAAACTCTTAGCAAGAGATGGTATAGACTGTTCGGTCTTGTGTATTCTACAAGACGACAGAATAACAGATTTCAAGAAAAGTCTGTTAGGAACAGTAGAAGCCTCACTATGCAACCAGGTTGCATATTTCAATGTCTTTCCAAACTTCACCACTCATTTGAAAGACGCAGCACACTGCTTAAGACTGAGAATCAAAACAGATGGGATTGCCATGAAACAAGGCATGATGGAACTTGCCGTTGACTATAGGATCTATTACAAGCTAATGAGCTCCAATGTAACACCAAATACTAGATTTGTCAACAGCCCCGGTCTTACCACATCTGTCCTTACCAATCCTAGAAATAATACTCAGCAAAAGCACATCACCAAATGGGATGAAGTATCATTCCCTAGAGAATGGAACTTAGCACCTCCTGAGAGGCAGATACAAAGCTCTAATACTTCTATCTATGAAGATACTGGAGGAAAAATAAGTCTCCAGTTCCATAGGCATTCTTTTGCTAACTATGAGCAAGCAAGTACTTCAGGATCAATTCCTGAAGAATCTTTTGAGGAAGAAGAAGACTCAAAAAGACCTATGAGAATGCTTAGAGTAGAAGGGTTAAAAGAACTCTATAAGCAAGCAGAAACTTGTGAAACCTTAGAAAGGTTAGAAGAGATAGTTAAGAAAATTTCTTTAGTCCAAACTAAAAGAAAAATTCTTCCTTATCAAGCGGCTGACGCAGAAGCCAGCAATATGGATGCTGAAGCAAGCAACATGGATGCTGAAGCAAGCACTATGAATGCTGAAGCAAGCACTAGCCAACCACCTTTGGCAGGAAATACTATCATCAATAACATCACGAATAATCCTACCAAAATCATTAGAGAAGAAAAAATCAAACTTCCTAAAGGACAGCCTCCTACAGGAAAGATTGGAGAAAGAAGCTCCCAAAAATATATTCCTACAGAACCCCAATGGGGACAAGCAATCTCTGAAAGAGGAGTTTATCTAGACCTCGATAAAGTAGGAGATAAAAGAAAAACCATAGATAACTGGGTAGCCAGTTTAAAGCTAACCCAAGCACTTGTGTTATCCAAATTTCACTATAAAGAAGCACATGCTTACTATGAAGCAACCTTAACAGGAATAGTCCAGAAATGGTACAATTCCTTTAAGAGAAGTAGGAATTGGGCAGATTGGGAAGCAAAATTAGCCAAAACAAATGATCCAATGGATTTCGCTATCCCTATATATGCACAATTTTGTGGAGATATAACGGGACATAGTGAACAAACCAAAGAAAGAGCTAAAGCAAACATCCAGAAATTAAGCATCTGCAATATGAGGTACTTTGAAGAGTACACAAATGAGTTCCAAAACTACTATTGTACAATAGGAGATTTGGAAAACATAGACCTCATTAGAACATATTATAGAAAGTTACCAGAACCCTGGAATAATGCTGTAGCACAGTCCCTTGAAGAGAATCCTTTAGAATATTTTACTATAGGAGGAATAGCAGAAAGGGTAAGAGACCTGTTAAGAAAACAGTGTACAGAAAATCAAAAGTCGAAAACTGCTAAGAAGCAACTCAAAGGAGTTGAAAATATGTGTCCTAAAATCCTAGACACTCCAACCCAATGGGGTTGTCATCAGTACAATGAAAGAAAAACTAGGAGCAGATTTAGGAACAAGAAATATAATAAATTTACTTCTAAAAAGAAATATAAGTTCAGAAAAAGCTCTGAACAAGATAAAGAAAAAAGATCTCCTAGAAAGAGAATTTTTAAGAAAAGAAACCCAAACCCAAAGAAAAATACTTCTAGAGATACAAAGCCCTGTAGATGTTGGCTTTGCAAGGCTGAAGGTCATTATGCAAACGAGTGTCCTAAAAGAGAGAAACGATCTTCTAAAGCCCTTCTAGCAGAATACGATGAAGCAGTAGAATACGCAAACATAAAAGGGTTTGAAGTAGCCTATTCTGATGAAGAGAATGAATCTATATATTCTCTTGAAGATACATCAGAAAGTGATACAGAAAGCACCTCAAACAGCTCTGAAGGAGAAAGTGAATATAACTATCGGCCTATATTCATGTTAATCCAAAATTAGAGTCAGAAAACTAATGATAGCATCAGTCAGTTTACTCCAGGGCCTGGAGCTTTCACTTGTGACTATTGCAAGTGCGAAGATAATAATACAGTACCCATGTACTGTAAAGAAACAGGAGAAACCTATCATAAAGAATGTTTCATAGCAGAAGTAAGAAGAAAAACAAAAGACCCTGAAGTACATACGCTAGTAAATCAAGAATATGATATATTTCTTGATCAAGTCCAAAAACAAGATCTTGAGAAAAACCTTGAGAAGATGAAGTTAGAAACTTCAAAACTTATAAAAGAAGAACCTAGTCCCTCCATAGCAGTACCCGAAAGTAACCAGGTAGAACCTGAGCCTATACAAGAACAAGAAAGAACTATAAATCATTTCACATAATTTACTAGAAAAGAAGAAACAATCGAAACCATCCAACCAGTAAAACAAATTCAGACAAGTATATATAGTAATTATATTACTATAGGTCTGAAATTTCCCAATTATAAGAAATACCATCTACATGCTTTTGTAGACACTGGTTCAGGATATAGCCTAGCAAAGAAACATGCTATTCCTGAAGAATATTGGGAAAAGTCTGATAGAGAAGCCACTGGAATTGGAATGGAAGAAAAGGCGTTTACAATGAGTTATATAGCCAGAAACGTCAAGATTTCGATAGGAGGAGGAACCTTTACGTTCCAAAGGATTTGGCAAAGTGAAGCCCAAGGGTCCGACCTGCTGATAGGAAATGATTTCCTACTTCGGCAAAGGATAATACAGACAATAGAAATGATAGGTATTGAGAAAAATGATAAGTTCTACTGGGAATCCAGATTACTACATGCAGTCAACATTGTAAGTAAAGGATTCACAGAGCAATATCAGAAGTCACGAGCCAAGCGTGGTGATCATAAACCACCTTTTGAACCGGTTATACAACCGGTATTAGCTTTGCAAGAACACCAAGAAATTATGCAAAACGAAGCAACAACTTCGGAAGAATCAGAATCAGAGGAAGAACCTCAAGATTCAGATAGTTCGGATGGTGAAGAAGAATTCATTCGAGAACACAATCTAAAAGTATACATTAATAAAATAGAGCAAAAGAAAATCCCAAATCTCGTTGAAGTAGAAAATCTACTGAAACCCATAATCAGTGAAGATCCTCAACTATATTGGGAAAGAGACCCAGTATACTGTCAGCTAAAAATGCATGATGTCAATGCAATATGCCATGTCAAAGCAATACCTCATTATAGAGATGAAGATCGAAAAGAAATGGAAAGCCAAATTCAAGAATTGCTTGAAAAGAAATTAATTAGACCCTCTAATAGCCCTCATCATGCTCCAGCATTTTTGGTTAGAAACCATGCAGAGCAATTAAGAGGAAAAGCAAGAATGGTCATAGACTATAGGGATGTTAACAAAAAAACTGTCAAAGACGGTTATCAAATTGCTCAAGTAAGAGTCTTGATAAATAGACTAAAAGGAGCAAATATATTTTCAAAGTTCGATGCAAAATCGGGCTTTTGGCAAGTAAGAATGCACCAAGATTCCATAGCCTTAACAGCCTTTGGAACTCCTCAAGGACATTACGAATGGCTTGTAATGCCATTTGGACTTAAGCAAGCTCCATCTATGTTTCAAAGAAAGATGGATAACATATTTAAGCCATACTCAGATTTCTGTATAGTTTACATTGATGACATTCTTGTCTTCTCTAAAACTATGAATGAACATCTGAAGCACCTTGAGCAGATTTGCAAGCTCATAGTTCAGAAAGGAATCATCCTTGGACAAAAGAAAATTCATCTTATAAAAGGAGAAATTGACTTCCTTGGCATACACGTCAAGGACGGAGAAATTCGTCTTCAAGAGCATATAGTAAAGAAGATAATCCAATTCCCTGATAGTATCCCAGATGCAAAGTCTCTACAGAGATTTTTGGGAGTTGTTAACTTTGCGAGAGATTTTATTCCTCAAGTGAGTGGTCTCACTACTCTTCTTTCTCCAAAGACAAGCACTAAGAAAAAATGGTCATTTACAACGGATGATAGCAACACCGTTAAGAAAATTAAAGAACTCACAAAAAACCTCCCCCCTTTACAGTTACCTGAAGAAGGTGACCTGATCATTTTGCAAACAGATGCAAATGACTATTATTGGGCAGGAGTAGTTTTAGCAATAGCACCTAATACAAATCAAGAAAAGATATGTAAATTCCTGTCAGGAAAATTTATTCCAGCAGAATTAAATTATTCCACAGGAGACAAAGAAGTTTTAGCCCTAATAAAGTCCATAAAAGGAGCTGAAGCCTTTTTAGGGAATAAATTTCTGGTCAGAACAGATAACAAGAGAGTGAAAAACTTTAAGAACTATAAGCTAACAGATGCAGCTGATAGAGGAAGAGTTCTTAGATGGCAGATGTTTTTATCTCAATATGAATATGATGTTGAAATGATTGCAGGAAACAAGAATTATCTGCCTGACGCTCTCACAAGAGAAATGGCAATGTTCGAGAGAGACGAAGGCCGTAACCCAAGAAGCAGAAGGCCCGAACCAGAACCAGAAATCGAAGAAAGAAGAAGGCCCAATTTCGGAACAAGAGCTAGGCCTGAAAACAAAGGAACAAAAGACAAAGCTCTACTACAGAGATACCGAGATGGAGACAAGACCGTTGGCCCATTACATGATGGACCAGGTTACCAATATCTGGTATCCTACTCTCCTGCTGGATCCAGTAGTGCCCCTGAAAAAATTCAGCTTGACCCAATAAAAGAAAATGATCTGGAAGATAAGCAATCTTCCAATGCAGAAGAAGAAACTGTAAATGAGTATTTACAGCATCCTAGAGCTACAGTCACAACAGACTGGTTTCAAAAAAGACAGCCTTACTATCCTGTCAGTGGTTCTTGACTTGTAAGGCTGTCTTTTTTACAGCCTGGTAATCTGACATTTTACTAAAGTTTTATTGGTTTTACTAAAACTTAAGAAACTTGTCAAAACTAAGACAACAGGGAATCCGCCAGAATAGTAGCCGTTAAGACAGGAGTCGTTAGGTGAAATTGGCATGATGAAGGTTAGTTCTTAGAATTGATAGGCTATTAAGATCTAGTAAGCAAATAGGTAGTGGATAATTAAGTTTTAGCAAAAGTATAAAATAGTAAAAAAAAATAAAATAAATAAAAATTCAGTTAAATAGTTAACGGAACTAACGGTCAAAGTACCAAAGGATAGTCAAAATCCAAACATGAGGTACTGATTTGAAGTTTGGCAAACGTCAGGTACCAATCCTTATAAAGAGGAAAACGTGGAGTACCTTTAGAATGAATTTTCCTTACAAAAAATTTAAGATGAATGCAATTAAGGGTATATTGTATTTGGATTTGTATGGATATTTTATAATTTAAAAAATTCACAGACTATTTAAAATGTTCACAGATTTCTATTGATTCTTTAAAACTATCGACTTTTACACAGACTTCATACTGATTTATAAAAATCTACAAACTTTATTATGAACGACTTGTACATATTCTCAATACTAACAAACAAAAATTAAAAATAAAAAATAAAATTCATTTGAGTTGACGTAGGGTGATGCTCCAATATGTTACGCATAATCGATTCAGTACCTAAAAGGGGAAACAAAATTTCTAGTCACGAAATAATTGAGCGTCCGTCCCCATATAAGATGTTAATCATGACAGCCTTATAGATCGACGACAAATATGTAGTTTGATTTATATTCATTTGATCAATATTATTAATTAATTAACGAGTATTGGGAAAAATGAAATTGAGAACTCCATAATTAACTCGTGCAAACGATAATATTTGTGTTTTAGGATTTCATAAATAAATGAGAAATAAATTAAAAATATTTAAAAAACAAATTCAACAACAATGAACATGTTAGTATAAGAGTTTGATTGCATACAATATTATAGAAAAAAATGAGAGAAAAAAAAAACAGGAAAGACAGATGATATGTTAAAAAATAAAGAGATGACGGAGGATTAACCTCTTCATAGGCAGAAAAAGTTTGTCGTGGACTTTTCGATATCTTTGGTCTGGAGACAGGAAAAATATTGGAGTTTTGTGTGCATAATTTACACTACAAAGTCCATGATTATCTATGAGTTACTAATTTCATAAGTATGAATGATATTTTGAATACCATATGAATGATATTTTGAATACCCTCAAAATTATATTCATTTTTAAAAGTTGTTTCTGCCTAAACCCGGGGGCCTGGTAGATACAGATGAATCCAACTTGATCTCCTGCAAACCTGCTTACTAAGGGGAATACCGGGCGGGCCGGTCTTCTCCTCTCCGATGCCTAAGTTAGTATAGTTGGAATATATATAACTTGAGCACGTATGTAAACAGTGAGAGAGATAAGTTACCCATTAATTAGGGTAGTTGGGGCCCTTATATAGGTGGCTGGGGGTGAGGGCTGGCCTTACCCTTCGATGTGGGACTGGTTCCCTTCAAAGGGCAGTTCTGGTGACCTCTTTGGCAGGCTGGCGTCCCCGGTCCCAGGGTCCCTGGCAGCCGGATAGACGGCTGGACCCCGAGGCCGGGTGCTGGTGGCTCGGTCCTGGGCCTCGGACCGGGCCCTGGTGCACTTGCTGCAGGTCTGTGGGCCTGCTGCAGCCACTTTGCGGCTACTGTCAACAAGTCCCCCAAGTTCCCGGTCAAGTGCAATCTTGAATGGGGACTTAAAGTCTGTCTTGCTCTTGTCCCGCAGACCCGCAGGGTTACCAACCCAACGGTGCCCAGTCCCCCAAGTCCGCGTTGAAGATTGGGCGTGACCGAGGTGAGTACCTGTTTACCGATGGCAAGCAACAGTTTATAAGTACGTTTGTAATATGAGTAGTACTGTGCTCAAGTGTTGTGGTACTATGAGCATGGAGTGGGGTGAAACCCGGAGTGTATGAGATGATGATGCCATGCAAAAGATGTGTGTATGGAATGATAATGGAGCGTTGAGATCCGCCATGCAATAGATGGTGCATAGAATGATAATGGAGCGTTGAAATCCGCCATGCAATAGATGTGTGCATGAGAGCTCGACCGGGCACTCTGCCGTATCAGTACAGAACGGAGTTCACTGGGCCACTACCGGGCGTTCTGCCATATCGGTACGGAGCGGAGTTCACTGGGCCACTACCGAGCGTTCTGCCATATCGGTACGGAGCGGAGTTCACTGGGCCACTACCGGGCGTTCTGCCATATCGGTATGGAGCGGAGTTCACTGGGCCACTACCGGGCGTTCTGCCATATTGGTACGGGTCCCAAGTGAACTTAAGTACTGGACCTCGACCGGGCGTTCTGCCACATCGAGACGAGTCCATATTGCTAGGCTGCGGGGAGATTACCACGGTGTTGCGGGCTGTTTGAAGCGTCGGTGAACACTTGCTAGTTCTTCTCAGCTTGTTTGAATAAGCGTTGAGGTAAGGGGGGGTGGCGTTGAGGTGACAAGGCTCGCCATGCAGCCCCACGTTGATCGCGGTTCAATGCGATGCAGGGTTTTTATCCTGCTGGACAAGAGTACATGGGTTAGATGTAAACTCACCCGAGTGTATAAAGCCCATGCCGATCGAATGTTCTCATGACCGGGGTCATGCCATGGAGCCGGGCGAGACTCGACCGGGCGTCCTGCCATATCGAGACGAGTCCCCCAGTGAAATGTCATGGGGCCGGGTGGATCGCGTTCCCGGGAAATGCTCTCGAGCCGGTTGAATGTTACGTAACCGGTGGGTGGAGCTCGACCGGGCATCCTGCCATATCGAGACGAGTCCCCCAAGAGAGATGTAGCTGGGTGGACCTCGACCGGGCGTCTTGCCATATCGAGACGAGTCCCCCAGTGAAATGTAGCTGGGTGGACCTCGACCGGGCGTCCTGCCATATCGAGACGAGTCCCCCAGTGAAATGCCATGTAGCCGGTTGGATGATCATAACCGCGAACTGCCATGGTGCCGGGACAATACCCGGGACGATGCTCTCGAAGCGGTTTGGGAAACCATAACCGATAAGAGGTCTTCAAGAGATGCAGCGAAGAAGCCATGCAGCCGGTTGAATGATCATAACCGCGAACTGCCATGGTGCCGGGCGGATGGCTCATACCCGGGACGATAAGAGGTCTTCAAGAGATGCAGCGAAGAAGCCATGCAGCCGGTTGAATGATCATAACCGCGAACTGCCATGGTGCCGGGCGGATCTCGACCGGGCGTTCTGCCATAACGAGACGAGTCCCCCAGTGAAATGGCGTGTGACCGTGGAGCCTGGGGAAGTGTGGGAGGGCCTGACGCCTCGGTTCCCGCTCTTACCTTCCTGTCGCCAGCGTGTGGGACAAGTGGCTGACATGCATTTAAGGAGGAAGTCCATCAGTCCCGTCAGTTATGATGGCATGGGCAGTTTACCAATGCTGGGACACGTGCCAGCAGGAGGCGGTCTTGAGATGGAGGGCCTGGATTCGCAGATGTTTGAGTTGCTCTGACTGCGTGTTTTTGGAGGGATTTCGATTGCCTAGGGCACCGGTCCCCTCTATAAAAAAGCCTCTTCTGCTCTTCTTTTTGCTGTTGCTTCTTGCTTTGGAGAAACTAAGAGAAAGAGAGAAATCCGGCGAAAACTCTGAGCCCCTTGCCCCACGAGATCCGTTTTCTCGAGCGCTCCCTACTCTCCTCCTACCATTGCTCACTGCTTTCGTAGGGCGAATTGTCCTCGGTTGAGCATATTAATCGGTAAGTTTGTTGATTTCTTTGCCCCGGTGTTGTTCTTGTTTTTGTTTTGTTGTTTTGCGGCGGGGGGGGGGGGGGGGGGGGAGGAATCTCTGTCGCTGACTGAACTGCTCTGCGGCAAACTTGGGGAGAGGCCGTAGAAGGCGTTGTTGTAGCCTGTTGCTGATGAGCTCTAGGGTTTTGTTTTCTTCCCCTAGGTTAAGATGTCTTTTTCAAGTTCTGACCGGGCTTCCGAATCGGCTGTCAGGGGTCCCATCGTGGATTATGCGGAGAGGCTGGAGGACTGGCTCGGTTCGGAATCCCCGGAGACCGAAGTCGCTGACTGCTCCGGGAGCAGGGCTTCGTCTCCATCTTTGTCTTCGTCTTCCGGGGCTGAATCCTCGGAGACTGAAATACCGCACGGGGTGCGCCTTGCGGGTGCTCCGGCCGTGAGCTACACCATTGGCAGAGGGAAGGATGCTGTGGCGTGTGATGAACCGGAGGGTAGCATGACCCCTGGAGAGATTGCAGCGTTCCGGGAAACGTGGGGTATCCCGGATGAGGTTCTGCTGCGGCCCCTGAATCCTGGAGAGTCAGCCTGCAACCCGGAGCCAGGTTGGGTTGCTGTGCATCAGGACTAGTTCCGGCATGGTTTCTCGCTCCCGCTGCCAAATTTCGTGCGGTATATGCTCAGTGCACTGCAAGTGTCGCCCGCGCAGCTTCCTGGGCTCCAGTGGAGGCGACTACTGAGCCTCGGCTGCCTGTACGAGTTCTCCGAGATGAGTATGCCAACGGTAAACGAGTTTCGGTCCTTGTATAGGTTGTCGTACTCAAGGAAGTAAGGGTCCCGGGGTTGCCTGTCCTTCAACGCCCGAAACCATCAACCAATCATCACCAATATGCCTACATGGGTAGACAACAGCTAGAGAAAGAAGGTGGTGATGGTGGGCGGGAGGTGGCAGAAGAGGAGTAAAATGTACCGGGTTCCTGGCGCCTTCCAACCCATTGGTGACCAGTCGTTCGAGCTATCCGATCTGGCGCATGAGAGGATCTCGACCATATTCGGATGTTGGGACAATCTGGAACGGAGTTCCTTCAACTTTATCCGGCGAGAAGTGCTGGAATTCTGCCAACTCGGGCGGGGTCCCGGTGCGTAGTAGGCCCTTTAACGGTGATACTTGTGCTAGTTCTGGCAAAATGCTAACTGTTCGCTTTCCTTGCAGGTGCATCTTCCCGGGCGGTCATCAAGCCCGAAACCACTCTCTCAATGGACGGGGAAGACCTCCTTAACAAGCTGAAGGAGAAAGGTGAGACCGTCTCGCGGACGTCGGTAGACGAGGAGTCCGGCCGGCTTACGACTCATCCGGAGCCGAGGGCCATGGATGTTGATGACGGCACCTACGTCCTGAGGTGGGTGAAGACCCATCCTGCTGCGCCCCATGCGGTGCCTGGAAGGGGCAAGACTACCGGGGGGCCAGTGAGGGTTCCCGGTGGTGTGAGCAGGATCCCCAGCCGGCCGGTGTCTGTGCCGCACGTGGCTAGTGTCGCCCGGGTAGGCGCACGATCTTCTTCTCCGGAAGGCCGGGGAGAGAAATGGAAAGGCGGGGACATTCCTTCCTCCGCGCTGGTGACGCTTACCGGCGGGTCGTCACGGGAGAACCTGGCCAAACGGTTCAGGGCAACCAGCGGTGCACAACCTAACTCCGCCGGGGAGAAGGCTGCTGCTGCCCGGCAGAGTAGTCCCGCGCCTGCGGAGGCACCGAGGTGAAGCTCGGACAGTGCACTCGTCTGGCAAGTGGCGGCGGACTTGGCCGGCCTTAGTCTGGACAGACCTGGGGTTGCTGGGGCCCTGGCGGGCGGGAACCGCCCAAAATGTAAGGAATCCGTCCTCCGGGTAAGCACTAACTAGTTCCACTACACTGCTTGTAGGTTGTGTGTCTTACTGCCCGATTAACTGTTTCTGTTGTTGTGCAGCTGCTGTACAGCCTGTACCAACCGGACGCGAGCGAGGAACTGTCGGAGCTGAAGAGACAGATAGCTGCTTTATCAGAGGCCCGACAGCGCCTAGAGGTGGAGAAGTCCCGCTCGGATCGGGAGAAAGCCAGATCGGAGGAGAGGGCCAAGAAGCTGGAGGAGCAGAACCGGAGCCTGGAGAAGGAGAGGGCTGAGCTGGAAGCCAAGGTGGACGAGCTCCAAGTGGGAGCTGCCGCTTTGCGTGCCGCCACTGCTGCTGCGACCGGGGAAGACGACCCGGAACTCTACGAGCGGGTTGTTCTCAAATACCGCGAGAGCGATCAGTTCCTGGAGTTTCTGGAGAAGGCCAGGGAAGAGGGCATCTCGGATGCGTACACGGAATGGGCGGAGAAGGGATGGTTAGACACTTCCCTGATGCCGATTGCTGCTGAAGGAGATATCCATGAGCAGTCGGACATCCATCAGGAGGCGGTGGAGGGGCAGCCGGAAGAACTGATTCGCTCGGACTTGGATTCTTTTACCAACGGTGCCAAGTCTCCCCGAGCCAGAGTCGACGCCGGAACTGAGGTCAACGACGAGGGTACCACAGGAGAGGCTGGCGGATTGCCTGCTGAGGGCGGAGTCATGGCTCCTTAGGATTTTCCTTGCTCTTCTCCTTGTAATCTTTCCGGAACGGTTACTGCTTGTATACTTGCTTGATTATGAATATATTTGAACTGGCGGAGCCGGTGAAATTTTCTCAAAAGTAGTTTGCATACATTTCTTGTGGTGTTACAACGGTTGAACCGGATGTACGCCAAACTAACCGGAGGCTTGGACGAGCCTTGGTCGAGCCTACCAGGCTTGGTCTTGCTCCCGGTCGGGATCTGCTCTCCTTTCCCCTACGTACCGCTGGAGTTGGCCGCTATTGATCAAACCCTGCACCGCTGTCTTGAGAGCACAACACTGGCTCGTCCGATGAGTAGCCTCATCATGATAGGAGCAGTACTTGCCCGTTTGTGCCGTTGTAAGCTTTCCCTTCAGGTACCTTCTCTTAGGCGGTGGGGGGATGACGCTCCCGTTCTCAAGTAAAATGTCATCGAAGGAAGTGGTGAGAGCGGTGAAGACTTCTTGACCGGCCGGTGGTGCTGGCATGATCGCCAGAGGACGTTCCTGGCGGTAAGGCGCCGGCTTGTGCTCGTTCTGGGGCTTGTTAAGATAAGGCCTCTGCTGCCTTTGTGGCTAGTTTCTATTGGGCTGGCTCGGCCGGGCGGCGCGGTTCTCGGTCCGCTGACTGGGCTTGTCCTCTCGGCTGGGCGGGGGGTTCTCTTCCCGGGAATGGTCTTCCCGCGGCTCATCCCGCTTCCTCTTCAGCAGGTGGTGCCCATATGTCTTGTGATCAGCCTGAGCATGCCGGATGGCCATTGCCATCAACTCATCATACCCCTGCGGGAGTTCTACCCGGACGGCATAGGAAAACTTCCCCGGCCGGAGCCCTTGCTTGAACGCCATTTCGGCGATGCCCTTGTCTAGGTTCCAAACCCCGGCAATGGCTGTCTGTCATCGGTTGACAAAGGTCCTCAGTTCCTCTCCGGGTGCCTGCATGCAGTTGAAGAGGATGGTCGACGTCCGGGCTCCCTCGACCCGGAGGATGAAGCGGCCTACAAACCGGTCGGCTAACTGTTCGAAAGCCTCGATCGAGTTCGCCGGAAGCTCGTAGAACCAGCTGAGCACCTCCCCAGACAGAGTTTCCTGGAAGATGTTGCAGCATACTGCGTCAGAGTAACCCTTGGCGCAGGTCTGGGACCGGAAACTGTCCAGATGCTGGTACGGGCAGCCGGACCCTGAATAGGTGAGCTTGAGGGATTTCTGGTTGCCAGACCGTCCCGACTCTATGACCTGGTGCGAGAAAGGGCCCATATGCTCATTAAACCGGGCGCCCTCCACCGGCCGCGCGGCTCTTCTCTCGTTGGCCTCCATTTGGGCCTTCAAGTCTAACACAGTGTCGGCTAATATCTGCAATGCCCGTGCAGTCGGGGTCTCAACTTCATCCACAGACGAAGTGTGGAGCTGGCGGGAGGTTGGCGCCGGTGACCTCGCTCGCTCGGCATCATGGGGCCGGCCGCCCGATGACTGCCCTGCCTCGTACTGCTGAGGTTGGACTGGCGGGGGTGCCGCTTGCGCCCTGTCCATAGCGTCGCTGCGCTGCTGTCCTCTCTCTAAGGCGGCTACCAGGGCAGCGTTCACTGATTCCATCTCTTCGTACCGGGCGTTGGACTTGGCTCTGTCCCTGTCGCCCTCTTCTCTTAGACGATTGACCTCCGCGGCCATTGTCCGTATCTTTCCTGCCATACCGCTCTGGTTGGGGCTGTACGTAGTGTCCCGGTCACTATCACAGAGCGGGCTCTCAGATCGGTCGCTCATATCATCCGAGAATGTCAAGGAGGGGCCTCGGAGCGCTGGACTGTCTTCATCCTCTGCCGGGCCTTTCCCGCGCGGGCTATCGTGGTGTCCCGGTCCCGGCATGCCGGACGGCCTACCACAGCCTCCTCCTCCCTGACCGTTGGCCTGGGCGCCACGCGGCTCCTGCGTGACGGCCGGGGTGGAGGTGAGCGTTTGCACTAATGCAACACGTCCCTCCTCGGTGGTACCTCTCTCTTGCCTTGCTTCCGAACTCTCGGCCATGGATGATGCTTACACGGTTTTTTGTTCAAAGTTTCCCACAGACGGCAACAATTGTTTCTGCCTAAACCCGGGGGCCTGGTAGATACAGATGAATCCAACTTGATCTCCTGCAAACCTGCTTACTAAGGGGAATACCGGGCGGGCCGGTCTTCTCCTCTCCGATGCCTAAGTTAGTATAGTTGGAATATATATAACTTGAGCACGTATGTAAACAGTGAGAGAGATAAGTTACCCATTAATTAGGGTAGTTGGGGCCCTTATATAGGTGGCTGGGGGTGAGGGCTGACCTTACCCTTCGATGTGGGACTGGTTCCCTTCAAAGGGCAGTTCTGGTGACCTCTTTGGCAGGCTGGCGTCCCCGGTCCCAGGGTCCCTGGCAGCCGGATAGATTGCTGGACCCCGAGGCTGGGTGCTGGTGGCTCGGTCCTGGGCCTCGGGCCGGGCCCTGGTGCAGTTGTTGCGGGTCTGTGGGCCTGCTGTAGCCTCTCTGCGGCTACTGTCAACAAAAGTCCTAATTGAATACCCCTAAATTTTATAGATTTCATAAAAACTTTTTAAAATTCTTATTGAATACACCCAGACTTTTATGGATTATCAAAAGTCTGTATTGAATACACCAGACTTTTAAATTTCATTGATTTCCTTAAAACATCTACTAATTCCATATACAATACATATGACTTGAGAACCTCTAAATTTTAGACACTAGATCCGCCACCGATACGTACACATGACTTGAGAACCTCTCGTGTCTTGCCGGAATTAAACAACAGCTAGATATATACTAAGAAGGACTAATCGGCCACCAGAATCTCACTGGCCGTAGCACAAAGCTTGTCCGAACGTTGGCCGTCGGGTAGAATAAAATTACAGATGCACAATATATGCCGATATGCAAACCTGCAGTTCCTATTGCGCAACAGGCTAGCCCCCACCTATGGAGCTAGCCAAAGATCGATAGAATACCTTAACGTTTTTCCTTCTGGCATTACGAACTCTATAGCGATGCATGCAGCCGATGATAGATCAATTATTATAAAGCTTTAATCTTCTGTTATCGACCACTTCACATGAAACCATGAAGGATTTCCACAACTACTCTTTCGTTGTTGTACTTCAAAATTTTACTATCTAGCTAGCCTCAACTACTTCCGGATTGATCAGGTAAGTTAATTAATTTCAAAGTGAAAAGATACTTCATCGAAACACATATATACAGTATAGGATTCAGGCAAATATAAGCTCACTTAGCTTACGTTTCCTAGCTAGATATAGTTCGTGTCGTTCATCAAGAACACTATCCAATATTAACCAATCCAGAGGACCACATCAAATCACGTACCCGCATGAATTCAATTTCGACAGTTGTAGCTAGGTGAGCTCAATTTAACTACATGGATGCATTAGACTGAATTATAAGGCTATATTTTTCTTAACTTGGCATGTAGGTGATTAATCAGCTTTAATTAACTAGCTAGTTGCATGCCTGCACGAACAGGAAGCTTAATAATCCGAAATTATGAACCTTCTTCCATCGTCCTTATTACATTAACATTAGCATTCACGCGCGCACCTACCTGGACTGTTCAGGCTTATTCGATCGGCCGGCGGGTGTATGTCTGGACTGTTCAGGCTTATTCGATCGGACCCGCCGGCTGATCGAACTTAATTGCTGATTCAGGCTTCATCTTTTATAAATTAAGTTATAGCTATATCGGCGTATATGGTTGTTAATGCATGCATATGATCGATGAGAATCGCTTGCTTTGGTAGCTCATGAGCACGAGCTCAGCCTAACTCTCTTTGGTATTTAATATTGGAGTTGAATCTCCAACAGTTCTAACATCACCAAGAAAGCAAGCACTATTTACTATTCGTGCTAGGGATCTGTTGATACATAGTCTTAAAAAACGTCTTCTACGGCGGTCTATGCACTTTTTCCCTTTTACTTATCTTTAGAGGAACCCTAGCTAGTTTTGCGCAGAAAAATGTCATCAACAAACAAGTAATGTAGTTCTTAAATTACAGGCATATCAATTTTACAAATCTATTCTATAATTCCAACACCATATACGTAGAAATAACTAACCGGCCGGCCGGCGGGTATTTTACCGGCCTTTTACACAACCACACTGCAGCCATACAAACATGTCCAACCGATCAGATCATCGATCTCATAGTTTCTCCTATAACATTAAGCAACTAGACGTACGTACAGTACACAAATTATATATATACGGGTAGCATTCAAAGGATTGAAGTATACTAATTTGATTGATCCGCGCGTCGACATTGAACATTCATGGATGATGGAAGTTAATGTCCGCACAAGTGCATGGACCCCCTTAATTTGCAGATGGATGAGATCAATGAAACCTATTACTCGATCTGTTAAACAAAAATAAAATCTTCCACGTACGAATTGATCAATATATACTAACTCATGCCTTGAATAATAGTCGTCATTCAATTCTGGTGCATGTGTAATGCTACCCTAGCCTCTCCAGATCAACAACCTCAACCTGGACCATCATCTTGAATATCCATATATACATAGATTAGAGACCTAATAAACTTATAATGATAATAAACCAGTACCCCAGTAATCCTATACTGTATTAATACATAGTTAAGACTTAATTAAGACTGTTTACCAGGTTCTGCCATGAAAAATTTGCAGCTTGCAGAGTTGCAGACAGCTTATACCAGATACCAAGTTTTGCCAGTAGTCTCAGACCATGGTGACAATCTTTAATGGTAATGGTACGTGTTCTGTTATGAGCTATAAACTGCATTAGGTGACAATCTTTTACAGCTTGAACCTAACTCAACTAGTAGCTCCTTTAATTAGTTGCTGAAATTCAGCGCTTAGTACCTCCTTTAATGTGATGCCAATTGGAGTTGCAGGATTATGTTACTATTGCATATTGTTTCATTTGTGCATTATATTGGCAGAGATTGTTAATATGTCAACGGGGGAAAGAGTTGAAGTGGAGAATGAGAAGCTTGGCATCATCACGGGGACAAAGACGGCATACTTGAAGGGGCTAAACAATAACCAACCTCTGAAGGTTGTGTATGCGGAAGAGCATAAGGGTCCTGCAGAGTTGAAGTGGAGGACATTGATGTCTCGAGACATCGGCTGCGCCGTCCGGACCAAAGTGCCAATGCTGGCGCCGTCATATGCAGAGCTGGCTGAGGAGCACCGAGATACACTTACCCACTATATGGAGGTAAAAGGCCGGATTTTTTTTCTCAATATTTCTAAAGTTGAAATATGATGTTCAATTTCTAATGCATTTTTGAACAATTGTTGTCTACTAGATGTGGTATGACCTCCCTGCCACCGAGACAGGCCTGTGGAGATACATCGACGAGACCGCTGCCAAGATCTACAAGGACTGGAAGTACGACTGCCACACGCACTACGTCGAAGTATCAAAGGCGATACCTTGGGAGTTCATCCACCGACCGGAGCAGTGGGAGTACCTCAAAGCCCACTTTGAGGACGACGCTTACAAGGTTAAGCTATATTTCTTTATAGCTACACGCTTAGTTAATTAGTTCTCCCTAATATGATATATTAATTATATGATCAACTGTGTTTTGCAGAGGATGTGTGCCCGGAATGCGGCTAACCGGAACAAGGGCAAGGAGAAGGGGTATGCAATCAACCACCACTCCGGCACCACTCCGTACAGCTACCGGGTCGCTGCGAACGAGAAGAAAGGGCATCCTGCGCCTATACTGCAGACGGTATGCGATGTGTATCAGAAGTCGCAGAATGCGCAAGAGAAAGTGGTGAGTCACTTCTCCATCGGCTTGTGATTTCGGTTTTTTTTAATTACAATGTATCATAACCGGAGTCTCAAATTGTTTTTACTTGCAGGCAGCGGTGAAGAGGAAGATGGACGAGCTATGTGCGAGCCGAGTCAGTGATGAAGCGGGCGGCAGTCAGGTGACGGGCGGCGTTAGCGTGGCCGACCAGATGGCGATAGTGGAGAAGGAGTTGGGTGGGAAGCCGGGGACGAGGGTCCGAGGTACTTTATTTTTTCACCCAAATCTTTTGCAAGTTTCATTGTTTAGAAGCGAAATGGTTTTTGGTTTGACTTCTCTTTTACCATTGTTGCAGGGTTAGGGGGAGCGTTAAGACGCCCGCCAAAAGAAAGAGGCGGTGCACGCGTGTCCAAACAAGATGAGGAGTTGAGGACCCAACTAGCAACCGCCATCCAACAGAACACCGAGATGCAACAACGTATGAGAGAGATGGAGGGTCACCTCCAGATTTTGATGGCGGCCCAAGCCCAAGCCGTTGCGGTACCAACAACTCCAGTCCCTGACAAATCCTCATGCGCTAGTGGTTGTTTAGGTATCTCCGGTGAACACATTGAGTAGGACAATTTTTTTCAGTCTAAAATAGCTTTGTAGCTTGATGGATATTCTAGAACAATCTCGAGGATTATCGGCATCGTAATTATGTAACATATTCTAGATTTAAATAAACTTTTAAACGTTTGCTAATGTAATGTGTGTGTGTAATGTTGGATGTGTGGTGTATGTGATTTGAATGCAGGTTTTTTGTTATTTGATCGAACCTGGAATGAGTGCAAAACTGACCAGAAACATTTGTTTTGAATCTGTAACTCAGAACGAAGCGACGAATATTGAACCATATTTGTCGCATCACAACTGAAGCGACAAGCAAACTTCGTCGCTTCCATGTTGTATTCCAACATTTTCTTCTGTGAAACGTCAGACGAAGCGACGCATTCTGAAACAAATTTCGTCGCCTCAAACAGTCAAGCGACAGACAATATTCGTCGCTGTAAAATATACGACGAAGTGTTTGTAGTCGTCGCTTCGAAATGAACGACGAAGTTTGAAGTCGTCGCTTCGAACTGAACGACGAAGTTTGAAGTCGTCGCTTCGAATTGAGCGACGAATTTCGGGGTCGTCGTTTGATATTCTGAGGCGACGATATTTTATACATTATTCGTCGCCTCACAATCGAAACGACGACTGTGAAGCGACGACAGTGAAGCGACGAGTTTCGTCGGCACATATCCGAGGCGACGACTTTTTAGTCCAGGCGACGACCAAAAGTCGTCGCTTCAATCGCGCCCTGCAGTAGTGCCAGATATATAAATAAATTTGCCAGCAGTCATTTCTAGTCAAAAATTAACACTGGCTTCTCTTTTGATTACATTTTGGCCAGTATAACCTATTGTGTAGCTCCATAATGTATTTTTCTTATATTTTTCAAAAAAAATTGAGAGGAGTAATTTTGGAGATTATGTTTCCTGAACAAGTAGAAATTTTATATGTGAAGCGAGGATGAGAGAAATCGATACAATTTCTCCTCGGCTTTCAGGAAGGTACCTTAACTAATGGATAGTGAATATCATACGAGATATATTTTTTTCCATCTTTTGCTTGAGAAAAATGCCACTAGCTAGTATGGACTACGGAGGGGTTTTTGTGAATTACATGCATTTCTGTTTCATGCTTTTTTGTGAATTGTGTACTCAGTATTTATGGTGAACCAAATTTCCCAGTTGTGGCACCACATGCCTTATTGTCTCGTGACCCACCCTTTCTTTGTTGGTTGAGACTTGAGAGAGACTACTAATTGCTCTTTTATTGAGAGGTTACATTTTTCCCTTAGTGAATGCCAATAAAGATACAATAATACTACGTATAATGAAACCGCGGCTACATGATTATCATTTGTTGGTTAGATTTCGATCAGTCAATATCTTATAATTTACAACGAATACTTATAGCTATTATCTTGACACTAAAAGAAGCGTTCGATCCAATGTTTTATTTCTATCCTTGTTGATCATGATACGACATTAGAAGTATATCGTGTTGATTATTTATGATTGAATAATTACATGGTTATAATGAAAGTCCAGCAGATCGTATGAGCCGATTCACTTGTGAGCCAAACTTCACGCATGCAACACAAGATGAAGACCATGGATGTAGAGAAGCAGGACTAGGTATTGGTGCTATAGGAAAACACTATACACCAAGGGAAAGAGGCCAGGGAAGTATGTCAAGGTTTGAAGAATATGATTTTTTATCTTCCACTTTCGATTTATTTGATCTTGAAGAAAACAATAATGGACCTTACCCTTATGGGTAAAATTTGGCGATGCCTTATTCAACATATCCTTATGGGATGCAATCAAGTGAGAACTCATGGACACAATCTGATGGACAATCATCAAATGATTATGGTTATGGTCAAAGCCGAGGAATGCTAGATCCCTTCTATAACTACCAGTATCAAATTCCGCCATCAATCCCCCCTGATCCATATAGTTGACATGTAAGTCAATACATGCAAAACTACAAAGGAGAGGTATCATTTAATGATTATTCTTCACAATACACTAGAGGCTCTATACAAAGAGATGATAAGGATAGTCAGGATACTGAAGATTTTGTACCGCATAGATCTTCTATGTGGTTCTAAATTATTCATGTAATGTCATGTCCAATGTATTATATGTGTATAAGGCGTGATGACCTAACTTCCCTTTGGGTTCCCAGCCATAAAAAAAAAATAGATGTTAGTATATATTTTTATTAGAATTTTCAACGATTTAGCGTTTATATATTTCACTTTATATCACTACAACTCATTATAGACCAATGTCCATATAAGATTTTCTTATGAAATATGATAGATAATAGATTAAATAAACATCTCAGAAAGTTTCATTTAGAATTTCCATGTATTTCTTAAAATTTCCGTCAATTTTATCAATTTTTTTCTGCTATCGATATTTCCTCGAAATTTCCATCGAAATTTCCATTTTTTTGACCTTCGAAATTTCCGTGATCGTCGAAATTTTAGTCCTTGGTTCAGCATGATTGGCAAACACTTGTTGCTAAAAGGTGCGGCTGAGAGGGGCTGAGTTCGAATCTCAGCTGTGCCAAAGTTAAAGGTTTTTTGGCAAATTGTGGCATTGTGTAGCACGTGCTCCAGGGCCATGTCGGGTCAGTGCGCGTCAGGCCTCAGTGTCAGGCCTCTGTGCGCGTCAGTCAGTGTCCTCAGAGAATATTTCGATAGTTTCCTGTTTTTTCAAAAATTTCACCCCAAAATAGGAAAGTTTGCATCCGAAATATCGCACACTCAAAAAAAACGAAACTTTCGAAGAAATTTCGCCGAAAGTTTCGAAATTTTAGTCCTTGGTATTGACTATATTCTTCAATCCACTAGGTGTTTGCTCCAGTATATGACCTATATATCCAGCAATTTTTTACTGTTTATTTCTCACCAAAGACAGATAGAATTTGACGCTATGCGAAACTACAGGTCTTTTTGCATGTCGATGCAGTGCAACAAATTATGCTAAGAGTCAGTGTTGATTAGATTGGACGAGCCCCAACATTCACTGCTAAAAGGGACTCTTCCCATTTCAACAGAAGAATATGAAAGGAAATTAGCGAGAAAATTGCTATTCCACCTTACAATTTGGGTATTTTAGGCAATAATAGTGTTGTTCCTTATTCTTACATTTTACGTGGGTAAATATTAGGTTAATACCACTTACCCGCTCAATTTTATTATCTATAATTCGTTAGAATACAATTATATTCAAGCTATCATCCGTTATTTACGTGTATCTCTAATTTTTGTCGAAAATATAATTGTAGACGGACTAGTATCTCGCACAAATATGTAAATCAATAATAGAGAATAATTCATACATGTATCAACAATTTATGAAAAAAAACTCGTCTACAAATTTATAGTTTCTCCGTTGACAGAAGAGAAACAAATAGGTTTATGAAATTCTATTAGCAACTGCCGTCATATGCACCAAGACAACTGGTTACAGATTGCATTCCAATTCCATATCTCACTTAATGCATTGGCTTTGAACAGTTGTAATCCCTCACCTCATCAGAGATGTTTGGCTTGACCATTTGACCAAGTAACCTCCAAAAGAAGCAGAGCTGTGCCTACAGTGACATCAACAATATGCAGCGCCCCACATAAACACTACACTAAGCCAACAAGTAGATTAATCAATTCCAATAGAGTAATCAATTCCAATAGAGTAATACTCTAAAAAAAAAAAAAAAAAAGTGAGAGAGAGGAAAATATTAAAGTGAAAGACTGATGATCAGTCATGTTCATAACAGATCAAGGAAATCCCAATAAGTACTTGACAGAATTCCATGCTTGTGTTTTACTGTATGTTCTTATGTTCTACTTGTACAAGGCATCATCATCTCAGTTCTGAACTCACCACCTACCGCTGATAACTCCATCCCTTCTTCTTCTTTTATATTCCCACCATTCACATAACACAACCTTCTCTTTCCATGTTTGCACAACTGAACGATCTCACTTGTTGTTTTTGGCTTTGGGTTTTTGAGAAGGTTCAAGGCTGGTGCTTGAAAGCTCCATCTCCGCTTAGATTCAGATTTCAGAAGCACATTTGACCCACACACAGGAAACCCATGTAGGTTTTCTAGTTTTGTTGGCTATATATGTTATTTTTTTAGTCAAGTGGGCTCATTTGGGTTTGTTTATTGAGTCTTCCCTGACATTGTTTCTGGGTTTTTTTTTGTGTGGTCAGAGATCTGGAATTGTGGGTTTGATACCTTGGTGTTTTGGATAAGGAATGTCGAGCTGGTTTCAAAGATCTGGCATTTCAAGGTTGCTGTTTTGAGACTCATTACAGAGAGGTAAAGAAGACGAGTTTGTGCTTTCAATTATTGAGATAGAATGATATTGTTCATGTTGCTGTGAAATCTAACCTGGTCCAGTTTACATTTGAGTTGTTTATGCTGGTATGTTGTTCATGATATGATCTGTTCATATGCTTGTTGGAATGTTGTGGTTGCTTTTCTACTTTGGTTTCTGGGCTTTTGGCTTTCATCATTGTTATTTGGTATATGTTGTTTCTGCAAGTTCTGTCCTTTATTGTTAATTTGGTGGAATTGGTGAGAAAAGATTGTAAGTTTATCTTTACCAGAATGGATTTTAAAGAACAGAATTTGATGTGAGGCTATGAATGACGAAATAGAAGCAATGTTGATGTGAGATTTTGTTAAGTGTAGGCATCTCAGCATCTGATAGAATGGCCTCTGATCTTAAGGCAGAGTTATCCAAGGAAGCCTTTTTTGGTCTGAAGGTCTGGGAAGTGATTGGAATAGCTGTTGCATTGTTTATCATAATAATCCTCACTGTACTATCACTGTGCCTTACTTCGCGTAAGAAATCGAGAAAAGCTGGGGCCAGGATTCCCCACAGTCAAATTCCAACTGTCTCGAAAGAAATTAAGGAAGTTCGAGTGGAGCAAATATCTGCCAGTGAATTTGTTCCCCGTGATGGAATTCTTCTTACCATTCATGACAAATCCAGTGATAGAGAATCGGATAAGGTTATGGTCCATCTTGGTATGGGAAAGTTAAAGAATGGAGAAAATAGCAGTCGCTCAGGTTCATTTAATCATTTAGAAAAAGATGGTGGAGGGTCTCAATCTGGAGAAGAAGGGAGTTCTGCCACGGGTACAGTGTATAAGCCTTCTTCATCATATCCCATAACTGCTCCATCTCCTCTAGTTGGTCTGCCTGAATTCTCGCACTTGGGTTGGGGCCACTGGTTTACATTAAGGGACCTTGAGCTCGCAACAAGTAGGTTTTCAAAGGAAAACGTTCTTGGCGAGGGTGGATATGGAGTTGTTTACCGGGGAAATCTCATCAATGGGACTCCTGTTGCAGTTAAAAAGATCCTAAACAACCTGTGAGTTGACTGTTTATGGCTTGATTCAGTTGTGGTTTGTCCACTCTTGTTTCCATGTATTTGTATTAACTTAAACTGTTATTTCTTTAGTGGACAAGCAGAGAAAGAATTTAGAGTTGAAGTTGAAGCAATTGGCCATGTGCGCCACAAGAATTTGGTTCGTCTCTTGGGATACTGCGTGGAAGGAACTCACAGGTACTATTTTGTTTTGAAGCAAATAAGTTTATTTAATTTATTGATTGAAATCCATGATTTGAATCTTAATGGGTTATTGAGGTACATGTAGTTCACTAGAATTTGAAAGGGGGAGGAGGGGGAAGAGTCTTTTGTGGCACACTCTTCTAAAAAGTTGTATAATAGCAATCAGTATGTTGGTCATGCAAAAATATTAGTTGAGCTGAATTCTCTTTTAAATCTCAGGATGTTGGTCTATGAGTATGTCAGCAATGGAAACTTGGAGCAATGGCTTCATGGAGCTATGCGTCACCATGGATATCTCACTTGGGAAGCCCGTATAAAGGTTCTCCTTGGAACAGCAAAAGCGTAAGTAGAATTTTTTATTATCTTTCGACGCCAAGCTGTTGTTCTTATTTGACAAGATATATATATTTATATTTTGCAGTCTTGCTTATTTACACGAGGCCATTGAACCAAAAGTGATACATCGAGACATTAAATCAAGCAATATATTGATTGATGACGACTTCAATTCCAAGGTATCCGATTTTGGCTTGGCCAAGCTGCTGGGTGCAGGAACAAGTCACGTGACAACTCGTGTTATGGGAACCTTTGGGTTAGTATTCTAGAGCATTACCACTTTTACCTTGATAAATGATGTGTTTTTCAATATTGGATGTTCACAATATATATTGATAGATGGATTGGAGAATTGGTCATTCCTCATTTCCGATCCTTAACCCAATTTTTCTCCACAATTTTATTTTTCAGATACGTGGCCCCTGAATATGCTAATTCAGGACTTTTGAATGAGAAGAGTGACGTGTATAGCTTTGGGGTTTTGCTCTTAGAAGCCATCACTGGAAGAGATCCTGTGGACTATGGCCGTCCTGCTCCTGAGGTATTCACAAGCTTTAACATGTGCTGTATTGGAAGTTGATATAATCATCTTGTTATACCACATTTGTCTCAGCACGGAATCATGAAGGCACAAGAAGCAAAATAAATTTGGATTTAGTAAAACTAATAAATAATGAATGTTAACAGTTACAATTGGAAAATTTAACCGCTTAATTTAGTTTTGACTATGGATTTATCTGAGCCAATATTGGTCCCTGTTAAACTGACAGTTTCTTGTTGGGTATAGTTGGCCTGGTTATGGAGTTGAAAAATATCAAAGCTTAGTTTGCTTCCCTGACTAGCGACCATAGTGAACCCACCTGAGGGAGTGATGTGGTAGTATATACTTTTGATTTTCACACAATACTTGTGAGGCAGAAATGTACTATAGAATCTAGACATGCATTTAAGAGCCTATTGTGCATATAAAGTTAAAAACAACCATTCCCACTGAGTGATGTGGTAGTATTTACTTTTGATTTTCACACTTGAGAGGCAGAAATGTACTATAGAATCTAGACGTGCATTTAAGAGCCTATTGTGCGTAGAAAGTTAGAAACAACCATTCCCACTGAATGATTACTTAGACAACTCAACTATGACCTAGACAAAATCTTAGATGTCTACACTCTAGATAGTTGACAGTCGGCATGACTGTCCAACTGCTCTGGCAGTATCTCTTTGTCTGTTCTTAGTAACTCCAAGTTCTACTATACTTTTTTTGTTGACAAGTGCATTCTACCATCATAGTTGAGGTCAGTCCAATGCTTCCCAATGCCAATACTTTAACTTTGGCCACAGAAGCTAATGTTATGTCATAGAAGGGGTATGCACCAGTATAGTTAGACTAGAAAGATCTCGGCAACATGACTGTGAGGCAAAGCTTATCTATAACAGTATGCATAAAGTCATAAATGTACCCATGACTTGCTTCTGTATTCAAACAATCTGAATTATTTATCTTTTTCTCAAACTTCACGTAATCTTCTGATCAATTTTTTTTTCTTTTATTTTGGCTGGGTAACTGTCTGGAAGTTTATTTAATGCCGACTCTTAACGATCACAGGTAAATCTTGTCGATTGGCTTAAAATGATGGTTGGAAGTAGAAGATCAGAAGAAGTGGTGGACCCAAACATTGAAGTCAGACCATCAACAAGAGCCTTAAAACGAGCTCTCTTGACTGCTTTGAGGTGTGTGGATCCAGATTCTGAAAAACGACCCAAGATGAGCCAAGTTGTCCGTATGCTTGAGTCCGAGGAGTATCCTATACCAAGAGAGGTCAGTTTCTTTTTCTTTGGAACATGTGTTCTCATAGATTGCAAGTTTGATTCATGCATGGGTAGATAGTTTGAACCCACAATATTCCAATATGGTTTGGCGTCAATTGAATAGAAATCTATTTCCATTTTCTTGCCAGCTTTGATTACATGTTGTCCTTGTTACATCTTCTCAAACATTTCATCTGCCTTGATGTTCCCTGTCAAATGAACGAGACTCAAGAACTTCCTTTTTTTTGATCAAATAAACCACATGTTAATCTGATGAACAAAATGCTTTCTGTGCAAAACATAACTGATTCTCCATTGCTCTTTTTTATGCTTTTCTGCTCAGTTTCTATCCGAATCTCCATCTCTTCATTTTGTTTTCCAATGCTCTAGACTGTTATCTTTTCAAAAGCTTATCGTATTCAAGGCTTTTTAGCTTGTATTGATCCCCAATCAGGTCTTGTAATTGAAAAAATGCTAGTTAATGACAGGATATTTGAGTTCTAAAAATTGAGCTCAGCATGATATTTTCAGCTGTTCATAAATCGTCTTCTTGCTGCTCAGGACCGAAGGAACCGAAAAACTCAAGCAGGTAGCATGGAGATCGACCCCCAAAAGGAAAATTCAGATACTGATCGGAGTGATTATCCTGTTTCAAGATCAGAGAGTAGAGACTACCAACAACGATAATAAAACCAGTAATTGATTTCAGGATCTGAGAAGTATATTGAGGGTAATTCATAATTTTTTTTTCTACTCTTAAAATTCTTGGGTTTGTCGAGCTCGTACTATCTAGGACATGGGGGAGGGGCTCAAGTGGGAGAGGAGATGGTCCTGATATTCTTTGATTTTATCTTCCCTTGCCCCCCATTTTTTTTCCTTGTAGATTAAGAGATATATATTGTTTGTGTATGGAAGTGATGGTGTTTGTGAACAGTGAAGCCCGAGACAATGAGTGTACAGAATGGTTGATCTTCAAATTTGTTGGATGCAATGCTCCTCTTTAGTCTGATTGCGTAAATTTGACCAACTCCAATGGAGTTCACATTTGGATCTTTCTGAAAGCTACTGCATGTAATTATTTTCTGCAAGTGATCAATATGGAAAGTTAGATAAGAAACTAAAATGTAGAGGCATGCGTCGACCTCCCTACTGAGGCACAGCTCTGTTCAAACTTTTGTCATAGAGATTAAAAAAAAAAAAATCAGTAACTAGATGACGTCTTGAAATTTCTTTCTTACGAAACCAAGATTTCAAATTACATCTTGCTTTGCGTCGTGGTTGTTTCTGAAGAATGTAACTGTAATCAACAACAGTATGAGTATTCAGAATTTTACTGCGGATACTCCTTGGATCGAGGCCGGGTTTTTAAGGTTTAGTGTAAAAACCATAATGGAAGGTAAACGTTAGAAATGGGTACTTGCTCACGTAATAATTTGAAATGGTATTGCTTATATAAGTTTCACTGTCAACTTTTTGGTCTTAGTATTAAGCCAGGCACTGGATTTGTTCATATCGTTGCTAGATGAATGCTGAGAACTAGTCTCAGAAATCCCAGCAATGTTCTGTTCTACTGAGGTGAGTTTCTTTTTTTTGGCTGCCACTGTTTCTTATGTCTAAATTTCTCTGCATTATTAACTTCCACGGCTATTGATCAATGCCTCTACCTGTTTGGTTGCAGGGTAGGCTCTTGTTTGCCGAGAATATATTTGATGATCACCGGCCAGTTCACCAGTTCAGCTGTGTTCCGAGTTCGATGACTTCAAGGTAACAGCGATTAATTTCCCCTCTACATTAGAACATGATGACCTATAATGTATGAAAAAGAGGGATGTGGCAAACTGGCAACAAAGTGTCAAAGATATTCACAGATAAGCTAATAATTCACAAGTCATAGAAAAATGCATGGTTATCTTGTATATCTTACCAAGCAAGGCAATGATTTATTTTGTTAAACTGACTCTTCTTTCTTTAGTCAGATCGCTAAGGATAATTAAGTACAGATATGTCTTCACCTTTATGTTTTATAAATTCTAACATGTGATGCGTAAGGAAGGATAAAGTAATGCAGAACCTCATGTCATGCTTTTTCCCCAATTATTCTTCTCTGTTAAGATCCATTGAATTATTCAGCTCAATATTATATCACACTGACTTTGAACTAGTGGTTAGCCACCCTGGAACAACTAATTTTGATTTTTGAGATATGGCAAGTTTGATCCTTAGCAGTAGTACATCGTTGCAATTGTAACTTGTCCTGCAGTTAGTTATATAATCGATATTAATTCGAAATCACTTGCTCAAAAATGTGTTATTTGACTGGAACCGTGCTCAATCCATCAGAATGCAGAAATGTGTTTGTGAAGCAGTATGATGAGCTATACAAGACATATTCACTTACTGAATCCGAGGATTAGAATGGCGTGTTGATCCCTGATCATAATTGTAGCTTAAATTACCTAGGAGGTAGATTATTAGGCCCTGGGTTCAAATCACGACAGGGGTAGATGTGGAACTCTTAGATCCTCTTTTTTTTTTTAAATAATAATAATAAAAAAATTGTAGCTTAACTTATTAGTAATCTGAATGCCCTGTTTGATTTTTTCAGATCAATCCTGTCCATGTATCCTTCAAGATATGTGCAACATACTAGCTCACATGTCTGTTTTTGTATTTATTTATTTTTCTGTTTTGAATTTCTCCCCTTCAAGAATATATATTCTAACAAACATGATTTTCACCTCGCTTGGACAACAAGAATAAGAAGAATGCCAGCTTAAGAATCCTGCATATTTATATACTCCCTCCAGTCAGTCATTCTGCAAATTGTGTCATACTTAACAACTATGGCTCAGATGGTTGGCAGAGATGACATAGAGTCGCTAAGAATTGAATTGGAAGAGATAGGGAGAAGTTTTAGGTCATCAATTCACAGTCATAACTCCAGTTTCCGAGCCGCTTCAGAATTGAGTTTTTCCAATGATGACACTGATGCTCCATATGCTGTGCAGTGGGCAGCCATTGAGAGACTGCCAACGTTTGAACGGCTCAAATCATCTTTGTTTGAGAAGGGTGATAATGGAAGTGAACTCGATGGTGAGGGAAAGTGGGTGGTTGATGTTACCAAGCTTGGAGCTAGGGAAAAGCATGTCTTTATAGAGAAGCTTATCAAGCACATAGAGAATGACAACCTTCGTCTCTTGCGTAAAATTAGAAAAAGGATCGACAAGTAAGCCCTTCCTTCTCTTTTTTTCCTGCTTATAATATATGCTTCAAATCAAATGGAGCTGATGCAGCAAGAATGCTTGAACAGTCTACTTTTAGTGTACATGCCAGTGGATATATGACTGCTGATTATGCATTGAGAAATCTTAATAATCGAGTCAGACAAGGTGTTTTGACATTTCTGATGTGTATTTCCTTTCTGATGTGCTGATAGTATGTTCGATGGTTGTACTGATTCTGTTAGTCTATTCTCTGATATATATGTGGTAATAAATTTTTCCTTGGGGTTCATTCTGAACTGCTTTTGTAGGGTTGGAGTAAAACTGCCCACTGTGGAGGTGAGGTATAAGAATCTGAGTGTGGAAGCAGTGTGTGAGGTAGTTCATGGGAAGCCCCTCCCAACTCTTTGGAACTCTGTCAGGAGCACGCTTTCTGTAAGTAGAAAAAAGCTCATATATATGCAATAAATTATGTCATATATATTTAGGATGCCATCTTTTTGTGCGTCTGGAGTACAGTAGCTTACAAATACTATATACGTTCAACTCGACTTCAGGACTTCTAAACATGGTTTTGAATTTTCTGCATAGCACTTTACCGAGTTTCCAGGTTCAAGGACACGTGAAGCCAAGATAAGCATTATCAAAGACTTCTGTGGTTCAATAAAACCTGGAAGGTAGCATCAGTTCCTTTACCAAGTTCAACTTAACTAATGCGACTTCCATTTAATCTTTGTGTCTTTGCTGCATATGGACCAGTTACCTTACTGGACTTTTCGGTGCTTATTCATTCTATTGCAGGTTAACTTTACTGCTTGGCCCCCCAGGATGTGGGAAAACCTCCTTTTTAAAGGCTTTATCAGGGAATCTGGAAAAATCCCTCAAGGTTTTGTAGTATCTCTATAGTACTTGAACGTCATTTTTAATGAGTTGGTTGGGACAAGTTTGTCTTCTTAATTCATAATTGCTTGTTTTGTATGTTAAATTATTTTTTTCTTCAACAGTTCTCTGGCGAAGTAACTTACAATGGACAGAAGCTAGCGGAGTTCGTCCCTCAGAAAACATCAGCTTATATTAGCCAATTTGACCTGCATATTCCTCAGATGACTGTCAGGGAAATACTTGATTTTTCAGCCCGCTGTCAGGGTATTGGAAGCCGAGCTGGTACGTTTGCTGACATTATTGTTATTAGTTGTATGCAACCTCTTAATTCAGGATAGTAATGGTTATTTCTTTTCTGCCAACAAAGAGATTATGCTGGAAGTCAGTAAAAGGGAGAAGGAGGCAGGGATTATTCCACATCCAGATATAGATACCTACATGAAGGTACACTTCCAGCTTTTCTTATATCATTCTTTCCTTGTTATGAGTTCATTCGTAGCTTGCACCTCGTGTTACCTCTCCTTTGTTGATTATGACATTGAAATAACTCATAACAGGCAATTTCTCTCCAAGGAATAAAAAGAACCCTCCAGACAGACTACATTTTGAAGGTCAGTCTTTTAAATTTTGACTCTCTTTCCTTTAATTTGTGTCTGCAATTCTGCATAATTTGTTTTTTTTTTGTTATGGTCATTTTTTGATGATTCCATCATACATGATTGAGTTGCGAAAACTTCTGGATTGGTATCCTCCATCTGAACTGAATTCTTTCTGATTAAAGAATCTCTTTCTAGTTGCTGTGGAACAATTAGGAGATTCTCTAGAAGAAATACGGGGCCCTTATTTTCACATTTGTCACTGCTTTTCTTAATTCTGTTTTGCAGATCCTTGGACTTGATATATGTGCTGACACTCTCGTTGGAGATGCAATGCTAAGAGGTTGACAACAGGTAATGTAATGCAAATAGAGATTGGTCATAGTTACCATGTGCTTGTTCTAGATGAGGTTACTGATTTCCAACGTCTACTTTGACCTACCTTATGGATGTGTATGGTAATTTTTCAGCGGAGATGATCATTGGTCCCACGAAAGCTTTGTTCATGGATGAAATAACAAATGGCTTGGACAGTTCAACTGCATTCCAAATTGTTGCTTGTCTTCAGCAGCTGGTGCATATAACAGAATCTGCTCTACTAGTTTCTCTTCTTCAGCCAGCACCGGAGACGTTTGAGCTCTTTGATGACCTTATTTTAATGTCAGAAGGGAAGGTTGTTTATCATGGTCCCCGGCAACATGTCTTGGAATTTTTTGAGGGTTGTGGGTTTAAGTGTCCTGAGAGGAAAGGGGTTGCTGATTTCATCCAAGAGGCAAGTGAATTGCAGCTTCTGATGTTTTTTGCATTTCTGCATAAGTGCATATTAAAGCAGCAATTAACATCTTAGTTCTGCAGGTAATCTCTAAGAAAGATCAAGCAAACTATTGGTACCGCACGGAACCTCACAATTATGTCTCGGTTGATATGTTCTCGAAAAAATTCAAGGCATCTTCTTTTGGGAAGAAGCTAGATGAGGATCTCTTAGAGCCATTTGATAAGCTTCATCATAATAACAATGCTCTTTCCTTTAGTGTGTATTCTCTCTCAAAATGGCAACTTTTTAGAGCTTGTTCGTCAAGAGAACTTCTTCTCATGAAGAGGAATTCTTTTATATACGTATTCAAGACAGTTCAGGTCAAAGTTTGTGCTATTGCATTTGTACCTTTAAACTCATTTTTGGGGTTGCACTTATAATTTCCTTTTTTCTATGTCGAAGGACTTGAGAATTTTGAAACATCATAACATTTTTTTCACTGCAGCTTATCATCATTGCATTCATCACCATGACTGTATTTCTGAGGACTCGTATGGATATTGATGTTTTTCATGCAAACGACTACATGGGTTCCCTATTCTTTGCTCTTACCATACTTCTCATGGATGGACTTCCTGAGATGTCTATGACACTTCAAATACTAGAAGTCTTCTATAAGCAGAGAGACCTGTGCTTTTATCCAGCTTGGGCTTATGCAATTCCAGCTTCACTACTGAAAGTACCTGTTTCTTTTGTGGAAGCCTTGGTTTGGACATCTCTTACTTACTATGTCATTGGATACAGTCCTGAGTTCCAAAGGTGAGTTCAAGTGAATGATAAGCTATTGTTATTTTTACTTTGAGTTTTCTTTGAATCATCATTATCTTATTGACTTGTCATGTTAATGTTTCGGGAAGTTAGGTGCACAAGATATTTCACATATGCTAATTGTAGCTGAACTTTTGTTATCATATAATTGTCTATCAGGTTCATTCTCCAGTTCTTTCTACTTTTTGCCGTTCATTTAACATCAATATCCATGTTTCGATTCCTGGCATCATTCTTTCAGACCATGGTTGCCACAATGACAGCTGGTAGTTTCGCGATATTGTTTCTGTTCCTGTTCAGCGGATTCGTTATCAAAAAACGTAACACTGTATTACCTTTTCTCCCCTTTAATTTTTAAAAAATCAACCAAAGAAACAAATTCAATCAGTTATGTTGGTGTTTGCAGCTTCCATGCCTGGTTGGTTAGGGTGGGGATTTTGGGTCTCCCCCGTGACATATGGGGAGATAGGCCTCTCTGTGAACGAGTTTCTTTCTCCAAGATGGCAAACAGTGAGCAAAACACTGTCATTTCTGTTCTTTACTCTTATTTGAGGCAATTGAAAGTGCATTCTCTGGCTTACTAATTATATTTCCTTAGATGCTATCAACAAACATTACTGTCGGGATTGAAACACTTGAAAGCCGTGGACTAAACTTTGATGGATATTTCTACTGGATATCACTTGGTGCCTTATTTGGGTTCACAATGATTTTTAACATAGGATTCATCTTGTCCTTGAGTTTCTTGAAGTGTAAGTTAACTTCCTTTCCTTTTCTTTTCTATTTTCTGTTATTTTATTTTAATTTGAGAACTGGAACTTGAAACACATTGGTTCCTCCCATTATCTACATTCAGCTTCCGGATCATCTCATGGTATCATTTCACATGAAAAGCTGGCCCAGATTCAAAAAACTGATGATTCCCTCGATGATGCCCAAGTGAAAGAAAAGTCTAGAATTCTTCCTTCTAAGACCACCGGTAATGCTAACAAATGACCATAAGTTTTTTTTTCCTTTATTTGTCTCCTATGATTCTACAGAAATAATTTTACCTTGCCCTTTTTCAATTAACAGGAAAGATGGTCTTACCCTTTACTCCATTGACACTGGTGTTCCAAGATGTGCAATACTATGTTATTCCTATGGTAAGCCTATTTAGTATTAGCTAGCGTAAAGTTTGATCTGTTGTAGTGTGAACAGCTTTTTTACATCACATGACAATTTTTATTTGCTTATTTTTGTGTTCCAGGAAACCAGGGAGCCGGGATTTAATCAGAAGAAACTTCAACTCCTAAGTGACATTACTGGGGCATTTCGACCTGGTATTCTTACAGCATTGATGGGCGTTAGTGGTGCTGGGAAAACTACTCTTCTTGATGTTCTTGCAGGCAGAAAGACTACTGGCTACATTGAAGGGGACATAAAGATTGGTGGATATTCCAAGGTTCAAGAAACATTTGCTAGGGTATTGGGTTACTGTGAGCAAACCGATGTTCATTCTCCACAAATCACTGTAGAAGAGTCTTTGATGTTTTCTGCTTGGCTGCGCTTAGCTTCTCAGATTGACTCAAAGACAAAAACTGTATGACTGATATTTGTAGAATACCAAACATATGTTTGCTTTAGATTAATTTTTGAGAGAATATTGTCTAAAAATACTGTCATATGTAACAGGAGTTTGTTTACAAAGTTCTTGAGACCATTGAGCTTGATGGAATAAAAGATGCCTTGGTTGGAATACCTGGTGTTAGTGGTCTATCAAATGAGCAGCGTAAGCGTCTTACAATTGCTGTTGAGCTTGTTGCAAATCCCTCCATAATCTTCATGGATGAGCCTACAACTGGTTTGGATGCAAGAGCTGCTGCAATAGTCATGCGAGCAGTGAAGAATGTAGCTGATACGGGAAGAACAATTGTTTGCACCATCCACCAACCGAATATTGATATATTCGAAGCATTTGATGAGGTAAAACCAAAAGGCTTTGCTTTTAGTTGCATTATGCTTAGACAATGTTGAAACAGTGAAGTGTGTTACAAGTTGCAGAAAATTTTATCAAATGTTGATGAGTAATTTCATAATTTTCAAATGAAGCTAATTCTTATGAAAACTGGAGGGCATATGATGTACTCAGGACCGGTGGGTCAGCACTCGAATAGAGTTATCGAATATTTTCAGGTTAGTTTGCTTCTGCCATCAGGGCCTGGGACATACTAATTGCTTTAAGAAAAATAAGTTTCAACAAACCTTCAGTCTGCTGAACTTTCTTTCTTTATACGGCAGAGTATTCCTGGAGTTCAAAATATCAAAAGTAACTACAATCCAGCAACATGGATGTTAGACATCACTTCTACATCAGCTGAAGCTGAACTTGGTGTTGATTTTGCCCAAATATACAGAGAATCTAGTTTATATAAGTGAGTACAGTTACATAATCAATTATCTAGTTACATGATATGACTATTGAGTAGTGTTGATTTTTTCTTTTTTTTTTGTTAAATGTTTGCCTGATGTGACAGATTTCCTATAATACAATTGCAGGAATAATATAGAGCTTGCAAGAGAACTGAGTGCTCCACCTCCTGGTTCCAGAGATCTGCATTTTGCTACCCGGTTTTCACAAAATGGCTGGATGCAGTTCAAATCTTGCCTATGGAAGCAGCACTTGTCTTATTGGAGGAGCCCTTCATACAACTTGATGCGCATCATGCATACGGTGGTATCATCTCTAATTTTTGGAACATTGTATTGGAACCAAGGGAGGAAAATGTAAGCCTTTATCTGTGCATGCCTATGTACTTTCTTCTTAACGGAAAAATATTATACAGTGTTCTATTCTATTCTTAAGTTACAGTATTTCATACCTATTTTTTTCATGTCAATGTGGTTCTGATACAGATGACAACTATGAACCTAGATGTGGCAGGGGACTCGCTGCATTGCTTGAAGAAGCTGATCAGTTTTGAAAACTGTTCAGTTATAGTATTTGGGATTCTTGGGGGTTTAAGACTTAATACCTATCTTTACTTTTCTAATTTATTAGCTAGCCTTTTTGTTTTCCTTCCTTATCTTATAAAAGGGAGTTTTCTTTTCTTTGATCAGAGCATTGGAGATTATTCAGTAATATAATACAAATTGGTGAAGGAGTTCTTCCCATTTGTTTTCAAACTCTTATCTCTTAGGTGGATTCCTAGAGTGGCGAGTTATTGCTCTTATCTCCTTGGTGGATTCCTTGGAGTGGCGAGCTCATTACATCTGAGAGTGATTTACCGGTATCAGGTTCAATATTCTGTTAGAACCGACCAGCAGAGCTTATTCAATATATTTGGTTCTATGTATGCCGGTGTCATCTTCTTGGGCATAAATAACTGTGCAACCGTTCTGCAATACGTTGCAACGGAGAGAACTGTCATGTATCGTGAAAAATTTGTGGGGATGTATTCACCACTGGCTTTCTCAGTTGCACAGGTACACATTTCTTAAATGTTTACTTATAAGTACTTAGTACTTGCAAGAAGCTTAAATTGGTGTTGTGCTAAAGTTACTTGATTTCTGTAGGTGGCGGTAGAAGTTCCCTATTTATTTATCCAGGCAGTCTTATTTATGATCATCACATATCCAATGATTGGATACTATGCTTCAGCATATAAGGTTTTCTGGTATTTCTATGCCTTTTTTTGTTCACTGCTATACTACAATTACATGGGAATGATGCTCGTCTCTTTGACACCAAACTTCATGGTAGCTGCAATTCTATCCTCAGTGTTCTACACATTGTATAACCTGTTTGCTGGTTTTCTGATTCCTAGGCCGGTAAGCCTAAGCCTACCCATTCTCATTACCATGTTTGAATCTAAGTAGATAAGCCATATTAAGATTTAGGATAAATGACTTTGATCTGTTATTCTTGCAGCAAATTCCGAAATGGTGGATTTGGTTGTACTATCTGACTCCCTCATCTTGGTCACTAAATGGTTTGCTCACTTCACAATATGGAGACATAAACAAGGAGATAATCATATTTGGGGAACCAAAAACAGTGTCTGCCTTCTTGAAAGACTACTTTGGGTTTCACCACGATCAGTTGGCTCTGGTGGCAGTAGTTCTCATTGCATTTCCCATAACTTTCGCATCTATTTTCGCCTACTGTATTGGGCGGTTGAACTTCCAGAGGAGGTGATCGGAATCTCCTGTTCACATAGATCAGTACACAGCCAGGAAATCAGTTCTTTCACTTGTAGTTTCTGTCAGTGGTAACATTATGTATTCAAGAATTCATCAATAATGGAAGGTAAACAGCACCAACTAGCTTGTGATGTTTTCATAGTGTAGTCTTTATGGGAGCTAATATATCCTCTTGTCCAGCTAGCTAGACTTGACATGAACCTACTATAAACAATTTTCGATAGCCTTAAGCGCCGCCTAATTATATGTTTTGTTTAGGGTTTATAGTATAAAGTTTAGAGTTTAGAGGTTTAGAATTTTAGAATTTAGAGCTTAGAGTTTAGAGGTTTATAGAGTATAGAATTTAGCTATGAAGCACGGACACGGACACGATTCGATACCGGACACGACAAAATGAAATTTTTTCGGACACAAACACGTGGTGGACATGTTAATTAAATATTATTTTTAATATATAGTCCGTTTTAGGTCCGGACGCTATATATACAGTCTGTTTCAGGTCTGGACGTCCGAACCGTCAGGATTCGCTGCAAACGGCCGCCTCCGCAAGTAGACGACAGCGCGGATGGTGCCGTCCGCGATCCTCCCCTCTCGGAGCTTCTGTTTGTGTCGGCCGGAGCTCCAGCGCCCGAAACTTGAATTTTCTAGATTCCAACCTCAGTGGGCCGGCGCTGGAGCTCCGGCCGACACAGACAGGAGCGCCGGGAGGGGAGGAGCGCGGCCGGCACCATCCGCGCCGTCATTTGCTTACTGAGGCGGCCGTTTGCGGCGAATCCGGATGTCCGGACCAGATAATCTCTATATATATATATATAGAATTTTTTTCAAGTGCGGACGTCCGCACGGTGCGGATGCGGCGTTTCCAGCCATCGGCGAGGCGGCGACGGCGTATCCGGCCGGTGGGCTTTGCTCCCCCCACGCCGGCGACCCCGTCTGTGCCGGCCCGAGCTCCATCGCCGGCCGGCAGCCGGCCGGAATCTGCAAAAATGCAGAAAAATGAACAGTACTTGTCATTTTTATGCATTTTTGCAGATTCCGGCGGCTGCCGGCCGGCGATGGAGCTCGGGCCGGCACAGACGGGGTCGCCAGCGTGGGGGGAGCAAAGCCCACCGGCCGGATACGCCGTCGCCGCCTCGCCGATGGCCGGAAACGCCGCATCCGCACCGTGAACAGTGCGTGTGGACGTCCGCACAGGAAAAGGACTATATATATATATATATATATATATATATATATATATATATATATATATATTATTCTAAAGAGGAGAGAGCTTGGTGACTGATGAATGAGCTTAATATTGAGCCTTCCTTGAATGAATGAGCGAGGCAACTCATTCCTCCCATCAATCCCAAATTAAATACCCTTAATAAACCTTTTATAATTATATATATTTATATATATATTTCTCTTTCTTTTTCCTTCCTCTTTCTTTTGAATTACTAGGTTCTTACTTAATTCAAGGCAGCACTTTTTTTTTTTTAGTGATTCAGACTAGTAATGCTACTAATTTCGAAGGCTAGTGGCACTGGCCATGGTAGAAAACTTAAAATATATCTCCCCACCATCAAAAGAATGGGGGTGTTAAAATCAGTAATTCTTATAGTTATTGGGAGACTGAACTTCTGAATTTTTTTTCCTTCCTTTTCTTGCTTTTTTTGAATACTTTCTTTCTCTTTTCTCTTTCTCTCTCCCCGACTCTCCTTCCTCTTTCTTTCTCCTTCTTCTTTCTCTTTCTCTCTCCCCGACTCAGCCGAGCCCCTCCACCGATACAGTCGCCGCCTCAGGCTAGCTTCGCCGTCCGGCCACCGTTCGGTTCGCCTCCGGTGTCGTTCGACTCGTCTCTCCTCACTCGTCACGTCTGCAGTGGTGATTCAAGGTGAATCGCCGCCGTTTAGGCGTACAAAGATTGAGAAGGTTCGACTGTGTTGAACCGGAGCTCCCTCCTTCGGCCACCAATTGACCCGATTTCGGTCGGGAATCAAAGGTCTCGGCTTGTGTAGTAATTTCACGAAAGGAATTGATCTACTATGATCCAGGTAAGGAGAATTTTTGAATTGAAATTCTAGGGTTTTGATTATGCCCTAAACCCTCTTTTTGAAATGTAAAAGTCCCCGCGTGTCCAACCTCAATTCACGTGTGTCCAAGCCGTGTTTGAAATGCAGTACGTGTGTCCATGCATATTTCAGCGTGTATGTGCGTGTCCGTGTCCAATACGTGTCTGACACGCGATACGCGAGCTGAGAGACGTGTCCGTGCTTCATAGGAATTTAGAGATTTAGAGCTTAAAGTTTAGAGTTTAGAGTTTGGAGTTTTAGGGGGGTGTATTGTATTTGGATTTGTATGGATATTTTGTAATTCACATACTTTTTAAAAAGTCCACAAACTATTTAAAATGTTCACAGATTTCTGTTGATTCTTTAAAACCATCGACTTTTACACAGACTTCATACTGATTTATAAAAATCTATAAACTTTATTATGAACGACTTATACAGATTCTCAATACTAACAAATAAAAATTTTAAATAAAAAACAAAATTCATTTGAGTTGACGTAGGGTGATGCTCCAATCTGCTACCCATAATTAATTCAGTACCTAAAAGGGGAAGCAAAACTTCTAGTCACGAAATAATTGAGCATCCGTCCCCATATAAGATGTTAATCATAACAGCCTTATAAACCGACTACAAATATGTAGTTTGATTTATATTCATTTGATTAATCTTATTCATTAATTAAAGAGTATTGGGAAAAATGAAATTGAAAACTCCATAACTAACTCGTGCAAACGATAATATTACGATTTCATAAATAAATTAAAAATATTTGAAAAACAAATTCAACAAAAATGAACATGTTAGTATAAGAGTTTGATTGCATAAAATATTATAGAAAAAATGAGATGAAAGAAATACAGAAAAGACAGATGATATGTTAAAAAATAAAGAGATGACGGAGGATTAACCTCTTCATAGGTAGAAAAAGTCGGTCGTGGATCTTTGGTCTGGAGACTAAAAAAATATTGGAGTTTTGTGTGCATAATTTACACTACAAAATCCATGATTATCCATGAGTTACTAATTGTCTAATTCCATAAGTATGAATGATATTTTGAATACCCTCAAAATTTTATTCATTTTTAAAAGTCCTAATTGAATACCCCTAGATTTTATAAATTTCATAAAAACTTTTTAAAATTCTTATTGAATACACCTAGACTTTTATGGATTATCAAAAGTCTGTATTGAATACACCCAAACTTTTAAATTTCATTGATTTCCTTAAAACATTTACTAATTCCATATACAATACACCCCTTAGAGTTTAGACTTTAGAGTCTGGAGTTTAAGAGTTTAGGATTTAAGGGCACGTTTGGTACCTTGGAGTATCAAAGACCCGTCTTATTTCTTCTACAAGCCCTAGATTGTTCAAGCCTAGCTTATTCTTAATCAACCCCAACCTCTTGTTTGGTACTGGGAGGACTAGAACTAAATTCAAACATCATCAACAACACAGACCCGTCGACCCACAGACCCAAAACGGTTATCCGATCAAATCTCCGTCATCGGGCGTCCTCCGGCTAGCGCACTGGTCAAGATAGATTGGGCTTGCAGTCGCCATAGTCTCTGTACCCTCAGTTGGTCTCATTACTAGGTTTGGAGAGAGAATTGAACACCGAAAGTGTCGCAATATCCAGTTGTTTCTCTATAAATTCCGGCGACTCCGACGATGTTTTCAGGTGTATGAGTTATGAGAGTTGATCTACTCTTCATGCTATACATGCTAGTACTCATGATTTTTAGATTTGGTTGCATTTTGAATGAATTGGTTTCTGCGTGTTTCATGAGTGTAGAGTGAGAACGGGGCTTCGAGAGTCCTATGGATTTTGGTGTCTCTACGTAAGAAGGTGAAGAGGTGGGCCCATGGACTGCAGAAGCTCCTTTAAAATAGTCCTTGATTCAGCCAAACATGGGATTACGCTTATTTTTTTAGAGAAGGCAGTCAAATCCCACGTAGTCCAAGGAAACAAACGTCCCCTTAGAGTTTAGAGTTTAGGGGTAATGGGGAACGGGGAACGGGGAACGGGGAACGGGTGATGGGTAATGGGTAACGGAAAACGAGAAATGGATAACAATAACATGCTAACGGAGAACGGAGTAACGAGTAATGGGATAACGAGTAACGTTGAACGGCGTATCTATAAAAGGAAAACATGTAACGGTGAGTGGATAGGACTATAGGAATAACGAGTGACGAGTAATGATTAAGGATAATAGGTAGGGGATTTATGTTTGAGTGTTGCTATTGGAACCTCCACATTTGCTCACTTGACCTCCCTCTATTTTCAATTATTGAATTACATTTATATCCTCTTACATAAAGACTATTGAGGACGATAAGTGTATAAAAAGAGTATTATATTTATTGTCTATAGACTTTCTAATTCAATAATATTGGTATTTATTATTTTTCTTATCAAATTTATTTTCTAATTTCAGTAAGTGTTGAAACTAAGCCAATTTACAAAAAATAACATTGTTAATGTGACATAAAGTTACTATAATAATACATGTTTAAGCGCATATACAAAATATAAAGTCAAGAGTAAGTGTTGAAAACTAAGCGCATATATTTTAATAAGTTTTGCAACATGAAAAAAAAAAGTCAAGTGTTTTGATATATACATACTTGTTACCCCCTGTTTCTGCACAAACCCGTAGGCCTGGTAGAGACAGATGAATCCTCGTATGATCTCCTGCAAACCTGCTTACTAAGGGGAATACCGGGCGGGCCGGTCTTCTCCTCTCCGATGCCTAAGTTAGTATAGTTGGAATAGATATAACTTAAGCACGTATATAAGCGGTAGGAATGATCAGTTACCTATTAATAAGGGTAGTTGAGGCCCTTATATAGGTGGCCAGGAGTGTGGTCTGGCCTTACTCTTCGATGTGGGACTGGTTTCCTTCTGTTTGCATACTAAAGGGCAGCTTTGGTGACCTCTTTGGCAGGCAGGCGCCCCCGGTCCCCAGGCCCCTGGTAGCAGGATAGACTGCTGGACCCCGAGGCCGGGTGCTGGTGATCCGGTCCCGGGCCTCGGGCCGGCCCCTGGTACACTAGCTACGGGTCTGTGGGCCTGCTGTAGCCCCTCTGTGGCTACTGTCAACAAGTCCCCCAAATTCCCGGTCAAGTGCAATCTTGAATGGGGACTTAAACTGTCTTGCCCTTGTCCCGCAGACCCGCAGGGTTACCAACCCAACGGTGCCCAGTCCCCCAAGTCCGCGTTGAAGATTGGGCGTGACCGGGGTGAGTACCTGTTACCGATTATGTGCAACAGTTTATGAGTATGTTTGCAATATAAGTAGTACTGTACTCAAGTGTTGTAGTGCTATGAGCATGGAGCGGGGTGAAACCCAAAGAGTGCATGAGATGATAGTGGGGCGTTGAAATCCGCCATGCAATAGATTTGTGCATGGAACCTGGACCCCGCGTTCTGCCATATCGGAGCGAGCCGGAGAGCATGGGATCTCGACTGGGCGTTCTGCCATATCGGAACGAGTCGGAGAGCATGGGATCTCGACCGGGCGTTCTGCCATATCGGAACGAGTCCCCGGATGAACTTGTGTACTTAGACCTCGACCGGGCGTTCTGCCAATTCGGTACGAGTCGGAGAGTGTGGGATCTCGACCGGGCGTTCTGCCATATCGGAGCGAGTCCATATTGCTAGACTGCGACCTCGACCGGGCGTTCTGCCAAATCGGTACGAGTTGGAGAGTATGGGACCTCGACCGGGCGTTCTGCCATATCGGTACGAGTCCATATTGCTAGACTGCGACCTCGACCGGGCGTTCTGCCAAATCGGTACGAGTCGGAAAGTATGGGACCTCGACCGGGCGTTCTGCCATATCGGTACGAGTCCATATTGCTAGACTGCGACCTCGACCGGGCGTTCTGCCAAATCGGTACGAGTCGGAGAGTATGGGACCTCGACCGGGCGTTCTGCCATATCGGTACGAGTCCATATTGCTAGACTGCGACCTCGACCGGGCGTTCTGCCAAATCGGTACGAGTCGGAGAGTATGGGACCTCGACCGGGTGTTCTACCATATCGGTACGAGTCCATATTGCTAGACTGTGACCTCGACCGGGCGTTCTGCCAAATCGGTACGAGTCGGAGAGTGCTAGCCTGCGGGAAGGCCTGTTGGTGCGTGGAATGAGCCAACAGGTGCCCCCGGTGTTGCGGTCATACTGAAGCACCGGTCAACACTTGCTAGTTCTCAGCTTTTGTTGGAATAAGCGTGAGGTAAATGTGCAGGTTTGTTAGCCTGCGGGGAGACTTGTTCTGTGTTAGAGAAACAATATGCCCGGTGGGGTGGCGTTGAGATAACGAGTCTCGCCATGTATCCCCAAATGTATCACAGTTCAGTGTGATACAGGGTTTTTATCCTACTGGACAAGAGTACATGTGTTAGATGTAAACTCGCCCCGGTTTATAAAGCCCATGCGTTTGGAAGCCTTGAGTTGTTGCTGGCTCGTTCCTGCCCGTAGGCGAAGGAAAGTGACTAAACCGGTGGAATGCTTTTGGAGTCGGTTGAATGTCACATGCCCGGTGGAATGTCATGGGACTAGTTGGATTGGCCGGTTGGATGCTACATAACCGGTGAGATGCTGCGGAGCCGGTTGGATATTTCATAACCGGTGAGATGCTGCGGAGCCGGTTGGATACTTCATAACCGGTGAGATGCTGTTCCTTGGCTCGAGGTTGACTTCTTGGGGAAGTGAGGGGAGTGGACGTCTCGTTCTGCGCTCCTATCTCCCCTAACTGCCGCTTGTAGGTGGGACAGGTGGCTGACATGCAATGAAGAGGAGAGCCCATCAGTCCCATCAGTTATGATGGCATGGGAACCTTTACCGAAGCTGGGACACGTGTCGGCAAGGAATCGGTCTGAGATGAAGGGGATCTGCGGCTGGGGTTGCCTCTCTTTTATGCTTGCCCTATTTATCATCCCCTCTGCTCTCCTCCTGCCATACCTTACTGCTCCTTGCCATTTGCCTGCTGTTTGTCTGTGTTGCTATTTTGCTACAGCGCTAACTTCCGTTATTTAGGCTTTATGGCATCTAGGAGATCGGCGAATCATGTCGGTTCCGGCCGTGGGTTGATGGGAGGGCCCTTGAGGTATGAGCTACTGGATGGCGACAGGGTGATTTTCTATGACGAGCCAACCAGAAGCATGTCTGAGAGAGAGATAAGGGACTTTCGGGCGAAGTGGGACATTGATTCCTCCGTTAAGCTTCGAGGCCTATATCCCGGGGAACTGGCCTGCAACCCGGAGCCGGGTTGGGTTGCCGTTTTTGATGATCAATTTCGGCACGGACTATCTCTGCCGCTGCCGAAGTTTGTCAAGTATATGCTGAGCAGTATAAATCTTTCCCTAGCTCAGCTGCCTAGCAACCAGTGGAGGCAGTTGCTTGGCCTCGGGTGCCTATTCAGCCTGAGCAATATAGACTGGCCCACGGTAAATGAGTTTCGGGCGCTATACAAGGTTCTCTACTGCAAAAAGGCCCAGGCCTGGGTTGTGTTAACTTTGCCGCGCGGGACTTCGATCCTGCCATCATTCACCTGCCGTCGTCGGTTTCGAATGTATGGAGGAGGTCGGTTGTGATGGCCGGGGGCAGGTGGCAGCGTAGTTCAAGGAACTTTCAGGTGTCCGGGGCTTATCAATCGATCAGAGATCAGTCGTACCGGTTGGTGGACTTGGAGAGGCAACGGTTAGCCCGGCTTTTTGTTTGCTGGGACATTCTGGGCCGGAGCTCCTACAATTTCATCCGATGGAATCTGCTGGAGATATGCGAGATGGGGAGAAAGCCTGGTAAGGTACCTTGCACTGTTGTTTTGCAGGGTCGCTTTTATTCTGACCGCTCGGTTTATCGATTTGCAGCTAATGCCCCCCGGCTCGCTATTCGGAGCGAGGAGACCGTCGAACCAGATGAAGAGCTTGTGGCCCAGAGGTTGATGGAGATGGGGGAGATGGCTTGGAAAACCGTTGTAGATCCGGTCACCCTAGAGTGCACGGTGCATAACAGGCTTGTGCCGCTCGTGTTTCCGGACTCCCGCTACGGCAGACGGCCGGGCGGTGAAGATAATGCCCCACTCATTATCCGGGAAGCAAGGTCGGTGGGCCTACCGGGTCCGGAACCTCTGGCACGGCCGATGGGGGTACGGGCCCCGCGGGAGAGAGAGGCAGCGGAGATGCCTGGGTACCGCAGAAGCGATCACGGTGAAGCCCCGGCGAAGAGGGCGAGGACGTTTGATGCCGGGGCGTCAAGCTCGGCTGGTGGAGGGTCGGCATTAGTTCCGGTCGTGGAGACCGACGGCCGAAGGAGTCGGGGGCCGGAAGCCGATCGTAGTTCCGGTGGTGGTGGTTTTGGTAGGTTCGTGGCATCTACTATTGAAACCTTGGGACTTGATCGGGAGGGCCCTGGAACTGGGCAACCGGGCGAGAGCAGGGCGAAGTCCGTGGAATTAGCTCTTCGGGTAAGTGTGTTTTCTACACTTCCGTTCCCCTTTGTGGTACGAGCTAATGTTCCTTTTGCGTACCTGTGTCAGCTGGTTCATAGCCTTTACGCCGCCGAGCCTAGGGAGGCTGCGGTTTTGGAGAAGCAAGTGGAGGAGCTTACTGTGCGGCTATCCTTGGCGGAAGCTAAGCTTGCGCAGGAGAGAGAGGAGGTTGGTCGGCTGAAAACTGAGCTCGCGCGCGAGAAAGAGGAAACCGGTCGGCAGACAACCGCTCGGGAAGCGAGGAATGCGGAGTTGGAGGCGATCATTTTGGAGCTGCAGACCCAAATGACAGCAGTCGTCAAAGGAGGGGAGACGCTTGCGGAATCCCGGCTTGCTGAAGTGGCTGATAAAGCTGTCGACGACTTCCGGGAGTCGGTGAAGCTTGAAGAGATGCTGGAGGACGCCCGTGCGAAGGGCATAAATGATGCCTATCTGGAGTGGAGGGAGAAAGGGTGGCTTGATGCTGAGCGGATGGAGGCTGATGTAGCCCTGGCTGAGATGGCGGAGCAAGAGCTCTCTCTCAAAGCTGGCGGGTCAGGGATTGGGGGCTCCGGCGGCGCTGATTAGCGGTTTTTTTTTTTGCTTTACCCATATCTCTGGCAGATGTATATACCTTGCAACCAGCTGTAGTTTATTCTAAATGCAACACCTGTGTATTGCAATGTTGGTGCCAAATACATTATTGTCCCTTTATGACCGATTTCATTTAGGGTAGAACCGCAAGTGCTGGATATTCCACGGGCGGGTGGAATAGATGCCTTCGGCGTCTATGATGTGGAATGTTGCCGGGCCCGCAGCTGCGGTGATTTGGTAGGGCCCTTCCCACGTTGGCTCCAAGGCCAGCGGTTTTTTCTGAACTTTCTTCATGACCCAGTCCCCCACTTGTAATTTCCTTTCCCGGACCCTTCTATCATAGTACCGAGCGACCCGTTGCTTGTAGGTTTGGTTTCGCATATGCGCTTGGTCGCGCCGCTCTTCTATGAGATCCAGGTTGAGCCGTATGCCCTCGGCGTTTGTTTCGGTGTCGTAATTCTCGACCCTGCCGCTGGGCATATTGGTCTCTATAGGGAGTACCGCTTCGCTCCCGAATGCCATGCAGAACGGGGTCTCCCCTGTTGCCTCGGCTGCTGTCGTCCGGATGGCCCATAGAACCGCGGGGAGTTCCTCGGCCCAACATCGCTTCTTGGCCTCCAGCTTTTTCTTGAGGAGGGTTTTGATAATCTTGTTCACCGCTTCCACCTGGCCGTTAGTCTGCGGGTGTGCCACTGAGGCAAACAACATCCGGGTCCCCATAGAGGCCGTGTATTGGATAAGATCAGCATTGTTGAACTGTGTCCCATTATCCGTGACTATAGTCTGCGGCACCCCGAACCTGCAGTAGATGTTCTTCCACAGGAATTTTCTTACCCGCGCCTCGGTGATCTTTACCAGGGGTTCCGCCTCGACCTACTTAGTCTGATAGTCCATGGCCACAATGGCGTATTTGTATTGTCTCACAGCTATTGGGAAAGGGTCGATGATATCTAGTCCCCATTGTGCGAACGGCCATGGCGCTAACAGAATTGATAGCGCGATTGCCGGGGCATGGGGTGTAGAGGCGTACATGTGGCACTTGTGGCAGCCACCTGATATTCTTCTTGATGCTGCTGCCATGTCTGGCCAAAAATACCCTGCCCGGAGAGACTTGTGAGACAAGGACCGGGCGCCAGAGTGATTACCGCATACTCCCTCGTGGATTTCTCGCATGATAGCCTCTCCTGCCTCCTTAGTGACACACTTCAGCTGGGGGAAGCTGTGCCCTCTTCGGTACAACTTGCCGTTGAGAAGGCTGTACCTGGTGCACCGGAGGTGTAGCCTCCTAGCCTCCACCGCATCCTGGGGGCTGGTTTTGTCAGCCAAGTATCTAACTATCGGATCCATCCAGCTCGGTGGTGCCTCTTCTACTGTAAATATCTCGGAGATGGTCTTGCTTATACTCGGTTTCTGGAGGGTTTCAATTTTAGCTCTTTGGTACTCCGGAGGGTAGTTTCCGGTTGCCAACCTTGCGAGGGCGTCTGCATGTCTATTTGCCTCTCGGGGTATATGCTGGATCGTGGCACCCTGGAATGGCTCGATCAGGGCCTTGGCCAAAGCTTGGTAGGAGGCTAGCTGGGGTTCCTTGACTTCGAACAGCCCGTTCATCTGGTTCACCACTAGGCTCGAGTCGCTGTATATGTCCAGGGATGGGATTCCCATCTCCTTGGCTAGTTGTAAACCGGCTATGAGGGCCTCATATTCAGCGGCGTTATTGGAAGTGTTGAAGAGGAACCGTAGGGCATACTCGTACGATTGGCCATCGGGCAAGGTTAGCATGACGCTGGAGCCGTCTACGTAAAGCTTCCAACCGTTGGGGAGGCGTGGTTCGATCTTTACGGCCTGAACTGCCTCCTTGCCCTCGTACCGGCCGGGGTGCGCTTCTGCCACCATTGGGGTGAGTTCACATATGAAACCCGCAGCTGCCTGTCCCTTGATAGCCGTTCGCGGAGCATAAGTGATGTCGAACTCTCCCAATTCAACTGCCCACCGTACGAGCCTGCCGCTGGTGTCCGGTTTTTGCAGGATCTACCGCAAAGGGTGATTGGTATATAGGGTGATGGAATGAGCCTGGAAATAGTGCCTGAGCTTTCTGGCACTAACGATCAGGGCCAGAGCCAACCTCTCAATGTCGGGGTACCGGCCCTCGGCTCCGGTAAGTCCCTTCCCTGCATAATATACCGGGAGATCGAGCGTGCCCTCCTTCCTGACGAGAGCCGCGGAGACGGCCGCTTCGGATGCAGCTATGTAGAGGTATAGCATCTCGCCCGGCACTGGTTTGGATAGGAGAGGTACTGCAGACAGATACGTCTTGATGGACTGGAATGTCGCTTCATGCTCCGCCGCCCAGTGGATTTTCTTGAACTGTTGTGCTTTGAGCAGTTTAAAGAGTGGGGCGCACTTATCGGTCAGGCGGGAGATGAATCTGGCCAGGGCGGCCAGGCGGCCGGTCAGCATTTGGACCTGGTTTCTTTCCCCTGGTGTTTCCATGTCTAGGATTGTCTGGACCTTCAGCGGGTTAGCTTCTATCCCTCGCTGGCTGATGATGTGGCCTAGGAACAAGCCCTCTGAAATCCCAAAAATGCACTTCTTCGGGTTCAAGCGCATTCCAAACTTGAGCATCTTACCGATGACTACCGCCAAATCTCGGACGTGGGCCCCTGCAGTCAAGCTCTTGACCAGCATGTCATCTACGTACACTTCCACCGTTTTACCCATTTCTTGCTCCAGCATGCGATTCACCATCCGCTGGTAGGTGGCTCCGGCATTCTTTAGACCGTACGGCATCCTCTTATAACAGTAGGTACCTCGGTCAGTTGTGAATGATGTGTGCTCTTCGTCGTCCGGGTTCATCCTTATCTGATTGTACCCGGCGTAGGCGTCCATGAAGCTGAGCAGCTTAAAGCCGGAAGTGGAATCTATAAGCTGATCTATCCGGGGGAGCGGGAAGCTGTCTTTTGGGCACGCCCGGTTTAGATTGGTGAAATCCACGCACATGCGCCACCGGTCGGTTCCCTTCTTTGGTACCATAACCACATTAGCAAGCCACCGGGGGTACTGGACTTCCCGGATGAAACCTATGCCCCTTAGCTACTGTACTTCTTCTCTGATCGCTTCATACTTTGTCGGGCTGAAGGACCTCCTTTTTTGCCTCACCGGGGGAACGTTGGGCAACGAATTTAGCCTGTGGACGGCTATCTCCGGGGATATGGCTGGCATGTCCTCGTAGGACCATGTGAAGAACGAACTGTTGTCTCGGAGGAAGGTGATGAGCTCTTTCCTGACAGCCGGAGCGAGCTTCGTCCCTATCACCACTTTTCGCTCCAGGTGGTCCTCCGAAATGGAGACTGTTTCGGTTTCTTCCACGGCCGAAGGTCGCTTTAGCTTCTCGTTGTCAGAATCAGTGTCATCACGGGGGTCAATACTCAGACCAGGCACCGGCGCTTGTTGAGTGGCCGTGAAGACCTCGGACCGCTTTCTCCCGTGGGTCAGGGCCTCCGCATAATACCTGCAAGCGATCCTCTGGTCCCCGCGTATGGTAATTACACCGACCGGTGAAGGCATCTTCAGCATCAGCATATGGCCGGCTATAAATGTTTTCAGCTTCCATAACCCTGGCCGACCGATTATGCCGTTGTACGATGACAGGCAGTCCACGACGATGAACTCCAGGTACTCCTTCTTCGTCCTGTCTCCCTCGCCGAAGATTAGCTGTAGGTAATCCGATCCCAAAGGCTGGACCACCTCACCGGAGAAGCTTATCAGCGGCTCGTTATCCTGGGATAACTTATTCTTTCCTCTCTGCAGCCCTTTATATGCGTCTCGGAACATCACGTTGACAGAAGCTCCGGTATCGATCAGCATACGGCTAGTTATCCAGTGGTCTATTTGGACCGTAATGAGGAAGGGGTCGTTGTGCGGTTGAATCAGATCCTCCGGCTCTTCTTCCTCGTAGAAAGTAACCGAGTTCCATCCGGTTTTAGCGGCCTGGCCGCTTCCTCCTCCAAAGGCATATACCTCCTTTCCCCGGATCGCTCTTAAGCACCGCTTCTTTGAACTCCGGGTGAGTCGATCTATATGGTCCCCACCATGTATCATGTTTATGCTCCCGTGCTCCCGTAAGTCGACAAACTTATCAGCCAGCTGTTCGAAAGTTTCCACCGAGTTCACTGGCAGCTCGTAAAACCAACTCAACGCCTCCCCCGAGAGCGTCTCTTGGAATATGTTGCAGCACGTGGCATCTGAATAGCCCCTTGTGCCCGTCTGCGACTTAAAACTGTCCAGGTGCTGGTACGGGCAGCTCGTTCCTGAGTACGTCAGTTTCAGGGGCCTTTGGCTACCAGATCTTCCTGACTCCCTAATCCGGCACGGAAAAGGTCCAGTGCGTTCGCTGAATCGTGCGCTGTCTCGCGGTCGCCCCGCTTTTCTCTCGCTGACCTCTAGGCGGTCCTTCATGTCCGACACTGAGGCAGAGATCGCCTCGAGCGTCCTTGCGGTGGGGCTGTCCTGCTCGCTCGATGCCAGGCTTGTGCGGTACGGGGGCTCAACCGGGCCGGAGTTTTTTAGAGCTTCCGGAAAGAGAGGTGTGGGCACATGCGCGGTCATTCTCCTTCCCGTAGGCTGTCCCACCTCTAGGTGCGGGAATTCGTTAGCATTGCTTGCGGGCCGCGATGCCGCCCGAGAAGTGCCCTGCTGGCCCCCTTTCTCCAGGGCCGCCACTAAGGCGATGTTCACTGCTTCCAATTCTTGGCACCGGGCATCCGCCCTTAGTCGGTCCCGATTGCCCTCTTCTCGCAACCGCGCGACTTCTGCCTTCATCTTTTTTATTTCCTCCCCCGCATCATACCTGTCGGGGTTCTCTGAGTCTTGGCGATCGTGGGTTCTGTCTTGGTCGAGAGAAAGGGCGAACCTCGCACCGACCTCAGCCTTTATGTTTTGGGCCCGGTCGGGGATCTGAATTCGCTCTTTCGACCTTCCCGCGCCAGCTTTTATCTTCCTTCCTTCCATGGCCTCCGGACTGCGGATTTAACTGCTTTCCAAAGGATCGATCGGGTTCTATTCTCCGGTAGAGCAACGCTTACTTTTCTCGCGGATCAAACCGTTCCCACAGACGGCGCCAATTGTTTCTGCACAAACCCGTAGGCCTGGTAGAGACAGATGAATCCTCGTATGATCTCCTGCAAACCTGCTTACTAAGGAGAATACTGGGCGGGCCGGTCTTCTCCTCTCTGATGCCTAAGTTAGTATAGTTGGAATAGATATAACTTAAGCACGTATATAAGCGGTAGGAATGATCAGTTACCTATTAATGAGGGTAGTTGAGGCCCTTATATAGGTGGCCAGGAGTGAGGTCTGGCCTTACTCTTCGATGTGGGACTGGTTTCCTTCTGTTTGCATACTAAAGGGCAGCTTTGGTGACCTCTTTGGCAGGCAGGCACCCCCGGTCCCCGGGCCCCTGGTAGCAGGATAGACTGCTGGACCCCGAGGCCGGGTGCTGGTGATCCGGTCCCGGGCCTCGGGCCGGCCCCTGGTACACTAGCTGCGGGTCTGTGGGCCTGCTGTAGCCCCTCTGTGGCTACTGTCAACACCCCCTAAACTCTTTACCTAAAAACAGTTGTGTCCCTCTGCTCTCAAATTAAACTAGTAGATCTTTAATCTCCCATATTTCAACAATTTAGTCTATTCCGTCAAATAAATCCATTATTGGCAATATTTAGGTATTAAAATGACCAAAATACCCCTGCTGAAAATCTTTTTTATTTTTCCCCTCTCTCTATATATAATTATATATAAAAACCAAAAATATAACAATAATATCAAACAAAAAAAGAGTTGATGAACAAAAACAAAAGAAATTTTTTTTTGAACGGGGGTATTTTCATCATTTTAGAAATTTAATGAAATATTTTGACGGTCATGTAACGGAATGGACTAAATTGTCGAAATATGGGAGATTAAGGATCTACTAGTTTAATTTGAAAGCAGAGGGACAAAACTGTTTTTAGGTGAAAAGTTTAGGGGGTAACAAGTATTTAATATATATATTGAATATTTTTATACATCTTATTAGATCTTAAATATATTTGCAACACACTAATAACTATTGAAATAGTACAAGGGCATATGCTAGTGTGTTTTGAAGTATTTTTATATCCTAAGTTTTGATTTATCTCATTAGATCTTACACGAAAGAAAGACAAAAAAAAAAGATTTAGTGAGTGAATAGGAGGTTGAATGAGTAAGTTATTGAAATATATTTGAATAATATATTTAAGTTTATTTCGGTAATTTGAATGGAGGTTTAGTGAGTTAATGTTTATATTCAAAAGTCTAATGGAGATGTAGAAAGTATTGGAGGTCTAATGAGCAAATGTGGAGGTCCCAATAACAACACTCTTTATGTTTACTGTTTCTAGTGATAAACAAAAACTTTAGAGTGCATAAACACAGTTAAGTCTGAACAGGTAAATCTCAACAAGATTGAAGATATTCCTCTTTGAATTACCAATTTCAAATCCGTTGCAAAGCATAAATCTACCACATGTCGGAACTCCATGAAAGGTAGGGATTGTAAGAATGAACTTATAGTAACCTGTAAGACTGAATTCAGTGTTATATGAAAACAGAAGAAATGTATATATGAGGGTGGTTGGAACTTAGAATTGTGTCCAGTGCTCATTCTTGAATATAGTGATGAAACAGGCTTAGGGATAATCTCCCTATCAGTTTCTACTCCAACAATGCTAAAACAAATATCAAGAGAGCTATATTCTACAAACTTTAAACTCCAGTCTTCTTCAATTGGAGTCACCGTGCCAAATGAAAGCTAGTTGATATATAGAAAAAGAAACACACATGCATGCACACAATCAAAAGCAAGCAATAGCAAGTCTCTTCTTGATTTGGAAGAAGCAAATCAATAATCAGCTGCTTAGGGCTTTTCCCACTTCAAGGACTTCACCACTTCCCATGTAAAGTCAGGATCATCTCTACCAAAGTGTCCATAAGCAGCCGTCTTCAAATACCTTCCCCTCTTGAGGTCCAGGTTGTTGGAATATATTGTGTGATTGTGTGAATATTCTGTCATAATTAGAATTAATGTTGTGTAGGTGTGATAGGATTGTAAAGATCATTTCCTATTAGGAAACCAATTGTACATCTATATTAAACCCCATATTGGGATGAATGAGACATACAATTCATCCTGAATATCAAATTCTTCTTGGTATCAGAGCCACTTTCCTGGACCTTGAAACCCTGAATTGAATTGAATTGAAACCCTGAATTACCACCACCACTGAATTATTTCTTCCGCTGCACTTGAAATCCTTGAATTGAAACCCTTGAAGTTGAACGTGAATTCTTGAATTTGAAGACCCACAATCTCGAAGTATACTCTTGAAATTCTGAATCTTGAAGATGACGCTTGGAGTTGTTACTATTTCAGAGGAAGAGCATTCAACCATTGCCTCCGCTAAAATAGTTGAAGTAGGTATGAAGGGTAAGGCATCTTCTCTTACCACATTATCTGCGGATAGATCTTGGATAATTGATACAGGTGCTACTGATCATATGACAAACAATCCTAGTATAGTTGATACTATGAAAACCTCTCCTGAACATGTTGTGGCTTCTGCTAATGGGTCCCCTTCTCCTGTTCTTGGTGAAGGATCTGTAAAACTCTCTCATGAATTCTCTCTTGATTCTGTTCTTGTTGTTCCTTCTCTTGCTTATAACCTCTTATCTGTTAGCCAGATCACTAGGGCTCTTTCTTGTTCTGTAACTTTCTATCCAGAATTTTGTATTTTTCAGGACATTCTGACTAGACGAGCTCTCGGTTATGGGGTTAGAAGGGGGAAATTGTACTACCTTGATTTGACAAGTAGTGGAGAGCAACAATTGCAATCAGCAGGCCAGGCAAATAATACCACCTGTTTGGATAAAGCTAAAGAGGATGTATGGCTATGGCACCGTCGTCTTGGTCACTTGAATTTTCATTATCTGCAGAAGCTTCAACCTCAATTGTTTTCTCGTGTGAATGCTTCAGAGTTTAAGTGTGATACATGTGAACTGGCCAAAAGCCACCGTATTACGTATTCGCCAAGCTTGAACAAATGTTCGGCTCCCTTCATGAAGATTCATTCTGATGTTTGGGGTCCTGCACGAATCTCTTCGCGGTCGGGATATCGCTATTTTGTGACTTTTATTGATGAATGCACCAGAATGACTTGGGTCTCCTTAATGAAGTGTAAGAGTGATGTGTTTCATAGATTTACTGAATTTCACAAGATGGTGGCAACCCAATATCAGCAGCAAATTCGAGTTCTCCAGTCTGACAATGGTGGAGAATATGTGAATAGTGAGATGTCATCTTACTTAGGCACTCATGGGATTCGACACCAGACTTCCATTGCTTACACTCCCCAACAGAATGGATTGGCTGAACGAAAGAATAGACAATTGTTGGAAGTTGTTCGTGCGTCCTTGTTTGGAATGAATGTACCTCGCAATATGTGGGGAGAAGCTTTATGTTCTGCTGTATACTTGATTAATCGCACACCCTCTCGTGTGATTGAATTTCAGAATCCTTACCAGAAGCTGCATATGTTGCTGAATGTGCCATCGTTGCCGAATCTTGAACCACGTGTGTTTGGATGTACCGTATACGTCCATATCAATAAAGAGCTACGAGGAAAGCTTGATCCACGAGCTGTGAAGTGTGTATTTGTTGGTTATGCTGAATTTCAGAAAGGGTATCGGTGTTATGATCCACTCAATAACAAGATGCATGTTTCATTGGATGTCTCCTTTCGTGAGTCTGAACCATATTACTCAGGGGGAGTTTCAGAGTCTTCCCTTCAGGGGGAGAAACACATACAAGAAGGTAATCCTCTGTTTATGGATGAATTTGGTGAGTTGGAAAAATTAGAGGAGCAACTTGGACAAAATCAGCTGAAGAACGTTACTGGAGGAGATTTCGACCGGTCGAAAGATACACTCGACCGGTCGATCACTACAGACGAGACGGGACAGAGGGACATCATCGACCGGTCGAACGAAAACACTGAAGGTTTCTTCGACCGGTCAAATCCTGAAACTGGAGCACCTCTACTTGATGGTCAAGCCTCTTCTGAACCTGTAACTGGAGCACCTCTACTTGATGGTCAAGCCTCTTCTGAACCTGTAGCTCATGAAGACCCCCCTTCTACTCCATCAACTACCGAAGAGTCTTCCCAGAATGTTCTTCCTGAGGTACGTACTGATAACAATGAATTGGGTAGTGTAGAAGTTAGTATACCTAGGAGATCACATCGGGAAACAAAAGGGGTTCCAAAGAGACAATATGAACCATCCATAGAAGCTAAAGCCAAATATCCTATTGCTAGCTTTGTGTCTCACCATAGGTTGTCCGGATCACATGCACTTGTTGTTAATCAATTATCTACAGTATCTATACCCAGTAATGTGCAGGATGCCTTGGCGGACTCAAAGTGGAAGCATGCTATGAATGAAGAACTGGAAGCCCTTCAAAAGAATGGTACATGGGAGCTGGTTCCTGCTCCACCTGGGAAGAAGACAGTTGGATGTAGATGGGTATATGCAGTGAAACTGAAGGCAGATGGAACCATTGATCGGTATAAAGCTCGTCTTGTTGCTAAGGGCTATACTCAACGATATGGAGTGGATTATCAGGAGACGTTCGCCCCAGTAGCAAGGATTAGTACTGTACGCATCCTCATAGCTCTAGCAGCAAGACATGATTGGCCATTGCACCAGTTCGATGTGAAGAATGCATTCTTGAATGGAGATTTAGAAGAAGAGGTGTACATGGATATTCCTCCAGGTGTTAACTGCAAGCCATGTGATGTTGGAAAAGTCTGCAGGTTAAAGAAATCATTGTATGGATTGAAGCAGTCTCCTAGAGCTTGGTTTGGGAGATTTTCTGGAACTATGAGAAAATTTGGATATCGTCAGAGCAACTCTGATCATACCTTGTTCATTAAACGCAAGGGTGATAAGATAACTGCTCTGATTGTATATGTGGATGACATGATTGTTACAGGTAATGATCCAGCTGAAATGAAAGACTTGAGGAAGCGTTTGTCCCAAGAATTTGAGATGAAGGATCTGGGCCCGCTGAAATATTTCCTGGGGATTGAAGTTGCAAGGTCAAATGAGGGAATCACCTTGTCTCAACGAAAGTATGTACTCGATCTTCTTACTGAGACTGGAATGTTGGATTGTAAACCTGCTCATACTCCCATTGAGTCGAATCATAAGCTGGAACTGTGTCCTGGACAGGTTCCAACAAACAAAGGCAGGTATCAGAGGTTAGTAGGAAGATTGATCTATTTGTCACATACTCGGCCTGATATTGCATATGCTGTGAGTGTTGTCAGTCAGTTCATGCATGATCCCAGTGAAGAACATATGGAAGCTGTGATGCGAATACTCAGGTACTTAAAGTCTTCTCCTGGAAAAGGTCTATTGTTTTCCAAGGGTGGTGAGTTTGGTGTCACAGGATATTCTGATGCAGATTGGGCTGGTGACAAGACTAATAGGGCATCTACATCTGGGTATTTCACATTTCTTGGTGGAAGTTTAATAACGTGGCGCAGTAAAAAACAAAATGTGATTGCCCGTTCTAGTGCTGAAGCTGAATACCGAGGAATGGCAAATGGAGTATGTGAACTGCTGTGGATTCGAAATGTTTTGAAGGCGCTAGGATTCAAGCTCCATAAAGCCATGGACTTGCATTGTGACAATACTGCTGCAATTGAGATTGCTCATAACCCTGTACAGCATGATCGAACCAAGCATGTGGAGATTGATCGACATTTCATCAGAGACCATCTTGATAAGAGGAGTATTCGTTTCCCGTTTGTAACGTCGGAAGAGCAGTTGGCAGATGTGCTCACTAAAGGGTTATCACACCATGCATTTGCTGGATGGATTGACAAGTTGGGCATGATTGATATCTATGCACCAACTTGAGGGGGAGTGTTGGAATATATTGTGTGATTGTGTGAATATTCTGTCATAATTAGAATTAATGTTGTGTAGGTGTGATAGGATTGTAAAGATCATTTCCTATTAGGAAACCAATTGTACATCTATATTAAACCCCATATTGGGAAACCTCCAGGACCATTGACCATGTCTGATTATCTTCAAGAGCCTGAATTTCATTGTTCATAGCTGTGACCCACTCAGGATCAACACTCGCCTGTTCATAGTTAGCTGGTTCCACAAGTTGGGAGATATTGTTCACAAAAGAGCGATAACCAGACGATAAATTTGAGTATGAGATGTACCTCTGCAAAGGATAGCGGGTGCCGGACATGGATGAGGGAACGAAGGCTGGGGCAAGCAGAACGGCATGATTGGTCTTATAGTCTTTGAGGTATGGAGGTGGCTGTCGGTCACGAGTTGATCGGCGAAGTGTAGTAGGGTGTAAGTGAGGATCGGGTTGATTGGCAGACACATCTGGTTCTGGTGAAATCGAAGGTGGAGTGGGGTCAGGGAATGGAGTCAAGTCTGGTTGTGGAAACGCCAGCTGGGTCTGTTGTTGTGAGGACGCCAGCGGACTCTGAAGTTGTGATGAGGTCGATGGAGTCTGAGGGTCTGGTAATGGGGTCGGCTCCAGATCAGAGTAGGTTGTTGTGGAGGTCGGAACCGGCTCCGGACAGGGAGGTTGAAGTGGCGCCGGTGGTGATTGGTCAGTTGACTGGTGATGGGAAGGCATCGGTAGGGACTGATGCGTTAGTGGTGCTGGCGGATCCAGAGGAGTGGATGAGGGTGGACTTTGTGTGGGTGTGGGCTGTGTGGGCCGAAAACTAGGTGGGCATAAGCATTGGGTTGGGCTGTCAGCAGTGGAGTTGGCAATAGAGATCGGAAGGACTGGTGCATCTTCCTGATCCTCTTTGGGAAATGCATGGCAAGGAAAAAAGTTCTCATGAAATACAACATCCCGAGAAGTAAAGAGTTGTTTGCTCTCAAGATCATAGACTCGATAGCCCTTTTGCCCACGAGGGTACCCAATAAAAATGCAACGATGTGCACGTTTGTCAAATTTGTGTTTAGGGGTAAGATTGGTGGCATAACATAAGCAACCGAAAGCCCGAAGATGAGAATAAATGGGTGTGGTGCCATGTAAAAGCTCGAAAGGGGATTTGTGGGAAAGAAGAGGTGTAGGGAGGCGATTTATAAGATAACAAGCTGTGGCAACACTTTCACCCCAAAACTTTAATGATAAGTTGGCTTGAAATCGGAGGGCACGACCCACATTGAGAAGATGGCGGTGTTTGCGCTCTACAACTCCATTTTGTTGTGGAGTGTAGGGGCAAGTATGTTGAAAGACAGTACCACTATCATCGAAAAAGGAGCGTAAGGACATGAATTCTCCCCCATTATCAGCACGTAAAATCTTGATATTACGACTGAATTGTGTTTGGACCCAAGAGAAGAAAGATTTGATCAAAGGTTGTGTATTGGATTTGAATTTCATAAGATGAACCCAGGTGAAACGGGTAAAATCATCAACAATGGTAAGGAAATAACGAGCTCCATCATGCGTGTGAGTTTTGTGTGGACCCCAAATGTCACAGTGGATCATATCGAAAGGTGCGGTTGTTTTTATGGAACTGGATGGAAAACTTAAACGAGTTTGTTTGGCTAGAGGACATATTTCACATATATGTTGTGGATCGAACATTATCTCAGGAATAGTTTGAGACAAGAAGTGAAGAGGTGAGGAGGATGGGTGCCCAAGGCGTTGATGCCAAAGATCAGTGGTGTGGGTGATATGGTTTGCTAGGTGAGGATTTTGGCTTGGTGTGAGGTAGTAGAGTCCGTTGACATGCTTGCCCAAACCGATCACCCTGTTCGTATCCATGTCCTGCACAACACAAAAATCCGGGTAAAATATCACAATGCATTTCAGTGCTCGCGTCAATTTACTCACAGATATTAAATTGACTCGAAATTTGGGAACATGAAGGACACCATCAAGTTGCAAATATGGTGACAACTTAATTGCTCCAATGCTTTCAATGGCGGCTTGCTCTCCGTTTGGTAGGCCTACAAAGCCATGTGATGCTTTGATTTTGTTGTGAGTAGGTGACCGATTGGTGACATGATCCGTGGCTCCACTGTCTATGATCCAATATAGTGTTGAATACCGGTCATGGTGCGCAACATTGCAAGTCGGTGTGACTTGTCGGAGTAGTGTTGGGCACGTAGGTTTGTCATGTCTGTATATGTGATTTTGGACAATGCATCCTTTGTTATCCATTGTAGTGATGGTTTGGAAGTATTTTGTATTGGTGTGTATGTTTGTTGTGTTTGCGGAAGGTGTGTAAGGCTATAGAGTCACCAAGAACGGTGCTCTGATACCATAAAGAAATTGAGAATAGAAAATATATGTATGTATGTTGTATTGAAATTGAAGAACAACTATTACAAGGTGCTATTATATACAGTTACATGAGAGAACGAAGCATATCGAATTGGATTTATACATCCCACATGGGAAGAGGCTCTTGAATCACGACCATACATTAAAGGTAAGCCTTCTAAACCTATCTCTCTTCCGGTTTCAACTGATGTTCTTGCTCCTTCTATTCAGACAGCTCCCGAGTTAGAACTCAAACCTCTTCCCGAGCATTTGAAATATGCTTTCATTGGTGACGGTGAAACTTTACCGGTCATAATTTCTTCAAAGCTCTCGAAGTTGGAAGAGGAGAAGCTGTTGATTGTTCTACGAGCTCACAACATTTATCTCTTCTTACCTGATTTCATCATTTAATACTCCCCCTCAAGATGGAGTGTGGATATCAATCACACCCAACTTGCTCAAATGTGTATGGAAAGCAGGTGCACGTAACGGTTTAGTGAACATATCTGCAATTTGATTTCCAGTAGGAACATAAGCCGTTTTGACTTCTCCTCTGTCAATTCTTTCACGAACAGTGTGACAATCCAATTCGATATGCTTCGTTCTCTCATGATAAACTGGATTTGCTGCTATGTGTAAGGCAGCTTGGTTGTCACAAAATAACAATGCTGGTTCTGGATGAATCACATGTAAGTCTGTCAACAAGTATCTAAGCCAAGAAAGCTCACATGACGCTGCTGCCATCGAACGATATTCAGCTTCAGCCGAGGATCTAGACACAGTAGCTTGTTTCTTGCTTTTCCATGAGATAAGTGACTCTCCAAGAAATATACAATATCCTGTGACAGAACGCCGTGTGAGTGGACATCTAGCCCAATCTGCATCACAATAACTAATCAATTTTAGTGGACTTTGTGATGAGAAAAATAATCCTTGGCCTGGAACAGACTTCAGATAATGAAGGAGGCGAAGAGCTGTCTTGAAGTGATGAATCTTGGGTTCTTGCATGAATTGGCTGAGTGTATTGACGGCGAATGTGATATCTGGTCTCGTAATTGTCAAATAGATTAATTTCCCAATCAAGCGCCGGTACTGAGTCGGGTCTTTGAGAGCATCACTTCCTTTTGTTGTTAGCACCAAATCAGGCTCCATTGGCACCTTTGTAGGTTTCACACCAAGTAAACCTGCTTCCTCCAATATATCCAACGTATACTTACGTTGACAAACTGTAATTCCTGCCTTGGAGCGTGCAACTTCTATGCCAAGAAAGTATTTGAGTGGTCCAAGGTCTTTGATCTTGAAGCAACTGTTAAGAAACTTTTTGAGAGAATCAATTGCCTTCGGATCATTTCCTGTAATAACCATGTCATCAACATAAAGCAGAATCACAGTAATAGAGTTCCCATCAACTTGTGTAAATAATGAATAATCAGCACGAGACTGTTTGAAACCAACTTCTTGGATTGCAGAGTGAAAACGTCTGAACCAACTACGAGAGGCTTGTTTAAGGCCGTATAATGACTTGTGAAGCCGACATACTAAATTCTCCCCCTGTCGGCGATAACCAGGTGGTGGCAACATATATACTTCTTCAAGAAGGTCGCCATGCAAGAAAGCATTTTGGACATCCATCTGATGTAACGGCCAATTCCGGACAGCAACAATAGTCAACAAGCATCGTACAGTAGTTAGCTTGGCAACAGGAGCAAAAGTGTCTTTGTAATCGATCCCTTCTCTTTGATTAAAACCCTTTGCAACGAGCCGAGCCTTGTAGCGTTCAATGGTACCATCAGAATTGTACTTTATCTTGAATACCCATTTGCAACCGATAGGGCGCTGTCCTGGAGGCAAAGGGACCATTGACCATGTCTGATTATCTTCAAGAGCCTGAATTTCATTGTTCATAGCTGTGACCCACTCAGGATCAACACTCGCCTGTTCATAGTTAGCTGGTTCCACAAGTTGGGAGATATTGTTCACAAAAGAGCGATAACCAGACGATAAATTTGAGTATGAGATGTACCTCTGCAAAGGATAGCGGGTGCCGGACATGGATGAGGGAACGAAGGCTGGGGCAAGCAGAACGGCATGATTGGTCTTATAGTCTTTGAGGTATGGAGGTGGCTGTCGGTCACGAGTTGATCGGCGAAGTGTAGTAGGGTGTAAGTGAGGATCGGGTTGATTGGCAGACACATCTGGTTCTGGTGAAATCGAAGGTGGAATGGGGTCAGGGAATGGAGTCAAGTCTGGTTGTGGAAACGCCAGCTGGGTCTGTTGTTGTGAGGACGCCAGCGGACTCTGAAGTTGTGATGAGGTCGATGGAGTCTGAGGGTCTGGTAATGGGGTCGGCTCCAGATCAGAGTAGGTTGTTGTGGAGGTCGGAACCGGCTCCGGACAGGGAGGTTGAAGTGGCGCCGGTGGTGATTGGTCAGTTGACTGGTGATGGGAAGGCATCGGTAGGGACTGATGCGTTAGTGGTGCTGGCGGATCCAGAGGAGTGGATGAGGGTGGACTTTGTGTGGGTGTGGGCTGTGTGGGCCGAAAACTAGGTGGGCATAAGCATTGGGTTGGGCTGTCAGCAGTGGAGTTGGCAATAGAGATCGGAAGGACTGGTGCATCTTCCTGATCCTCTTTGGGAAATGCATGGCAAGGAAAAAAGTTCTCATGAAATACAACATCCCGAGAAGTAAAGAGTTGTTTGCTCTCAAGATCATAGACTCGATAGCCCTTTTGCCCACGAGGGTACCCAATAAAAATGCAACGATGTGCACGTTTGTCAAATTTGTGTTTAGGGGTAAGATTGGTGGCATAACATAAGCAACCGAAAGCCCGAAGATGAGAATAAATGGGTGTGGTGCCATGCAATCATTCCAGGTCTAAAATCAAAGGCCTCCTTCACTAACTTCAGAATCTCCTTGTCTGGAATCTTTCCAGTCTTATAAGTGTCAACAAACACTGATAGTGGCTCAGGTACACCAATTGCATATGATACCTGCACTATGCACCTTTTAGCAAGTCCATTGGCTACAATGCTCTTAGCAGCCTGCCTAACAATGTAGGCACCACTTCTGTCTACCTTGGTAGGGTCCTTGCCGGAGAAGGCACCACCACCATGTGCCCCCCAACCACCATAGGTGTCGATGATGATCTTTCGGCCAGTTAGACCTGCATCACCGTGCGGTCCACCAATCACAAATCGACCTGAAGGGTTGAGATGGAAAATAGTCTTCTCATCTAGGTACTTCTCAGGAACAACTGACTTAATGACATGTTTCTTGAGGTCAGCTGCAATTTCATCATTGGTAACAGTCTCATCATGCTGTGTAGAAATGAGAACCGTGTGGACACGAATTGGAACCATAGCACCATTTTCATTGTAGTACTCCACAGTGACTTGAGTCTTCCCATCAGGTCTCAGCCAAGGGCAGGTGCCATTCTTTCGAACATCAGTGAGACGTGCACCAAGTTGGGTAGCAAGAACATGGCTTAGAGGCATAAGCTCAGGAGTCTCATCAGTAGCATAACCAAACATGTGACCCTGGTCTCCTGCACCAATTTCCTCAGGACGCTTGGTGAGGTGGCCATGCACACCCTGAGCTATATCAGGGCTTTGTTGCTCAATGTTCACCAGTACCTTGCAGTTGTTAGCATCAAGGCCTACATCATCCGAAACAAATCCAATGCTGCGGCAGGTGTCACGCACTATCTTCTCATAGTCCACTTTGGCTTTGGTTGTGATCTCTCCGAAAACCATGACCATGTTGGTCTTGGTACAAGTCTCACAGGCAACTTTGCTGTCAGGATCTTGTTCAAGGCAGGCATCAAGCACTGCATCAGAAATCTGATCACAGAGCTTATCAGGGTGTCCCTCATTCACAGACTCAGAGGTAAATAAGAAGGTATCCATTTATAGAAGCTGCAAAAGGACCAAATTGGGAATGAATAAGAATCTCAGCTTATAATTAACCAGTAGCTAAGCAACATATTACCAAGCAATATTAGAAGTGTTGGAATAAGACATCAAGTCCATGTCTAAGATTGATGTTCTTTAAGCATCGGAACATGGTATCTTAGCATATTTTTCACAAAATTATACTTTCCAAAAGTAACTATAGTAAAGAAAAGGAAATCAGGCAATCTTCTACCACACATCCATTAAAGAAGAAAAAATCTGATAAAATATAACAGAAGGAGAATCAAATGGCCTAAACTCATGGCTCAGATATTTAGAACATATATGAAAGTAACACTTCAATACCAAGCAATCAGACACATCAGTGATCAGTGTAAGCAAGTAAAACATTTTGGTGCAGAACTAAGAAATCTAACGAACCAGTAAGACTTTGAGGCAAAGAATCAAGAGCCAGAAATCAGACAATCCCAGAGTTGGGTGCCAAAGACATGAACTTTTGACTCATTTCTTTAACATGAACCTAGATCCCTTCAAATGTCCCCCTCAGTCCTCACTAACATGAACAAAGAAATCAAAATTTGACTGCAAATTATATGTAAAGAATCGAGTTGCCAATTAGGCCTAATTGTTCATTTCCACTTTACATCGGGAAACAAAACAGTCATTGCAAAACTAATTGTGAGACAATTACAAGTTTACAGCCAAAAAACAACTCAAGAAAGCCAACAAAGAACATGTTTACAATCAAAAGACAAATTGAACTCCATATGAAGACCCCCAATGATAGATAGTTCAGTACAAAAACCCCAAAAATCCGAAACGAGCCCAAAGCAAAGATTAAATGTCAAAAGCTGAGTGCAAAATTAAGTGAATTCTAGCAGTGAGCTAAAAACAGAAACAAGAAAGTAAAAAAAAAAAGCATAGGCATGATATACAACAAATAGTTTTCTACTCACTGCTTACTTGATAAGCAAGAATCCTGAGCTGCCTAAATATCTGGGTGCCAAAAGCAGGAATCTTTGGCTCTCTCACACCGAGACTCTGGCTCAGGGCTTGGTATTTATAGAGGAAACTTCATGAAGGTTATTGGTGCATGTGTTTCATGAAGTTCATGGCCATTAATTGGATGAAATGAACTGACGAATTGGATTCGAGGGAGTCGGTGGACAAAAGCGACTGACCCTCCGATTTGGTTTTGAGGTCGTTTTGTCCATGGAGGTTTTCTATTTGCAGTCACTTTTTTCTGTCTACGTACCTACTTGAGATTCCATTATGTCGATCAAAAAATTTGAGATTCCTTTACTTTTCTACCTTTGCTTTTTCAAGCCACTTGCTATGATATAGTATCCAACCAGAAACAGGCACAGTTGTTCATCTCAAATAGGCTGGCACTTCATGCATCATGCATATCTGGATTAGAATATCTAATCTCGATATAAAGTCGTGCTCGCACCAGCCAAAACATTGGCTTAAATTTGATATATAATAAGATGAAGCATTTACTGTCACCATGATCTACCTACTGTGCTTTCAATCTTTTTTAGGTGGGAATCTGCCAATCTGGGGTTGTAGTATATGTACGAAGTTTAACTCAGTGCAAACTGAAAGAGTAAATTTTAATGATTGTGGTCTGACCGACGTACCTTACATGCTTAAGAATCACTAAGACAATTATAATCAGAAAAGGCTAGAATCATCCTGGTAATGGCTAGGCCTACATAGAGCTCATAATCCATCAAAGTATTGGAATCCACGTTGTTTGCACATCATGCAAATTGTCTCCACCTAACACCTCTTTTTTGTGTATAAATTCAAAAGAGGTGAATAATGTTAAGTTGTTGGATTATAGCTGGTCCAATTTGAGCTGATTAAGAGAAAAATGCTTGTTATTGAATCCTGCCATGATGTCACAGAGCAGTCTCGCTCATACATGTCACATAGAAATATTATAGGAAAAGTTGAGCATTTCTTTTAACTTGTTCATGAATTTATTTGGCCATAGGGTTTGTCATGACTCAGAAGTCTGTTCCCACTTTTGCCAGGGCAAAGAGCCAAAAAGCCAAAAAAAATTAGACTCATGCGGTGAAGGTGGATCGAACACCTGACCTTCAGATCTTCAGTCTGACGCTCTCCCAACTGAGCTATCCCCGCATGTTTGATTAGCAAGCGCATGCATAAATAATTATCAGGCCCCACTCCCAGTATACAGTGCAGCGGAATCTCACTGTAACACCAAAGAGACTATCTGAGCAAGGACCAGCCTCACCGGTCTACATCCACCCCAGAATGTCGTTGGTTACAAGCCTCCACTTCTACCATACCTCTCTTGAGTCTTCCATTTAAGATGATTGCCTAAGAAATAATCCACAATATATATTTCCTAACCAATGCTCCCAAAATTCTAGACGATCACTACTATGGTCCATGGAGACACGAGAATTTCCAAGTGGAATCACTTCAAAAATCCAATTGATATGATCGACTCCATACATGTTATAATATCACGTCTGGGAAAAACGTTTTACCTAGGCTTTCCAAGTACCATGATAGACAATAAACGTTGCATAAGAAAACATCAGAAACCAAATCTCACTCTTTCCAATATGGGAGAAAGATTGTCTAAAGATGCTCACTGTCAAGCTACTGCAAGTTCTTTTGATGTACTACTGCATAAAACATACAGACCATGTATCACACAGCATAAAAACATTCATACAAAAGAAATGGTCCATCTGGTGCCAACCCTCTAAATACTAACCGACAGTTCTGCACTAAAGTCAGACAACTCCCCGTTTGGGAGGGTTTCTCATGGTCAGTTTCACAAGTCTACGGCCACCTCCATTTTGCCAAACTCCACGAACTGGCAACCCTTCAGGGGGATCCTTGTCTCTATCTGTTTTTTCTTCAATCAGGTCAGGACCAATATCAGCATCACCAAGTTCTGCAAGTGCTACAGCATCATCACCAAGGCGGTTTCTAAGAAACTTGGGAACCTTCTTTTGTTGCTTATTGGCCACTTTCTTTGAGCTGCCACCAGCTGACTGAGAACCATTCTGACTTATCAGCATAAGATTTCCCACATCCAGGTTGATCTGTTCATCCTCAACTGATATCTTCGACTTTCCTTTGCCAGAGCGATGATCAATATTCAATACGACCGCTGCATCTACAACAGGAGGTTTACAATTCAACTTCAAAGCATCTTTCAAACTAGTTGTTCCATTATCTACACACTTTTCCTTGCCTTTCTTGGAACTGCTCTTTGACTTTCCATTAGAACCACTGCTCTTCATATTGAAATTGTACGTCTCAACAAGCTCTCTTTGCTTCTCAGCATCAGGACACAGTAGAGCTAGCTCAAGAACCAAATGTGACAGGCCAAACTGGTCCACACAGGCCAGATATTCCCCTGTGTTGATTAAATCCTTGCGGTACTTCCCAGATAATTCTTTGAATGTGGTAAATTTGTTCTCATCAAATTCCAAAGCATCCCGGATTTTTTCTACAAGGGACTTGTTGGCAGTCTGCACGTCTCCAACCTTGGGTATTATTGTCCTACTACTTGCAGGTTCTCTATTGGTTTGGGTAGCAGATACAGAAGGGAAATCAGAATCTATAGATCCTCTCTCAACAAGGTTTGGAGCTGAAGTAGAGTGGCCAACCTTACTAGTGCTAGATGACTTGCCTGTGCTAAGAAAATTGGATGATACAAAACCATTAGCTGCAGTTTGTCTCACTGGACCAGGAGTTGCATACCCAGAAGGCATAGTCCTATTAATCATGGCAGTATTACTCTGGGAAAATACTGGAGAACTAGATGATGGTAACTGGTGAGAACTACTAGCAGAAGATTTAGGTTGACGCCTTGCTGTGGGCCAAGCTGAAGAATTGAGAACATTTACGGTATTAAGGCGACGAACGCGAGAAGCCATTGTGCTACCATCCATCCGCTCAGAACCATTTCTAAATTTCTGCTGCCTGCTACTTTGGGCCAGAGGAAGTGGAGGAAAGGCTGATTCTTCTGCTAGTACATTACGAGAGTTTTCTCTTGAAACAATAGAGCACCTTATAGATGACTCAGTTTCTGCAGTAGCTAATGACTCAAAACGACTACCAATAATTACAGAGTCACTTGCTCTTTGACGATCACCAACTGCTTGGACAGTAGAGGATCTATTACGAAACCTTTCTGCATTGGCTGTATCGACACTTGCTTGAACAGCCAGGGAAAGTTGATTATCTTCAGCATTAACATCAGAACCATGTCCTCCACCATGGGGTCCACGATGATTCTCTTCATTACTTCTCCTACACTGGAAGCTTATTGGTATCTGGTTCAGAAAAGAAAAGAAGAAAAGGAAAAAAATAAAAAATAAAAACACATGATTGCATTGGCATCCAGAAAGATGAGCAAAACTTTGAGGATGCAGTTCGAGCAGAACATGGCTACAAAATACTAAACTGTAGCACACAAGAGAAAGTAGGAAAAAGTGAAGAAGAGTCTATCAGCTAAGACTGTAAAAAGCTATATTGTACAAACCTGAAGAGCAGCACTACGCCGGGCGCGAGACATGTTCCCTCCATGTTCTTTGGCATTATGCCTCTGCAGATATAAACTTAAGTCAGAGCAACCTCAACATAACAAGAAAAACACAATTGTGTTTACAAAATGTATTAACAGTCCAAATTTAACTGCAGAAAAGAAGGCAAGCAGAGACCATGTTTTAAAGTGTCACCTTCATTTCAGATTCAGTTGCAAAAACAACAAACTTTTTTGTTAAGCAGGCATCATCCTTGCATAAGAAATGAGCTTCTTGAAAATGAATCTGTAAAAGGAGACTTTATATCAACCACTGAGCAATTCTAGAGTACAAAAATGTACTTGCAATATGTTAGTATAGTATTCGAAGTTATGAAAACTGGCCTCCAAGTTGTCATAGTTACTGTAGTATATACAGTGTCCTGGACGCTGCCTACATCAAAGAACATAGAAAGTGTCAGTTTGATAAAGGTTTAAAAATAGACATTTACCTTCTCATAACTAAATTAGCTTACCTTTGGCATATATGACAAGTAAAATGCTCGGTAGATTTATGCATGTACAGCTCATTATCTCCGTAAAATGGATTTTTGCAAAACTCACACATAGGGTGCCCATTAAACCCACCTCTTTCACTCTCACTGCCATCTACCTCTGAATCACCTGTCTCTGTATGCCGATCCAATTGTGCTTTAGTATATAACTTTTGCTCACAGATAAATATCTGTATTACAACTTAATGTCAGAAACATGGGGATGCAGAAATTAAGTGAATAAGAGAAAAATTAAGGTAAGATACTAAAACTAAGTATAAACCCTCGGAAACTAGATAGCATATGACAACATTATGACGATAAAATATCTTGTGTCTAAAGCAATATCAACCTATGTATAAACACTCCAAAACAAGATGTGTGTGTGTGTGTGTGTGTGGCAACATTATGCTGATACATCATGTCTAAAGCAATATACATGTTGATTGTTGAATGATAATGATCAGAAGCAGAATGGCATATCCTCAAAACTATAGTAATACTGCAAAGATCTATTTTGAAGTACAACATAATATGATGAAAAAATATGTATCATACGAAATTAATTTTAATATGTCTCACCTTCCTTCCCTCCAAGCACAGACTGCACATGAACAGCCTATGCCGATGAAACAAATGACTTTTCAGCTGCTCAACATTTTTGAACTCCCCTTTTCTCTTTGATCCTTCACTCCTTTGTTCATTAATCTTATTACAAAGACTACACGATAGCCTGCACATGCCCTTTATCATCTTGTAATGATCAACATCATCAAAATAAGCTTGTGTTCCTGCATGGTACCAGAATGGTCCAAGTTGACCCTCCATTAGAGGAGCTGGCAAAGCAGAAAAGTCATGTACCATCCTCGTATAGTCGCCTAACGCCTGGAGACATAAAACAGAAAGAGAAGATATCATGTAAGAGCAACAAAACACATCCCAGTTATGTACATTACGAGTAAAATAAAGAATAGAAACCAGTGTTCAACGGTCGATCTTGCAGTAACTTCAAATCCTCAATAATCATCTATTCTTTTATTTCTTATCTGCATACTATAAGAATACTTGAATGCATTCTAAAAAAAATATATACTAGAATAGTACTCATCATCTTCAGTATTCTCCACTACCAAAAAAAATGGAGACAGGAATTAATAATGGATTATATTATACTTATACTATAGGCAACCGGTTATAAAACTGGATTGGTTGGATCCAACAAGGCAACAAGATAGTACATTATAACCCTCCAATGTACACTAAACTTGTTTGGCATAGTAAATCTACATTTCTACCGAACCAAAAACCATAATGTGCAGTTTAAGATGTAAGCAGTGATGATTCCTGACCTTAGTGACAAAGATGATCTTAGATTCACTCTTGCAAATGCAGCAATGGGAATCTCCACAGATGAAACGGAGGCGGATAATGCAGGTGGAGCAGACCTCCCGGTGGCCACAGGGTCCATATGCGACCCATTGAAGTGTCTCAGCACACACAGCACAGCTATCATCCATTGTTTTCCTTCTCTTTTCTGCAAAATTTCATAATGTCATACAATAACTGCACATTAAAAAGCATCAACCTTCAACACCTAAACTATGGTGTAAAGCTCCACAGATATTCATTTTAGAACATATAATCATCACAATTATCCATGTCCTCCAAAGCCCATGCATTCGATTGTAAATGAGCTAAAACCCAACCTCATTCAGAACCATTATAGTATATACTTATTAAAACCACATTGTAGAAACCTCTATCACAAACTGCTTATCTCCAATTTACAAAAAAACAGTAATGCAACTCTATTCAAACATAACCAAAACAAAAACCCACTAATCCAAAACCCCTAATCAATCAAAACCCAAAACACCCAAAGCCACATTTCCCATTTCAAGCAAAACCCAGAAAAATTCCAACACTTTCAAACATACCCAGATCACAAACATCACAAAAATCCAAACTTTTCAACTAATACATAGAGATGGATACAGAAAGAACAAACCTTTGTTGACTCTTTGAGAACAGACCCAACGATTTGTCAAGGTCAAATTGGGATCACTATTCAATTTACCAAAGCAATAAATCCAACAGAGGAATTTGAATCCCAGTGAAATTGGAGGTTTCGTTTTCTCAGTAAACAAAGAGATCCATGTGGATTAAACCCAGGGCTCTCTCTCTCTCTCTCCGATACAAATATTATTGGGTTGAAATCAAAGGCCACACAGGGTCTAAACTGACGTCGTATGGGGTTTCTATAGGGATGAAACGGCATCGTTTTGGCGTGTGAAGTTTGGTTATGCGCCTGGGTTTCCCTCTAAAACGGATTTTCTCTTGATATATATTTCTTTTCTTTTAGTATTGTATCATTTCATCTGGTTTTTGCATAATCTTTGGTGAGATCTTATTAGGCATCATTTTCTCATACTATATATGTACATATGGTCTCAGGGCTTGAGACATTGCTCATCGATCATCATATATTCTTGTGTGATTGAGAGTTGAGAAAATTGACTATGTGAAATCTGGAAGAAGCACCATCAATGAACCAAATTACAAATGCTCCAACTCCTTAAAAGGCACTTGATTGCTTCATTTACAGTTTCTGAACCTGCTTGGTGACCAAACTCACAATTGCTTTGAAGGTAGACAGACATGCATAGTGTTTACTGCCCTAATATTAGGCTAATTAACATATACAATCCTACTTGTGATATTCATTAATTAAACTTATATCATATATGCTTCATAATATGGATGCCTAAGCACTCTTTGGAACTTGGGAGTCACTGCTCTTGCTGCAAGCCTGCAAGCTAGGGCTGTTTATTTTTTTCCTGGGATCTTGGCAAAGCTAATTTAATTTGGAATAGTCTTCAACCTCTGGTTAACAAGCTAGATGTGTGATGTGCTGGGTTTAGCAGTTGAGTTCTTTTTGAGTACCAGATAAAATGATCTTTCATTAACATAATGGTCATTATCATACTGAAAGAGGACAAGCAACTTAATTATGCAAACTTTTCTCTGCAATTGCTAGTCATTTGGAATTCTCAACAAGATCATGATGCTTAATTTTCAAAACGAAATCCGAGAGAGAGAGAGAGAGAGATCACCAAATATCATTTTTCATTAACAACTGAACCATAACATTGCTCAAGTACTAGTAGATGCACTTGTAGAAGAAGAGCATCAGTACTTCTCTAGACCCAACAATACTTAAAATCGGAAACCCTAAAACAGACATCAACTGAGATCAGGAACCAACCAGAAGCCTCACAACTAAATTAACCACACACAGATCCATAACTAGATAAACACTCCAAGAACTAGACCAGTACCAAACCCAGGACCCTCCTCTATCCATATCCAGCAAGCCAAATCAGTTATGTGGTATCATTGGAACTGAACCACTACCAATAGAGCCACCAGAACCAATACCTCCACCAGGAATAGTGGGGAAACCACCGGCAGTAGGGATACATCCACCAGGGAGTGTGCAGACGCCGTTTGGGCTGAACCCAATTCCAGTAACAATGCCTGGGCCTGAGCCTGGGAAGAAAGCACCTCCAGCTCCTCCATAGAAGTTTTGGGGGTGCTCAACTTGCTCTTTGGTCTTCATCACTCTTGCTTCAGCACCCAAAGCCAGAACCACTGCCACAATGGTCAGGATCATCAGCAGGACCTTACTCACTCTCTCCATCTTAAAACACTCGGATCTCTCTTAACAATGGCTAGCTCTCACACTCTTTTGGTATACAAGGAAGAGATGCTTAGCCATATAGCCACAAGGGCCCCTTCTTATAGTGCAAAGGGTTTCTGTTTCAGGAAAAACTTACTAACACTTAGCTTAGAATAGAGGGAGGGTTTCAAATATACATGGAACCAACTAATTAATTCATTCAAGGGCCATTCAAACACAAAACAATTAATTAACTGGCCTTTAAATTACACATAGGACCTTGCCCATGCCTTCTATTGATGATAACAGTAGCATTCCAGGATGTAAATTTGTAACATTAACTTGCCTGTTCCTGAGTTTTCACCATCTAAAATTGAAAATGCAAGAAGCAGGATAATTAACTATATGTTAAAAAATGACGCTAACCAAGCTGTAGTAAAAAGGCTAGGGTAAAAGTAATATCCTTTTTACTTGGACAGTTGTAGTTGCCATAATCATATCCCCATCTCTGCACTGTGGTATAAAAATGGAGTTGTGAAACTGGTGTAGAATTTATGGTGGTTATACCTAACAAAAATTGGAAGGTCTAAACTACTAAAGCAATGGCCCTTAAATCCCAGGACACTGACCTTTATCATTTTTTCCAGTACCGTGCTATATCATATCTCTACCCCCTACTGGCTACTGATACATTTCTAAATATACAAGGATTAATTGACCAGCAGAATTCAGCTGAAATTAATTTCATCACCATCATGCTGGCTAGTTGCATGTGACTTAGCCCGGCCACCTGCAAGCAGTTTTAATAGGATCCATCATGCATCAAGTATACAAGTTATATAAGGATGTAAATTAGAAAAGAAGATGGGGGATTTCAATCATTTCATACATTTGTCACCTTCTACAATTACAGTTTGATTTGAAATGAGAGCATGCAACTAAAGAAATGTCGCAAAATTTCATGGGGTACGACGTTTGTAATCAATTACCAAGTTTCAAATACTTAACCCAAACAGTGAAATCAGATTCCAAAATTAAATCATTTTGAGAACAAGCGATGATAAAATACAGCAACATCAAGTGACTGAATCGATTCTAACGTACGAGTACATCTTAATATATTATAACATTAATCGATCCATCCATAAGTACATACTCCCAAATACTAATATCTGCTCGCACCAAAATCCGTGCAACCATCAAGATCTCAATCCATGTTCATTCATCTAATTAAGTACAACGGAAAATACTTATTCATTCATAAACGAAATACAGATAAGAAAAGATTTTCAAACACCCATTAGTGCAAGTTCATTCTGGTGTAGAGCTGTCGCCCAATGATAGATTTCCCTTTGCCCTATCAGTCGGAGCTGCGGATATCTACAGTATTCATGCTCAGAAGTGTTAGTAGACAAAGAGAGATTAAAAATATTGCATAAAACATGGGGAAGATCAGTTAAGATTCTGACTCTCCTATAGAAACTACACTAGATTATTCATATTTTTTACCATCAATGATCTTGCCGTACCAATTAATCGGTTTTTATTTCACAGATGCAACCTAGCTAGCTCGATCATCTTTTCGTAATATGTGTGTGTGTGTGTGTGTGAAAGAGAGAGATAGAGAGAGAGAGAGAGAGAGAGAGAGAGAGAGACTGAGCGAGGGGGATAAGCATTAAGCAACTGGAAAGCTTAGACCCATATATATATGGAGTTTTGGGTGGTGCTTGCATGCATGCATGAACATAACTACATAGTGTTACCAGTTCAGAGAGTTGCATGTGGAAACAACAACAGCGTTCGTTGAGAATTCTGCTGCAACTGTGGATCACCACCTTCGATGGAATCCCTCAAAATTTCATTTCCACGAGTTGCATTTGGGACCTGCATGTAACATTTTACATTGATAACATGCATCAATATATATAGAATCAGTGACTTTATGCATGTTACATAAAGTTGCTTGATTGTATATATGAGGGCGCTGGTATGATGAAAGAGATTTGGAAACTTTTGTAAGTCTATAAAAAGTAGAATCATACCAGTTCAGATTGTTGGGCAGATATTATTGTCCGTTGAAAGTTCTGCTGCACCTGTGGATCTCGGCTGGAATCACTCAAAATCTTGTTTCCACTTGTTGCAGCCTGCAGTGACAGTTTACATAAACGTTAAGTATGTTAACTTATGCAGTTATGCATCAACACACATCAAGTGACTCAAATATTAATCATGTATATATTGAAACTCTTGTATGATACCTTGGTAGATGACTCTGCATTACTCCCACGGGGGGACTCCAGAGAGCGGATGAGCGTATAAGCATGCACCAGCTTATCAATCTTGTCAGCGATTTCCCATATTTTCGCACCTTTTGGCATCAAAGGTATATAAAGCCAAACGGTCTCTTTTATGCATCTGTCTGTTGCACTTGGTTTGGATGGCTGCATATCCATCAGTTCATTGATGAATTTGTGAACCGTGTACTTACAACCCGGATAACATGGAGCCTGAGCTTCTTCCACAAGTTTGATCAGCTCCGGGGTTAGTTCATTTGACCCTGCTGGGTGTTCAGTTGCTGTTGGTTCACGAGTTGCAACACATTTTTCCATCTTTTCTCGGGAAGGGAAGTTGATCTGAGTATGAATGAAAGAACGGATCACTTAAATGAAGAGCTTATCGATAGTATGAAGGCCAGGAAAAATATCCAAGTTTAAGTGAAATATGGATAACTGAGGAATCAAATTGCTCAGCATCAACTACTTAAGTTATGATCATTTCCCTCTTTACTATTCAACGGACATCGGAGGAAACAACAATCATGAAAGAAAAAGAAGGAAAAAAAAAGGCAAAAGATGTTTGAGAATTGAGAGGCCACCAGACACCAGTGAACCCCAAAGTACGAGGAAAAACCCCATGTTTTAGAACATTCTGATTTCTTGATTCCTTCTGCAAAAGAACTGACATCTAGAAAATCAAAATTCACAACATAAGTTGCATACAGAATCTGTTGGTTTGAATATATACTACCCTTTCGAAAGATTTAAATGACCCACAAAATCGCATGAATCTACATACCATCAAAGAAAAATACTCTTAAAGTTGTTCATTTCACGGTTTTCACCGGTACTTGATCGTCAACTTCTGTAAAGTTTTAAGTTCTTACATTTCACAACTAATATATATCAGACTAAAACCATGCAGGCTGAATTGCTCAAAGGTATAGGGAAAAACCGAACGTCGAACTCTCACCAGTTAGGTAGTAAACTAGTAATACAAGAATCATAAATAAACCGAAAGAGGAAAACATGAACGTATATGGTACTGACTAATGAACAACTTACTGAATCAAGGGGCAGAGAGCTCTCTTCGCCGACTAGTGGGAGTGGGAGTGTGAGTTTGGGAGTAGTGAGTGAGAGTGGTTTACTTAAGGAAGCCACCCTCAAAGGTTTCGTACGAATTGTTTAACGGGCTGTGACAAGGAGTGTGGAGGAGGTTTTCTGGAAATATCACTGTTGTACGATTTATGTTGCTAAATAAATAGAAAAATATGGTTTCACAACAACAACGAATGTATGAGTCTCTACGAAATCTTGAAAGAACTCTCTCGTTTTACTCTGCTTATATGGACATGGCCTGAAATTACGCATTTAGGATCCTTAGCATCAATTGAATTTGAAATTTTCAGTACGTTCTTTTGTTCCCTACCATTGTCTACTTTCAAATCTTGAAGCTTTACTAGTAATTAATCTGCTAGGACTAGTTCTACAGCTTGGAACCAAAAACCCCTGTAGCCAATCAATAGTATTAGTACGTGTCCATCTGTGTACTCAGCAGATTTCTCAAATACAGAATTGTAGGGAACAATAAAACAAATATATGCGTATAGTGCGTCCGTACTATAGAGAAAGGACTTGAGCACAAGGAACCCATGTGATGAATGACACAACTAGAGAAAGAACATGTACGTTTGGGTATAATGGTGTCGAGTAATAAGACCGAACCATGGCACACTCATCAGAACATCGACAACGCAGCAAAGAACCTACATTTCTTTTGGAAAGACTTATTGAACAGTCTGCTCGAACTGCAAAGTTACTGCCCCCTTTTCCTTTCTTATACATTTAACTTCTCCCAATACGTCTGATTAGACAATACGTGCCAAAGTGACGACAACACAGTGCTGCGTATAGATATGAGTCATATGAGACACCTATTAGTTTTCTTGATTACTAGTAGGTTGCATGGGTCATTAGGGTTTAGGGTTTAGAGTTTTATGTATATGCATGATCCGATCTGAACGTGTCCTTTAACTGGCGCGCATTAGTCTTTGTTAATTAGTCGGAGAAGTTCAGCCAGAAGATCAAATCGAAAGTTATGGCAAACGCATTCTACAAGGTAGTGGAGGCTGTGGACAGAGTGGTTTGCCGGCCGGTTGGAGATGATAGCATCAGTGGCGTTGCTCTTTGTGATCGGCACTCGCATCATCGACTCCCGCTGTGAGAACTGCAGTAAGAAGGTGTGCACCTTCTGGAACTCTGCAAGCAAAAGAAAGGATGAACAATTATTACCTTCTGGAACTCTGCAAGCAAAAGAAAGGATGAACAATTATTGTACGTACGTACGTACACCACAAACTAGGGTTTAGGGTTGGTGATGGGGTTTGCAATTAGGGTAAACAGAATTTAATTAATTACCTAATTGTGGACGTGTATTGCATGTTCCTCTTGTATGTATAGTAATTAAATCTGTGGTAGCTCGCACTCTTTGTTTTATATAGATTATCACTTATGGTTCCTGCTTGATTATAGTCTAGCTAGGAAACTTGAAAGTGATACAGCACTTTTGAGGGGTTTTTTTTTTTTTTTTTTTAGTCAAATGAGATTTCAATAACAAGCCCAAGACTAGAAACAAACAAACAAGAGGCCTAGAGAAAACAAAGCCCAGCAAACCAAGCCACCAAGTCCAACAGCTAGACAAGGCAAACTGAAGATAACACCAAAGAACCAACTACAGGAGAAAAAAAAAAAATGCAGAAACAACAATTGAAGAGAAAGTAAGAAACAGAGCTCCAATTGTGGAGACGCCAATGAAAAATGCGGCAACCAAGACCTCGGCAAAATTATGGGCACCCAAAAGTCGAACTAGAAGGCGGAGGGCATGGTAATCCATCAAGCGAGAGAACAAACACAAGAGAAGAAGGCAGCCGATCAATCCAGACTTCCGGGCACTTCTTCCTCACAACTAGCGAGGCCACCAAGTCGGCAGCAGAATTCGCTTCTCTTGGGATCCAAAACCAAGCAGACCTTTGGGTCAAGGTAAGATCATTTCTTATTTTTTAGATGATTGGAGCAATTTTCCAATGAGAGCTTGAATTATTGATGATAGATTCCACTAAACTCTTTGAATCAGATTCAAGGAGAATTGAGACATGAGGGATGCGATTTGACAACTCCACAGCTTCCAAAGCAGCTCTAGCTTCAGCCTCCAGAGAAGAGCCACATAAACAAAAATGAGTAACACCATCAACAATAGCCCCATGGCAGTCCCGAGCTAAAGCACAAAGACCTGAGAGGTTTGTATCTTTAATCCAAGCAGCATCAATATTAATCTTTACATGCCCAGCTGGGGGAGGTTTCCATGAATGAGAGAGGGTGACAGGATATAAATTTTGAGGGGTTTTCTTGCAAAATGGGGTGTACATCTAGCTAGGAAGATTCGAGTTTGGTTTCTAGTGGTTGTGCTTACTAAGTTATGACTTAGGCTTAGTTTGATATTGCGTTTTGGGACAAATAATCACTTATAATTATCATTATGGGTTGATTATGTGTAATTGGTAAGTTTTTTATAAGGTATTTATTTATAAAATTTAGTTAAAAAAATCACGATTTTAAAAAACAGGTCAGATGTTGCTTATTTATAACTCAGTTTTTTCATATTTGATTTTTTTCACCTCAATACCAAACTAAGTCTTAACTATCCACCGGATCAAATTTCGTATTTCTAATTGTATAGTCTAATGGTCATGTGTGATGCATGTTACAATATAAGTTACACCGGATGATCGTATGATACAACTTCAGAACTAAATAGATTAAGCATATATGTGTACGTGTCTTGCGACATTGGTAAGAACTTGAGTTCTTGTTTGTACATATATTTGAATTATAACTTAGTTCGATAGGCAACATGTACAAGGTGATCAAACAATTTGACTAAAGAATTTAGTATATTGATCCAACTTAATTAAAAATGGGGACGACAGTGAACAATTTCAATATGATCGAACCGACAAAGCCTCGCGTTTCTTCTAGCTAGTTCACAACACTGCACTTCTTTCTGATCTCACCCCGTGTTCCTGTGAGGACATCAAGGGAACCCATTTTCACCATAGCGGATGCGAACTTCTTAGCCCAAGCTGGACCAAGTCTAGCATTATTCCTCACCAAACCTGCCGTTGAATGGCTGCTAAAAAGAGTTTGATCCGACGTAAATAGGCCACGATGGTTCATTAAGTTAGTGTAGTACTTATTATCTAGTCTGGTTGGTGTAAGACCATCAAGTTGAACCACATTCTTTGATGAGGATGGAGGACACTTGGCTTTCAAGTCCCTAGCAAACTTGGGATCCAAGGAAGGGTCTTGTGGGTGAGTTTCATTGAAGGAATACAAGCGGTTCGAAAAGGAAGAACAATGTGACACACCAATGGAATGTGCCCCAGATAATGTGACCATTTCATCTAAGCTAAAGCCTTTGCGCGCGAAACTGGCCCCGAGCTCCTTGGCATTGGAAGAAGGAGAAGGAAGATCCTCGGTAGGATCGTCAGATTGTGAAACTCTCCCGTCACGCCGTCCTGAAGGCACTTGGTAGTTTATGCCACCAACTACCAAGGCACCGTCACGAGCTGCGAATGCAACAATGTCGGCACATGACACAGTGATCGGGCATAGAGTTTCAAGTTCCGCCTTTGCCTCATCGATCACTTCAAAGCCTCTTAAGCTTCCTTTGTTTGCCGGATGTTCTTTTTCAGATAGCTTTCCGGGAGTTGAATCAAGTAGGACAGATGCATCACAACCCTGAAATTATTAATACATACATCCGATTAGTTCTACACTTATAATTTCAAAACTAAAACCATTTGCACCATGAATGAAAATGAAGATGCATGTACGTATATGCATACCCTAACAAAGCAATCATGGAAATGCATTCTAATAAGGCCAGCAGCAATGCCAGGATTCTTCGTCAGGGCTTTGTTCACAGCTTTTCTCACAATTGCTTCGGCAGAGGGACAAGTTGTTCTATAGAAACCAACTCTGGGGGTAATGGCTGATGACACGAAGACCATCATAGACATGGTTAGGAAGATCAAACGCAACCTTAACATTAAGTTACTCATTTCAAAGTGTGAGGCCGGTGGCAATGTGCGTGAAGAACTGATTAACTGGGATTGAAGTGGAGTGGTGAAGACTGAGGACATACTTGTGGTCTATTTATAGTTTAAGAAGAGAAGGTGAAGAATGGTTTTGGTGAAACGCGTATAGCTGCAAAGCGTACAAACTGCAAAGCTGTCTAAGTTTTGAAAAGTTCAAATATAGCAAAACTTCACTTATATTTTGAACATCTTTCACTGGCAATGAAGAGAATGATAACTATTGATAAGGAGTGCTCATTGTCCATTTTGGTAATGTTGTCCACTTCTTGACAAAAGTTTCAACCTATAGCTAGCATTGTTTCTAACGTTTTTTTTATAATATCTTTTGCAAATCGTTCACTAGTATTTGATATCTAATTTAGTTGGCTAGTTAGCTAGTAATGGCTGTCATCTGAAGAACAGTTAGCTGATGTTCTTACTAAAGGTCTGTCACATGATGCCTTTAGTAAATGGATTATCAAGTTGGGCATGATTGACATCTACGCGCCAACTTGAGGGGGAGTGTTGACTATTGTGCATATCTAGAGGAATTAATATTGTGCATATCTAGAGGAATTAATATTGTGCATATTTAGAGGAATTAGGATTCCTAATGTAAAGCTGTAATTGATTTATTCTTTATTCCTTTCCTATTAGGGAGATTTATTCTTTATTCCTTTCCTATTAGGAATCTTGTAATAGCTGTTTAAATACCCACTTTGGGGATGAATGAAATCATACAATTGAAACCCTAAACACTTTTCTACTTGGTATCAGAGCCAACCCTGTAGACCTATCGACAAAACCCTATTTTTTGTCACCCACTACACCTTAAAATTCCGCTGCCATGACTAATGTTATTGAACGAGTTGAAGGGTCCGACTCTGCTGAGACCTCTTCTCCTCCACCTCCTCCACCTACATCTACCTCCATTCACTACCACCAAGAAACCTCCTCTTTTCCAATTGGAGTTCTCTTGGATGACTCAAACTACTCTACATGGGCTCCGACTATGCAGATGCGCATCGGAGGCCGGAACAAGCTTGGATTTATTACTGGTTCCAAGACTGCTCCGCCTTCTGGAACCCCTGAACATGAAACTTGGGCCACTGACAACGAGAAGGTGAAGAGTTGGCTGATCGACAACATGTCTCCTGGCATCGTTCGGCGCTATCTCCGTCTCAAGACTGCTGCTGAGATCTGGAAGGCCCTCCAGTTGACCTATTATGATGATCAGGATTTTACCCGGATCTATGAGTTACATCGTCTCTGCTTTACTGCCAAACAAGCGGGACGTCCCTTGTTTGTCTACTACAATGAGATGGTTGCTTGGCTTGAAGAATTGGATCAACGAGTGACGTCTCTCAACGACAACGTCGATGCCATTATTCTGGACACCAGTTATCAGAAGATGCTTCGGGTACATATGTTCTTGGGAGGTTTAGATCCTGAATTTGAACAAATACGGGGGGAGCTTCTTCGTCGGGAGGATTTATTGAGTCTCGACAAGACATATGCTTATGTCCGTCGTGCTCACACCGACAGACTTGCCCATTCTGCCGGCCCGAGTCAGCCTGCAGTCATGAATACCATCATCTCTCCACCACCGGCCTCAGTTTCGGCTCATCAGGCTGCTGTGGCTCAGCGTCGGTCTAATTCCCGTTTTGAGCGTCCTCCCAACCCGTTTGCAAACTCGGTCTGCCCTTTGTGCAAGGATAAGGGTCACTCTCCAGACAACTGTTTTGCCAAGATTGGATACCCTGACTGGTGGGGCGATCGCCCGAAGAAGACATTGCCTAAACCTACGGGCAATGCCGCTCCCGCCACCTCTGCTTCTGCTCATCTCGTCCAATCAGGTATGTCTGGTAAGGTCTCTCTTGCTACATCTTGTGGGAATAATGCTTGGATAATTGATACCGGTGCATCTGACCATATGACTAATACCCCTAGTTTAGTGGAGTCCCTACACCCTCCTTCTTCACCTAGTGTATCTACCGCTAATGGTTCTCCTTCTTCTATTATTGGTGAAGGCTCTGTCACTCTCTCTCCCACCCTTACTATTGATTCGGTTTTAGTTGTCCCTGCTCTAGCCTATAACCTTTTGTCTGTTAGTCAAATTACTATGGCTCTCTCATGTTCTGTCACGTTTTATCCCAATTACTGTGTTTTTCAGGACATCCTAACACGGCAGATTCTTGGTTATGGTACTAGACGGGGGAAGCTGTACTATCTTGATTTGACGACCAGTGGGGAGCAGCAGTTGAGTCAAGCCAACAGTGTTACCAGCTTAGAAAGGGTCAAGGAGGACGTTTGGTTATGGCATCGTCGTTTAGGTCATCTTTCTTTTGGTTATCTTAAGAAGTTACAACCCCATCTGTTTACAGGTGTTGATGAGTCTGGTTTTAAGTGTGATGTTTGTGAACTGGCCAAGGGCCACCGTGTTTTCTATTCTCCCAGTTTGAATAAATGCTCAGTTCCGTTTATGAAAATTCATTCTGATGTTTGGGGTCCTGCTAGAGTTTCTACACCCACTGGGGCTCGTTACTTTGTTACCTTTATTGATGAGTGTACCCGGATGACTTGGGTATCCTTGCTGACCTGCAAAAGTGAAGTCTTCTCTCGCTTCACTGACTTTCACAAGATGGTGATGACACAATTCCAGCAGCCTATCCGTGTCCTTCAATCTGACAACGGAGGTGAGTATGTTAGTAGCTCCATGTCGACATATCTGGCCTCTCATGGAATCCGTCATCAAACTTCTATTGCATACACTCCTCAACAGAATGGCTTGGCTGAACGTATGAACAGGACACTGCTTGAGGTTGTTCGTGCCTCTTTGTTTGGCATGAATGTCCCTCGCTCTTATTGGGGTGCTGCTGTTACTTCTGCCGCTTACCTGATCAACCGGACTCCTTCCCGGGTTATTGATTTCCAAAGTCCACTCCGAAAGTTACAAGACTTGCTGCAGGTCCCCTCTCTTCCTAATCTTGAGCCTCGGGTGTTTGGTTGCACAGTGTATGTCCATATTAACAAGCAGTTGCGTGGCAAGCTGGATCCCTGTGCCTTGAAATGCATCTTCATTGGTTATGCTGACTTTCAGAAAGGTTATCGTTGCTATGATCCTATTACCAAGAAGACTCATGTGTCATTAGATGTCTCTTTTCGTGAGTCTGAACCGTTTTACTCGGGGGGAGTTTCAGCGTCTTCCCTTCAGGGGGAGAGTGCTTGTGAAGGTAATACTCTTACTCTACCTGAATTTGATGACTTAGAACAGTTGGAGATGCGTTTTGGAGGTTCTGACAAAACTGGTCCGGAGCAGAATGACAGCATCGACCGGTCGAGAGATGGTCTTCGACCGGTCGAACATGTTGCATCGGATGTACAGAACGAAGTCATCGACCGGCTGAGTGATGGTCTTCGACCGGTCGAACATGTTGCATCGGATGGACAGAACGAAAACCCGGTAATGGACGGACAGAATGAAATCATCGACCGGTCGATGAATGTGGCTCGACCGGTCCAAAATGCTGCTGACAGAGAGGTTGTTTCAGTTTTCCAAAATCAAGATAGTACCACATCTACCTTCCCCTCGTCTACATCACCAGCTGAGATCGCTGTTCAGGATGCTCCACTTGAGGTACGTAAATCTAACCGGGTAACTAAAGGAGTTCCTAAACAGCAATATGAACCTAGTATAGATGCAAAAGCCAAATACCCTATTGCTAACTATGTCTCCCACCATAGGTTGTCTGAGTCTCATGCACTTGTTGTTCATCAATTATCTTCAGTATCTATTCCTAGAAATGTACAGGATGCCTTAACAGATCCCAAGTGGAAGCAAGCCATGAATGAGGAACTCGAAGCCCTGCAGAAGAATGAGACTTGGGATATGATTCCTAGGCCTCCTGGAATGAAGACTGTTGGATGCCGCTGGGTATTTACCATAAAGCTCAAGGCTGACGGAAGCATTGATCGCTATAAAGCTCGACTGGTTGCCAAGGGTTACACCCAGAAGTATGGAATTGATTACCAAGAGACTTTTGCACCTGTTGCCAAGATTAACACTATAAGAATTCTTATTGCTCTTGCAGCTCGTTATGATTGGCCCCTACGACAGTTTGACGTAAAAAATGCCTTCTTGAATGGTGACTTGGAAGAGGAAGTATACATGGATGCTCCACCAGGTGTCATCTGCAAACCAGGTGATGAAGGAAAAGTGTGCTACTTGAAGAAGTCCTTATATGGTCTGAAGCAGTCACCTAGAGCATGGTTTGGGCGCTTCTCCAAAGCAATGAAGAAGTTTGGATATCGCCAGTGTAATTCCGATCATACCTTGTTTGTGAAACGCAACAATGGTAAGACTACTGCCTTGATAGTGTATGTTGATGACATGGTGGTTACAGGAGATGATCCGTGTGAGATGGCAAGTCTCCAAAAGCAGCTGTCTCTGGAATTTGACATGAAAGATTTGGGAGACCTGAAGTATTTTCTGGGAATCGAAGTTGCAAGATCCAAGCATGGGATTACATTGTCCCAACGAAAGTATATCTTGGATCTTCTTGCTGAGACAGGTCTGTTGGACTGCAAGCCTGCTGTCACTCCTATTGAGCAGAATCACAAGTTGGAGCTTCTTCCAGATCAAACTCCAACGAATAAGGCCAGGTATCAGCGTTTAGTTGGGAGACTTATTTACTTATCACATACTAGACCTGATATTGCATATGCTGTCAGTGTGGTGAGTCAGTTTATGCATAACCCTGGAGTAGATCATATGAGTGCAGTACTCCGTATTCTCAGATATTTAAAAGGCACACCTGGTAAGGGGCTACTATTTGCAAGAGACAACGAGTTGTGTGTCTCTGAGGTGTGTGTTTCAGGTTATAGTGACGCTGATTGGGCTGGTGATCATACCAACAGGGCGTCTACTTCAGGTTATTTTACTTTCATTGGTGGAAGTTTAGTAACCTGGCGTAGTAAGAAGCAGAAGGTCATTGCTCGCTCTAGTGCAGAAGCCGAGTATCGAGGAATGGCAAATGGCGTGTGTGAATTGTTATGGATCAAGAATGTGCTTAAACAGCTAGGTTTCAAACTCCAGAAACCTATGGATTTACATTGTGATAATACAGCTGCTATTGAGATTGCTCATAACCCCGTACAGCATGACAGAACTAAACATGTGGAGGTGGATCGACATTTCTTAAGGGATAACCTTGACAAGAAGATTATCCGGTTTCCCTTTGTGTCATCTGAAGAACAGTTAGCTGATGTTCTTACTAAAGGTCTGTCACATGATGCCTTTAGTAAATGGATTATCAAGTTGGGCATGATTGACATCTACGCGCCAACTTGAGGGGGAGTGTTGACTATTGTGCATATCTAGAGGAATTAATATTGTGCATATTTAGAGGAATTAGGATTCCTAATGTAAAGCTGTAATTGATTTATTCTTTATTCCTTTCCTATTAGGGAGATTTATTCTTTATTCCTTTCCTATTAGGAATCTTGTAATAGCTGTTTAAATACCCACTTTGGGGATGAATGAAATCATACAATTGAAACCCTAAACACTTTTCTACTATGGCTTCTAGTTTACACTCAAACAGAAGTTAGACGAAAATGCACAACTAACTTGATGTGGGTTGAAAACCAAATAACAAAATTGTTTTGGTATTTGACCGTGTACCAATTCAAATTACATGCAAAAACACTAAGATATATAGAAAGCGCGATGCAGGCTTCCTCCTTAGTAATAGTAGAGTCAAGATGTAAGACACAAATCTAGTTAATTTGTGGTTGACTTGGTAATGAAGTTGGTAAAGTACTTCATATATGACAAAACCACGGCATTAGTGGCAGCCCTTCTTTTGTCTTGAGGAAACATACACTTAATCCTACCGAACTATTAGTAAACCACTGCCATTTATCCATTTGGCATGTCCTGTATTCTTAATCTGTGCATTTCTCTTAATCTCTCTTACACTAAACACATACATGAGACTGATGCAAGGAGAACAAGAACAAAAACTTAAGCTAGACCAAGTCTTAGGCTATAAACTAGTTAAGTGTACACACATCACAGCCATACCCAACAGTCCCCAAATCCAATCCAGCTGATGATCATGAAGACCTAGCTAAACTGAGGGTATATATAAAATCATGGGAAGGAAAAAGTCTTGAATGGTTTGTCGGACAAGAATCCGAGAGAAACAATATCAAAATTCAAAATCACTTTCCTACTTTGAAGCGGAAAAACAGGAAAGAAAGAAGCTCAATGCAAGATCCAAAAGATAAAACAGATCAGTTTTCCCAAAGCAGCACAACATCTGAAATCATCCGAAAGCAGTGAAAGGACTCTACTTCATTCCCAAATTTCAATTAAAGAAGCCATTTGTGGCTCTCTCTGAGGGAATTGGAGCCATTCTTGGAGCACTTCATGTAATACCCCGGAAATTCCTTAATAATTTCTAATATTTATTTGGAAATTATTAGATTGGAAGTTAGTGATTCCGAGAGTTAAATTTCAAAAAACGTTTAAGTTTCGATGGGTCAAAAATTGACTTTTTGATCCGTCGTGAATTTCGAAAAGTTTTATTCACGAAAGCCGTAGAGCTCGACGATACGAGTTCGTAGACACACGGCACGCGTGAAACGGACGTTATATGAAAAAGTTACGACCTATTGAAGTTATTTCTAAAATCTGAATTTTTTCTTTAAATAGTAAAAATATCTCAGAAAAGTTAGAAATTCCGAAAATATCAGAAATTTCAGAAAAATCTCGAAACACTGTTCATCGTCTCCAATTCAAATCCGGAGCTTCTTTCGCGTCAATCTCACTCGTCCGGCCACCAATCGAGGCGTGCGACGTGTCAAAGTGTTCATCTCGACGCCCTCTTCAGTTTGAGCCATGGATCGGAACCGGAGGAGCACGGAGCGGCGGCGCCTCGACGGACTACCATCGTGAGCGGCGGTGCTACAGACGACGCCCGGGGGTGCGCCACCCACCGTTCGGCTGGGTTTCTCCTTATGCGCCTCCCTGTGTAGGTGGATCGCGCCATTTCACGCCTAATCGCACGGATCGAACGGATTTCTCCCCGACCCGTTTCACCCGACCCGACCCAGCCCACGTTGACCGCTTTGACCGTTGACCAGAGTTGACCGGACCCGGCCCGGAACTGCAACGATTCGATCCTGCAACGATCCGACTCGGCCCTAAACAGATCCTAAACAGATATTTACCATTTTTGGTAAATTAAGGTGAGTAAACCTCACAGTGTTCGTATTTTTACAAGTTTATTTATAGTAATAGATCGTTATATGCAAAATTATTTTATGTAAATGATATTTGTTTGAAATTGAATGAACTTGATCGACTACGGTTCATTGGTAAGTAAAATGAATTTAATATAAAAATGAATTTTAAAGTATTTTTGATTAATGAACTATAGTTGGTATTAGTGGGCACTTCCTGAGAGAATGTCTATGTAAATATATATTTAAGTGAAATATATATTGTGATGTGTGTTTACTGTTGTCTTCGGACGGCCACGGTTGTGGCGTACTTTTGTCTTCAACGTTCACTGTTGTCATGTGTGTTTACTGTTGTCTTCGGACGGCCACGGTTGTGGCTTACTTATGTCTTCGGACGGTTACTATGTGACGAGGCAATATATCGGGAACCAAGCCTTTGGCCGGGTGATTGGTTACGATCAGTTAGAGCTCTAGTCTGTCTGCCGTTGCACGTCATGAGGGGTAACCAAGTTGGGGTTATCTGTGTCTCATGCTTGCATTGTATGAAAGAGTAATCGTTGAATTACTTTTTTATTAATTGCGTTGTGAATTTATAATTCACGAGTTGTGGTTGTCTTAGAAATGTGATTCCCATTTTGCACGGCATGAGGGATACCCGTGTGGGGTTATCTTGGTCTTATGCATGCATGTTTTTAAAAGGAAATTATTTGTGTTTTTCCTTTGTTTTAAAAGGGATGGGTTTTAAAAGAAAACAACGTGAGTTTAAGATAGCAATATCTTGGCTCCGTTTTGGGGTTGACAGATTTATTATATGCTTTCATTTGTTATATATTCTGTTAATTATTTGTGCGTGGCTTCCTGAACTAAGCTATATGCAGGAGTCACGATTTTACTTGTTCTGTGTGGCTTCCTGAACTAACTTATATGCAGGAGTCACGATTTTAATTGTATGTGCGTGACTTCCTGAACTAAGCTATTTGCAGGAGTCACGATTTTAATTGTGTAAGATTTGCACATTCCTGAACTATGCTTTCAAGCAGGAAAGTCTGAATCTTACCTTGTATTTTTGTGTGCGTGTGGTTTGATGGTTTAAGAGTTGTTGCGTGAGTCTGAGTTTACTCACATGAGCTTTATAAGCTTACCGGGTTCGTTGTTTACAACCCGGTGCACCAATCCATGGTGTAGGGTTTAATTGTGCAGGTGAGGATTGACAGAGTTGAGGCGGTGGTTGATACCTGCGGTGAGTAGAAGTGATCATACTCATTTAGTCTTGTTTTTTTAAATATAGTGAGGCATGAGTGAACGATTGCATTGTCCGATATCTTACAACTTGTGTAAGGTTGAAGATGTATTATCCAATGCTTATTTATTTGTATTCTATTTGTTTTTAGTTGTTGTGATTATTGATTTATCACGTTTTTGAATTTGAATTTTATCGGCTCAAATTCGGGGCGTGACACTTCATGAGATCAGGTTTCATCTTTATGGGTCGTCTACAATACCTTAAAGTATACTGTACCCTTAATTTATAACTATCTGAATAAAATTTACCATTTTTCTACACTATATATACAACATTGACACCAAATTTACAACATATGTTTTATATATTTACATATAATTAAACCAATTTATCACATTGACAACCATTTGTTCATAAACTTGTAAATATATTGTAGGTGAAGTAATTATAATTAACAAAACTATAACTATCCAAACAATATCTCTATTTACCACAATGACAACAATATTTGTCGTCAAATTTATAAATGAAGGTATCATATATATGAAGAAACTGAAGAAAAATCACAATTTTTACTACTTATTTCCAACTACATTTTACATTTACAATTACAAGTAATGCACTTCAAAGTCTTGATTTGGAGGGGTTTTTGTGTTAGGATTCTACTGAAAATGTGGCTGCAAATCATGCTTTAGTCTCTCTATTGGGTTTACAAAGCTGCTAGGAGCTAGTTCTTGAGTAAGCCCATCAATAACTAATGTTTCTGATTTACATATCGGATGAATCCATTCAACTGTTCCTTTTATTAGTTTGGTTTTAGTTGTCACTTCCTAGCTTATTGAAAATTTTGCTTCAGTTGCGTACCATTGACTTGATTTATTCTTTATAGATTAGAAGATTATGTTTTGCAGTTTAGGGTTCATTTCACCAAAAGCTGTCATATATTGTAATAATTTTGTGTTATGTTCTTGATCATTGACCCCTTAGGTGTGTAAGGTGTATTATTACAAAGGCAAAAGTATCATGGAATTTCTTTCAAGTTGTCAAGCTTCTCGAGAGAGAGTGAGAGACAGATTTACTAATCTTCCTGATGATGTTGCTAGTCAAATTCTATCATTCGCCAGCTTTAGAGATAATGCTAGTGTGGGATGTGTGTCAAAAAGATGTAGATAGTTCTATCTAGGCGTTCTGAACTTGAATTTTGATTCGGCCTATGCAATTTACGTGGATAGGTTGAGGTTGTTGAATTGTTTGGATAGGTTCCTGTTACAACGCGGGGAAAAGGATATAAAGAGCTTTCGTATTCATTGGATCTTTGATGGAGAAAGTGCAAGAAAGAATGATGGGTATTTTCGAGTAATGTCATGGATCAGTTATCCAGTGAAGTGCAATGTTGGAAGTCTTAATCTTCAGCTCAGTATGTTTGGGGCGATGAAATTAAAATTGCCGTCTTGCATCTTTCATTGCAAGTCCTTGAGGCATCTAATTGTGGATGTATTAAACACAGGAGGGAAGATTTCTTAAGACGCCTTCCTTTGCTTGTTCCAGTAATCTCCCATCCTTAAGACTGAAAAATGTTACTATTGAGGAGGGGTTTGGTAAATGGATCTCGTGGTGTTGCAAATGCATTAAGGAATTATCACTTGAACAAGTATTCAAGACAGAAAGAATCAGCATCGAAAGCTCATCTCTCGAATCATTCAGTCTTGCGAGTGACTATCGTTTGTGTTCTGAAGATCTCCTTAAGCTCTCCATCCTTAACATCTCAGGTGAAAAATTGGCAAAAGTACATGTACAATGGAAAACACGTAAACATGGCATATATTATTTGCAAATACTTGCCCCTAATGTCAAAGATTTTACATTGATCGGGATCTTCACGAACTACCTGTCTTTGGGGAAATTAATGTCTTTAGAAAAGTCGATAATTTATCCGTTAGGCATACATGATTTTAACAAGGCGTTTGAGGTTCTTTGCAGTGTAAGCAGAGCTAAAGTCTCTCTCTGATTGGAGAAATCATTAAGGTAACTTTCACGACTGTTTTCTAAACTCTGCAGTGTTTTTGCTTTTCCATTCTCTTTCTATTTAACATATTTGCAAATACTACAGCAGGTTGTGTTCAGGCCTTCAGGGAAGGCTGCATAACACCACCCTTGGATAATGTCTATTTCTTTTCTATGCTTGGCACGTTGAATGATGATCTTGTCCCACCTATGGCCAATCTTCTCAGACCAATGCCTAAACTGATTAGTTTGCGCATAAGTAATGCAGTCATCCCTCTCAACTTCAGTACTAATGTAAGTAAAGTAGTTCTTTGGTTCCGGTATATCGTTTTCTTGTTAATTTCACTATTTCAGGAAACGAAAATTGGTCTGTTTGATTTGTTTTGTCTCCAGTCATCTGGGTTCAATATCAGCTATTGGAAATCCCTGAACCTGGCTTTTGTTGATCATCTTGAGTACGCATCGCTACCAATTTTCAATGGGGATAATGAGGTGGAGTTTGCAGCTTATTTGCTCGAAAATGGTCATTTATCATTCTGGCCAACATATATACTGCTATAAAGTGGCTTCAAAATAAAAGCTTCTGCTATTCAAATGCCAGCCTTACTTTTAACCAGTCAAGATCAAGAAAACAAAGGAAACAGAAAGAAGGTATAACATTATTTTACTTTCAAAAACTCTATATCAACATAGGATCATATCAAAAGTTCAATTTGATGTTAATGGATGCAGTACGGTCATTATATTGATATGGAAAACTCTGTTGATATTTTTTGGTCAGACTCTTGATATATTTTAGTTTGAGACAATATTAGTTGTGTAGAGCAATATTATTGTGTTTATGATTATACCCTTTCATATCTTTGAATTGCAGTAACATTATAGAACACTATATATTTATCATGGCATGCACATAATTACACATCCATAATCTGATGTATGGCTGATTACATGTAGGCTGCTGCGCTAGTTGATTGGAAGTCCAGAATGCTGAAATGAAGCAGATTCCATCATTAGAAATTCTGAAGGTTTTGAAGAGTGAAGAAGATCGATGTATATCAAAGCTTGTTTCCCATCATAGTAGGAGTTTGTGCTGTAATTTTTGCGTTCAGTTGGTTTAGATCTCCAAGCAAGGTTCTATACCTGTAATTGGTGACTGTTTTTTCTTGTTTTTTGGACAGAATAGGTTAAGACCTACTAGCATCTTATTAGATGTTTATTTTGCTTGGAGATACCCAACAAACTTCATATTTTATGCAACGTACTAATGTTAATGTTCATCTAGATAAACTACTAATGGTGCATGAAGTAGTTATATCACTTAATTTTTCAAAAATATCCATTGTAGAGGGCTCAATTTCTCTCATCGAAGTTTATGTAAACACAATAGTATATAACCATTTAACTAGAAAAATCGTAAATTTCATTCTCTTTCATTAGCCGGTAATATGACCTCCGTGAGGCCGTAATACAAAGTTATTTACAGCAAACATGAACAAGCTTGCATTTAAAGGTAAATCTTTAATCGGAATCACAAATCCAGATGGTTTATAGAACCCTAACAATTGCATACATCCCCTAAAAAGCATATTGTTTCCCGCCATATATTGAATAGAGAATAATCATTTTCCCGCCACCGCCCAATTTCTCAGAGCCCAAGCCCAAGCCCAAATCCCCCAATTCTATTTCCCTCTCAACCTCTACGACGCCGTTTGGCACATATTCCCTCGCACTGACAAAGCCCTTTTAAAACCCAAGCTACCCCTTCTCAAAACTTCTAATGACTAAGAAACCACACGAATAGACGAAGTCATAAGAGAAAACCTGATGTCCATTTTCGTCACTACACAAAAACATCCCTTCTCTTCTAGAGCCCTCGAAACCAAAATGCCCTCATTCTCTCTGAATCGAAACCCTTTCTCTTTCTCTCTGTAATTTCTAATCGCTCTTCCAAAATCCGAAGCTTAACCCTATAAATACCCCCCTCTGTTTCTCTCTCTCACCTCTTCGAAAGTTCACATCTCTCTCTCTCTCTCTCAGCCTCTCTCTCTATTGGGTTTTCATTTTTGGTTACAATCGGGGGATTGCCAGGGCCGAGAAGTAAAACCCTAACCCTAGTTCGCATTGAGGCCGCCGCGATATTTCACCGGAAATCAACCGCCGGAGCCACGGAAAGGTACGTTTTCGACTCGTGTGTTGGTTTTTGTGGATTAATCGACTAGTTTTGTACTGTAATTTTGGGATGTGTGAGGCGGACGAAACCCTAATTAGGGTTTCGAGTTGGGGATTTTGTAAAATTGAAAAGGGGGTTATGATATGGTGGTAGGGGATTTGATGTAGCTTATGAATCTGGCGATTTGGGGTCGAATTCGAACTTTAATGAAACCCTAATTTTTACTGGTTGTATTTGTAGTGTGTTAAATTTTAGGATTAATCAGAAAATGTGAAGAAAGATTGTTTTTTTTTTCTTTCTCTGCATATCAGGATTTTACTTGTTGGACTTATTGTGGGCATAGATTTGTTTATGAATGTTGCGAATTCTTTCATTTGATGCCAATCAATGGACTATCTTTGTAATGCAGAGTCGGTTGGTGATGGCTGATAACCGAAATGGAAATAGCAAACCACCTACGAAGGGTGCTGGAGGAGGAAACAATCTGTATGCCATTGATTTGAATGGCTTCAGTCAGAGATTGAAGGCCCTCTATTCGCACTGGAATGAGCACCCTGAGTTGTGGGATTCCAGTGATGTTATTGCAATTGCAACTCCGCCGCAGTCGGATGAAATCCGGTACCTTAAGTCCTCAGCATTACATATGTGGTTGGTTGGTTATGATGTTCCGGATACTATAATGGTTTTCATGAAGAAGCAGATTCATTTCTTGGGTAGTCAGAAGAAGGTGTCTTTTTTCCAGGGGGTGAAGAAGTCTGCCAAAGAGGCTGTGGGTGTTGATGTTGTGACGCATGTGAAGGCAAAGAATGATGATGGCAGTTCTCTGATGGATGCTGTTTTGGGTGCAATAGATGCTCAACCAAAGGCTGATGGCCATGATACTGTTGTTGTAGGAAGGATAGCAAGGGAGGAACCAGAGGGGAATCTTTTGAAATTGTGGTTTGAGAAGCTGAAGAGTGGAACTGTTCAGCTTGGTGATGTAACAAATGGGTTGTCAGAGTTGTTTGCTGTCAAGGAGAAAGAGGAACTTGGCAATGTCAAGAAAGCTGCTTACTTGAGTACTCTTGTCATGCAGAAAATGGTGGCGAAGCTGGAGAGTGTTATTGATGATGAGAAGAAAGTCACTCACTCTTCTTTGATGGATGAGACAGAGAAACTCATACTGGAACCCTCTAAAGTTGGCCTGAAGCTCAATCCTCAGAATGTTGATATTTGTTACCCTCCAATCTTTCAGAGTGGGGGAAAGTTTGATCTCAGGCCTGGTGCTGCCAGCAATGATGAGTGTCTTTACTATGATTCTGCCAGTGTGATCATATGTGCTATTGGATCCCGTTATCACAATTACTGCTCGAATGCTGCCCGGACTTTTTTGATTGATGCCAATCCCCTTCAGAGCAAGGCATACAATGTTCTTCTCAAGGCCCATGCTGCAGCCATTAGTGAGTTGAAGCCTGATAACAAGGCGAGTGCAGCATATCTAGCAGCATTGTCTGTTGTAGAGAAGGATGCTCCTGAACTTTTACCTAATCTGACAAAATCTTCGGGGACAGGCATTGGTATTGAGTTCCGTGAATCTGGGTTAAATCTTAATGGAAAAAATGACCGGGTGGTGAAAGCTGGCATGGTTTTTAATGTGGCACTTGGTTTTCATAACTTGCAGAGTGGGATCAGTAATTCAAAGCAGCAGAACTTCTCCTTGTTGCTAGCTGACACGGTTGTTGTCAATGATGACAAATCAGAGGTGCTGACAGGAAAGGTTTCTAAAGCTGTTAAAGATGTGGCATACTCCTTCAATGATGTTGAAGAAGAAAAGCCTGAGAAGGGAAAAGGTCTGGCTAATGGAACTGAGGCCTTGATATCTAAAACCAACCTGAGGTCAGACAACAATGAAAAATCAAAGGAGGAGCAACGCAGGCATCACCAGGCAGAACTCGCCCGACAGAAAAATGAAGAAACTGCCCGCAGACTGGCTGGTGATGCACCTGGATCGGGTAATAATCGTTCCACTGCAAAGTCTATATCCGATTTAGTTGCCTACAAGAATGTCAATGATCTATCTCCTAAAAGAGATCTGATGATTCAGGTTGACCAGAATAATGAAGCTGTTCTTTTGCCTATTTATGGGAGCATGGTCCCTTTTCACGTTGCCACCATAAAAACAGTTAGTGTTCAATCGGAGTCATCCAACACCAATCAGATTTCTTATATCAGAATCATCTTCAATGTTCCTGGGACACCTTTTAGTCCTCATGATTCAAACTCACTGAAAAACATGGGTTCTATATATTTGAAGGAAGTTTCCTTTCGCTCCAAGGACTCAAGGCACATAAATGAAGTTACACAAGTGATCAAAAATCTCCGGAAGAGAGTTTTGTCCAGGGAGAATGAGAGAGCTGAGAGGGCAACGCTTGTTACTCAGGAGAGACTCCAACTAGCTGGTAACAAATTTAAGCCGCTGAGATTGAATGACCTGTGGATTCGACCTGTTTTTGGTGGACGTGGCAGAAAGATTCCAGGTACTCTTGAAGCTCATGTAAATGGGTTTCGTTACTCTACCACCAGGCAAGATGAGCGAGTGGATGTAATGTATGCGAATATTAAGCATGCTTTTTTCCAGCCAGCAGAGAATGAGATGATCACTCTCCTTCATTTTCATCTACACAATCACATAATGGTGGGCAACAAGAAAACCAAAGATGTGCAATTCTATGTGGAGGTTATGGATGTAGTTCAGACCTTGGGAGGTTCAAAAAGATCTGCCTATGACCCAGATGAAATTGAAGAAGAGCAGCGAGAGAGAGCTAGGAAGAACAAAGTCAACACTGAATTTCGAACCTTTGTGAGTCGAGTACAGGATCTTTGGCAGCAACCGCAGTTTGAAGGCCTTGAACTTGAGTTTGATCAGCCTTTTAGGGACCTTGGTTTCCATGGTGTACCTTATAAATCCTCAGCATATATCGTCCCTACTACAAACTGCTTGGTTGAACTGATTGAAAATCCTTTTCTTGTTGTCACTCTTGCTGAGATTGAAATTGTGAATCTGGAAAGGGTTGGACTTGGACAGAAGAATTTTGACATGGCAATTGTATTTAAGGATTTCAAGAAAGATGTTCTTCGGATAGATTCGATCCCATCCACATCACTTGAAGGTATCAAGGAATGGCTTGACGACACGGAGATCAAATACTATGAGAGCAGGATGAATCTGTCGTGGAAACCTATACTGAAGACAATTACTGAGGATCCACAGAGCTTCCTTGATAATGGAGGTTGGGAGTTCTTGAATTTGGAGGGAACAGATTCAGACTCTGATCAATCTCAGGAGTCAGACCAGGGTTATGAACCATCTGATATGGAATCCGAATCAGAATCGGAGGATGATTCTTCTGATAGTGCATCACTGGTGGAGTCTGAGGATGATGACGACGAAGATTCGGAAGAAGTCTCGGAGGATGAAGAGGGGAAGACATGGGAGGAGTTGGAGAGGGAAGCAAGCAATGCAGACAGGGAGAAAGGCAATGAGTCGGACAGTGAGGAGGAGAGGAAGAGAAGGAAGATGAAAGCTTTTGGCAAGGCTCGAGCCCCTCCTGCTAGTAGCATCCCAAAGCGGTCCAAGTTGAGGAGATAGATAAGTGGTTGTTTCTTGTCTAAGTTATTATGTTATGCTTTAATGGTCTGCTGATCACGTAGCTTGGAACTTTAATATAAATTTCTAGACTTCTAGTAGTTCTTAAGGAATTTGGTTTTCATTCTACTAGGTAATCTTGAAGATCTTTATTTTGCTTGTAAATTGGTAGCATCCTCGCAGGAAGTAAAAGATCTGGTTCTCTTTCCTATGGTTTTTGCTTGTACTGTTGAGTTCTGTTCTTTTGATTTTGAAACGAAACTATTTATGATCCAAGGTAATGAGTAGCTTCAAAAGGCTCTGGTTTCATCGTACTCTACTATCATCTTCTGCCTTCTCTTTTATAGATCAACCCTGATTAAACTCTCATTTTGGTTCAAATCCCTGTATGAAACTCCGGCAGATTACTTTTCTAGTTTGGAATGCGCTTTAGGTACCAAGTACCAACCAATTGACAAACACATGGACAAACACATGCACTCCTAGATTGATAGCCAAACCTAGTAAAACTCGTTATTTATCCAACTGGGATAATTTGAAGTGGTGTTTGAGTTCAGGCTTTAGTTTCATGAATCCGATGCTTATGTTTGAGTTCTGAATTTTTTAGAATTATTCCAATGAAGGGTGCGCCACAATGATACTAATTGTGAGTTGTTTGAGCGCTGAAGTTCTTTACCTCAATGCAAAGGAAAAATTACGTGAAAAATGAAAAACGAGGATGATGGTGGGAAGAGAAGGGGATGGTGATTAAAGATCAGGGGGGGAATTAGTAACCCACCCACACTGCTATCTTTTTGAAGAAGAACAATGTAACCAAAGACGGGTTCAGAATTGAAGGTAAAATAAAAAATTACAAATACAACAAAAAGTTTGATAGTCTTATAAAAGAGAAAATCTTGCATTAGTATATACTAGAAACAAAACACACTATGTGTGTGTAATTAATAAAAAAAATTATTAGAGAAAAATGTGGGTGTTGGAGAAAATCGTGGGAGTGGGAAGTTATATAGTTATTGAGAGATTTCAGGAGGAAATTCATCAGAATTTTTTTTATATTATTTTGTTAATTACTGTTTTGTCTTTTGTTTATTAAAATTTATATTAATATAATATATAGTCAAAGGGTTAAAATGTATTTTCACATGATTTTTGGCTAATAAAACTGTTTCTTTAATAATAGTATAGATAATAGTATAGATTAAAAGAGAAAGGTAACTTAGAGATCAAATGCAAGTATGTAACTGTATCTTAAGACAATTTGTAAGCGGGGTGTATCTTGTTGCACTACCTCTATGTCTTCTAACCACTCCCAGAAAGTAAAACAAGAAAAAAAACCGAGTGAAGGTAATCAGTCTTAGTTATCACATCCAGTGATGAATGAACAAATTATCACACTGCCTAGCGGCGAGCTATTCTTCGACTCTACCTACCACACTCCGTTACTAATTCATCACATCGAACAAATTGATCCCTCAAGTTGTCTTCTTTGGCAAATTTCTGTTCCATCTCCAGACAGATGAGACATGGAATGACTTTCGATGAACATTCTGCTGCAATGAAACAAAGACAGATTTTGCTGGTTTGCCCGTGTACCTTAATCAACATAACCATTGGTTCGCACATCTCTAAATTAACAAGTATCAATCCCCATCAGCTTCCGTCAAATTCATTTTCATGCTCACAAAGGGTCCCCTGATTAGCCATAATGCAGTAGAACGGAATAAATACCAGTTGAATGTGTAGCAAGTAAAGGTAAGTTGCAGATACACAGGGAACAGATGGTTCTTGAGACAGCCATACTAGAAACTTCAGGTTACATAGAGCTCTCTTACAAAACCTCAGTTGAAGGCTAATCAGTCTAGGAGAACAAAGCGCCCACTAATAAGGAGCTGTCCGTTAAAATTCCATGAGCAGCAATTGAACTAAATATCCCAAGTGCATCCAGCAGGAATCAAACCACTTATTAGAGTAGTCATACAGCTAGAACTGACTCCTCCAAATCATATAAGGAATCGCCAGTGCTTGTCATGTGTATAATGTAACGAGGGAAAAGGGGAGAATCATCAAGTGAACATCTAAAAATTGGTCAACAGTGCGTAAACCATTTAGACAAGTATTTGTTTCTTATCCTTTTCCAACATGCAGACATTTTATAGTCCAGCATACGTGGGGTGGCCTAATATCCTGTCCATTGATAATTAAAATTGCATATGGAGCAGTCACAAAGCTTATTCAATTTTGTAGCCCCAAGGAAATCTGGAAATGTATTGGAAAATTAAAATCCAAACAACAGTGGATCGAAAATTTACCGTACAACTTTAGAATAGAAAAGATATATATATATATATATATATATATATATATATATATATATATATATATAGAACCCTTCTACTAAGGGATTCCTTGTTTTGTCCATTTTAAGAGATCGGTTATTAGACCAACTTGTTGATCACATTTTCACATCTCCACCGTTCAATTACTAGGTTTGTATGTATAGATCATTCTTGTAAATTTTTAGCCAAAATTGTAATCGTTAAGATATCTAACTAGATGAAATCAATGGACGTATGAAATCTGTCAAAGTTGGACCGTTCATGTTTTTATTTGTAAATTTCAATTTTGAATGCTCTAATGATTATCAAATTGAATGAAAATTTCCAAATATGATCTACTCATATAAACATGAAAATTGAACGGTGAAGATGTTGATATGTGATCGAAAAGTATGTTAAATGATCGATCCCTTAAAATGGACAAAATGAGGAATCCCTTAGTGGAATAGGCATATATATATATTTCCAAAAAAAAAAAGGAAAGGAGAAAGTATAACTGAAAACGTACATCTTTTTAACTTCCTACGCATAAAATTTCAGTAACGCACCCAGCGTGGAAAACAATGTGACAATGGCACCAGCGTCAGCCTGGCAATGTACATCCGTCTCAGATATGTAGAAACAGGTACTGCTGCTTGATTTACTCTAATACACTCTTTTCTTCATAGGACTCGATGCCTCTTTAATATGTTAAGGACACTTGGAGTCGTTAATAACCTTCACAGTACCCGTGTGGTATTTCTCCTAAGAAACTTAAACTAGAGAGTCAGATATACAAGGATAAAGGGTGCTAGGTATTGTTATGCAGATAAAAAGAGAACTTGTTACATAATTATCAGCACAGTGGAAACTTAAGGATATACAGAGAATACAATAGTAGTGTTAGTAATTGATATGGACGATAATGTGAATAACCAAAAGTAAAACAAGCACAATACAGGTTGTCTATAGTCTAGGTGTGGAGCTTCTATAAAACTCGAAGATGAATGATATGGGAAAGAAAATTTAGTGCAGGCCTTTTACTTTCACCAATAGTCTCCGCAGGAACAAAATCCATCCTTGAAATGATGGAAACGCTTAGCATCCCTGGCAACTATCTCCCTGTTGACAAACTTAGATATTAGTTTAGTTGCTGCATGACAATTCACACATGCACGTAGGTTTTTAGTTATTCTTAGTGTAGTTCCAGGAGCTGTACTAATGAGGCCATAAGCAATTGCCAGCCTCTCACTATGATTGCAAAGTGTCTCCTCTGTCTCTTCATAATTCAAGTCATGCAGGACGGATTCTGTATGCGGAACCAATCCGGCCTCCTTCAACCTCCTCTTTAGACTTTCGAGCTCTTCATATAATTCCTTAGACCTTGGATGCGACTTGTCTCCTACATGAAATGCCTGTAGTTTTCCATTGATCTCAATCAAACTTTGTCCAACGCCCTTGATCAATCCTTTCTCCCTCATCAGAACTCGTACCTGTGAGACACGATCCCATAATCGGGCAGAAGCATAGAGATTTGACAGTTGCACGTAATGCCCCATCTCATATGGATCTAATGAGAAAAGCTTTTCGGCAGCATATTCTCCTAAAGTCACATTGCGATGAATATTGCACGAACTAAGAAGTGCTCCCCAAACACTTGTACCAGGTTCAAGTGGCATCTTCTTTATAAAGTCATAAGCCTGTTCAAGCTGGCCTGCACGTCCCAGAAGATCAACTACACAAGTATAATGATGGTTTCCAGGGTCAATCCCTCATGTACAAGGCCTGAATGGTTGCATGCGGTAAGGAGTCCAAGAAAGGTAACATCATTTGGTACCACCCCAGCCTGCTGCATAGAATAGTAAACATCAATAGCTTCTCGTCCTCGACCATGCAATCCATAGCCCACAATCATTGCACTCCAGATGACAACATCTTTATTAGGTGTTCTATCAAAGACCATGCGAGCGAAATCTACACTACCACATTTGGCATACATATCAATCAGGGCTGTGTTAACAAAAACATGATTTCTATACTCACTTTTGCTGATATAATCATCCATCCATTTCGCTAATTCAAGAGAACCGACCTGGGCGCATGCTACTACAGCAGACCTCAGAGTAATTGAATCAATCCTAATGCTTCTAGAGATCATCTCACGGAACAGCTCCACAGCTTTCTCACCATCACCATTCTTCGCATAACCAGAAATCATAGCATTCCACATCATCACATTTGGTCTTTCCATCTTATCAAATAACAATCTAGCAACCATCACCTGCCCACTTTTGGCATACATAGCCGTGAGTGAAACAACCAAGTCAGGTTCAAATTCAAGTCCCATTTTAACTAAACAACCATGAACAGCCCTCCCCTGTTCCAAGTCATCTACATCACTATACGCCTTGATCACACTAACCAAAACAATCCAATCAGGCTTCACACCCAACTCCCTCATCAAACCAAAAATCCTCAAAGCCTCCAAACACTCTTCATTCTTTGCACACCCCGAAATGATCAAACTCCACGACACAACTGATCTCTCCCCCAACCCATCAAACACAACCCTCGCCCTATCCACCCTCCCACATTTGGAGTAAAACGCCACGAGACTGTTCTGCACAAACACATGTTTCTCAAACCCACGCCTATACACGTGTCCATGAACCCGACAACCCAATGCCCTCTCCCCCAAGGCGCCACACGCCTTGAGGACATGAGGGAAAGTAAAGCCATCCGGAGCCACACCCATCTGTTGCATCATACAATACATTGTGACAACGTCGGAGAATGCATTGTGTTTCGAATAGCCACGAATGATTGCGTTCCACAGGAACACGCCCGGGTCAGGAAATTCATTGAACACGTGGCGGGCGTATGTAATGTGGCCGAGGTTTAAGGCCGAGTTAACTAATTTGGTGATTAAGAAGGCGCTGTGGTGGAAGCCGAGGACGAGTAATTGGGATTGGATTTGGTTGAGGTGGGCTTTGTGGGTGGAGTTATCGATGAGAGAGGCGAAGAAGGACTCGGAGTCGGAGGTGAAATGGAGGGTGTGGTCGTCGGAGAAGTAGGAGTTTAAGGTGAGAGGAGAGGAGGAGTAGTGAAATGGGATTGGTGGAGGAGTCCAAGTTCGGAATTTGACTCTCATCAAACTCACAGCCATCATCACGCTTCAGAACACCGCTCAATTTTTCAAGTTGAACAATAATTTTCTTACTCACTACTTGATTTTTGAAGTTTGGGTATTTTAGTATTGTTGGCATGTTGAGGAGTACATAAGTCAAGTTAAAAACAACTACCACATATGGTCGAGTTGGTAAGAATCTTGGTGCAAGAATCCCTCATACACAGGTTCGAATCTCGTCGACTCTAATTGGAATTAAATCTCAATTTATTCTTAGTGGCTAGAGGGGAGGAAGTGTTTTGACAAGATCTCTCGGCGCGGATTAGTCTTTGGGTCTAAAAAGCATTTGAGGATACCGTTGTTGATTAATTCATAAAAAATAAAATAAAATAAAATCCAGTTAAAAACAAAAAAGAAAAATCATGAAAGCTTTAGGGTTTTCTCTCTACGCGACGACAACGGCTGTTGACAAAATCTTACAAACGGCTGGTAACGGTGAATCCTCACCTCCCTCCTCGGTCGGAGGACATGAGGGCAACGAAGGAGGCTGGCAGCGTCCTATGCTGCGGGCTTCTCGTCTTCTCAGAGGAGTATGGGGGGCAGTAAAGCTGTCGAAACCTTTGGACCTTGCTGTCATTGGTTTGATCTTCCTATGTTTGCAGTCTATGCTTGGGGAAGACAGTGATGTTGGGGTGCTGCAACTTGTTGGTCGGGTCAAGGCCGGATCAATCTGGTATTGGTGGAAATGGATTTATCCCCTCTGGTTTCGACAAGGGTGTGTTTGATGTCATGGACGGGATCGGCGGCGGTGGTTGTCAGGCGGTGGTGGTTTGGAACTTGGTCGTGTGCCCAAATCAATATCACATTGGTCCAATTGGACTCTGATGTGGAGATTAGGCAGTTGTGCTGGATTGGATCGAGTTGATGTCGACGATGGCTTCTGGTCGATGGTTGATGGTTGGACGTCGACGGTGGTAAGGCAACATTCTATCCTCGACGGCAACAACGACGTTTGGTGGACGACAGGGCTGGTGGGTGTCGTCGCAGGAGCTGTGGCCTGTTGGACCTTGTGTGCATCAGATTCCACTGAACTCTTGGGTTCAATTAGATTCTTTATTTGGTTGGACTGGGTTTTTATGACCCAAAAGGGATTCTAATTGTGAATCGATAAGGACAAGCTCTCCATTTGGTTGGACAATTTTATTCAAACTTCTAAGTGGGACGGGTCTGCTGAAATAAAAGCGTTATAAACGGTCTTGAGAATGTTGATGTAGTTTTGGTTGTTAGAGACCTACGTGCAGCTAAGTATTTGATAGTCATAGGGGGTAACTCTTATTGTCGGCCATTTCCAGTGTGTTATTTCTTATACTGTCTGCTGAGATATATAAATTTTTTTGACTTCCGATTCAAAAAAAAAAATCCAGTTGACGCTTTTATTTTCTTCGTCTAGATCTTCTTCTTCATTTTCAATAACCCATAGTTTCTCTAACACCAAGTACAATATAGAAATGATTATTTCGTGCGAGTTGTATATATATTTGCGAAAAAAAGAAAAAAGAAAAGCGTAAAATATTCAATCATAATGGTGAAATCCATTCCTTGTCTTCATCCTCAATAACCAGTTCCTATTATCTGTTGCTCATGTATATTTGTGTAAGAGAACGTTATATATCATTTTCAATACCAATTTGGGTATGTATAGTATCAAGCTAGCTAGATAGACTCCGATCGAGAGAGACCGATGATGAGCAATCCTGCTAAATGACATCAAATCCCTCATCTTTATCGTGGTCTCGATCATTGACTCATAATCAGCACTCGAGGTCTCAGCTCTCAAATTAGTCTTCTGAATCTCGATCTCCCTTTTACAAGCTAATCTGTTCTATCTATCAGATAGCATCTAGGGGACGTAATATATATATATATGACATTTTGTAACAAGCAAACGCTTATAATTAAGGCTAATATAAAAGCTGATTTAACCTAAATGAAGTATAGCAGAAACTTCACGTACTCATGCAGGTGTGAATAATGTGAATATGGGTGTGTAGATGGTGAGTGTACGTTTATCATTATCATATATGTAGAGACTTTGAACAATTATTTTTGCTTAATTGGTATATATGAGACCAGGTTTGTATCATTTCAAACAGGCCTATTACTTGTATGGCAAGCTTCTTCTGAGAAGCTAGCAAGTAGCAACCCTTTCATCAGATAACTCAACACTCAGAGTCACCAACTCACCATGCCTATTATAGCATGCACAATAACCCTAATAAAGTTTTAAGCAGTTTGTCGGTTGCATGTCATTTTCGATCAAACCACTATCTCCGGGGTGTATTTATACCTGCTGCATGCCGGTGTTGTTCACTTGTTTGTGCACCAAGTATTGCATTTCAATCACACAAAAGTTGTATTAGTAACTTAGTATCCTTGATATCGATCATGGGTATATACATCCTACTCGTCCTGCTGCTTCTCTCTGCGTGTGGAGCAGCTGATGCTGCCAATACCTACGATTACATGCAGTTCGTGCAGCAATGGCCGGCTACATTCTGCTATGGTAATCCGAATTGTGTCCCAAATCTCCCGCACGGTACATTTACAATTCACGGCCTCTGGCCCAGCAATTACTCGGCACCTGAAGTGGCATGCGTTGGCACACCCTTTAATCCAGCTGAGGTATTGCAGCATTACTTATATATATTCATTTCATTTTTCAAGTTCTATTCGTGACTAAATGAACTTCAACTTGATTAGATGTTCGCTGCCGAAAACCATGGTTTGAGAGACTATTTTTTGCCGCAAGCATGGCCGCAGTTGGATGCTCGTTATACCAACTTGGATTTCTGGCGATACGAGTACAATAAGCACGGTACCTGCTCCGAGAACAATCTGAAGCAGATGGAGTACTTTAGGCAAGCTTACTGGGCGTGGGTTCGGTTCAATGCGTATTATCTCTTTGCAGCCTCGCCTAAGCAAATTTACCCTGGTAATTACTATTATAAAACTGACATTGAAGCAGCCATTCAGGGAGTCACCACTGAGAAGCCTCTGTTAGAAAAACAAATGGACTTGTTACAACAATATCCGGAATACATGAATTATAAACAAAGTATGAAACTAGTTCAACATGGATAATGATTTGTGCTTTCCTAGTTGCATTAGGAAACTGTGTATTGTTCCTAAAGCTAAGGAAATCTTATCGGATTCTATGAGAGGAATACTGCAGTGATTCATTCAGATTCTAACTAGGTTTCTTGTGATTCAAGTAGTCCTTTATGGATGGACTCTTGAATCACAGATCTCTTATAAATAGAAGGTTTAGTCCCTGTTAATCCCATCGTTCTTGAGCACATTGTTCTGTCCATATCAGAAGCTTGTGGTGGTGATCTAACAGAAGGCTTAGCCTAATTGTTTCTTGTTTCAGGTTCAGTTACAGAGATGGATCCGATTAAGGGTGCTGATGGTATGTTGATCTTCAAAATTCTGTGTTCTTGTTCTGTTTCTGGTTTTACAGTTTGGTTTTAATTCAAGTTCTATGAATCTGGTTATGAGCATGATGTTTGTTATTGAAATAACAAATGGTATCAGAGCACATCTGTGATCATAAAATCGGTTGAACAAAGTATTTAAGAAAAACAATTTTAAAGGAACGAGAGAATTTTCTGGTTTTGTTTTTCGGATCGTGTTCTTGGCAACCCATGTGCAAACAGGCTGACCCGGTTCATACCCGACCCGAAGCAAAGGTTTTTAAACTGCAGAAATAGCCGTTGGCCCCTAACGGTCGATTTCTGCAAAAAGCAGATATGGGAAGGGGATGAACCAGAAAAGCCAGAGATGCTCTGCGTCTTGTAAGGAATTCAACTCCAACACAGCCATGGATTAAGAAGCCAAGATCAACGTGAATACTGCAATCAGAGATGCTTCCGCTTTAAAAACCTTTCTGCAGAAAATTTTGGGAAAAAGCAAAAACCAGGTTTTTCGTAAACAATTTCAATTCAAGCATGTTATACTACAATAATTATATGTATATATATGCATAAGAACCCTAGAGCACTCCCAGCGTGCACATAAGTTGGGAATTTGTGTTGTTCTGTGGCTGGATGAAATTTCAATACAGGTTATACTCTATGGAATTGGATTGAATCGATGAAGATATGTCTGTGGCTCTATTAAGCTTATTATGATCTCCTTAAGTTTTATATAGGCTTATGAAATTACTGATGATGGGATTTCCTTACAAGTTTTCTTACAAAGACGAATTCTGGTTAGAAAGCATAAAGATGGAAATCATCAATTTTGTAGTATTCTGCTGATATCAATGAGCATATTGCACAAAGCATTCCTCATTGATGTCAAGAGAATACATATGACAATAAAAACAGATTGATAATTGTGTTTTGAGTTCTAAAATCATATCATTGTATCTTCCAAAGAAGTGACAGATTATGTCTTTAGAACTCAAAACAGCAATATGCATATCAAACTAAATTATCTCTGGATACATAAAAAATTTTCTTCTGTCCAAAGACGTGGATTATTTTTCCTGTATAACATATTTTGGTTTGACATGGCTTATTGATCAAGACTTACAGAATATTTAGCTTCTACTCAAAAGTGTTGCTTAAATATTGTTTTATGGTTTATGGACTGAAAGATGCAAGTATATGTATAGAATCATGTGTTTTCTGTTGGTTTTGTTTTTTGCTTCTGAATTGCTTGTTTTTGAATAAGCTAACAAATTTCATAAAACACTAAAAACTCAATAAAGCCTTACAAAATAAGAACTCACTAAGTTTCTTTTTCTTCTTTTGCTTCTAGGAAAACATTATGTGAACCTAAATTCTGTTTTGGTACTCACTGGAACAAACTATAGAGCCTGGAAGGAATCGATAGAAAACTATATGAGTGTGCAAGATAACATGGATTACTGTTTCCATGAAGACATGCCAGAGATACCAGCTGGAGAAGATTCTAAGGAAGTTAAAGACCATTACAGGAAGTGGATGAGGTCAAACAGGATGGCTAAAAACCTTATCAAAACCTCTATGTCAAACACCATAAGGGGCAGCATTACAGAACCAGACTTAGCAACAGATTTCATGGATGCTATTGCAGCAAAATTTAAAGAAAGTGAAAAGTCTGAAATTGCTAGGCTGAATAAGGAATATCATAGTATAGAATTTTCTCAATCCGGATCAGTTAGAGAGCATATTCTAAAGCTAGTAAACATCAATGCTAGACTAAGGGAAATGTGGCAGGGAGTTAAAGATGAGTTGATAGTACATCATGTACTTGATACACTCCCTAGCAGCTATAGCCACTTAAGAACTAGCTATAATGCTCAAAAGGAAAACTGGTCCATAGATGAGTTGATCTCTATATGCTGTGATGAAGAGGCTAGGATCAAGAAAGAACAAGGAGAACCTAGCACTACAGTAAACCTTGTTGAAAAGCCTCAGAAGAAAAAGCCCCAGAACAAGCTTAAACCTGTCAAAACCATCACTAAAGCTTCAACCTCAGGAGAAACAAAACCATTCCGGTTCAAGTGCTATTTTTGCAAAAAGATAGGACACATGAAGAAGGATTGTACTGGTTACAAGAATTGGTTGGTTAAGAAAGGTAAGCAATTTTCTCAGATTTTTGCTTTAGAAATTAACTTTTTAAATGTTGAACCTACTAGCTGGTGGTTAGATTCTGGTTCTCCAGTGCATATAACTAATTCTTTGCAGGGATTCACAAAGAAGAGAACCCCAAAAAATGATGAAATCAACCTAAGAGTAGCAAATGGCATGCGAGTAGCAGTCAAGGCAATAGGCACGCTAAGGCTCAGTTTTGGTTCTGGAAGATTTTTAGTTTTAGAAAATGTTTTTTATGTACCTTCCATTAGAAGGAATTTAGTTTCGGTTAGTCTTTTGGTCAATGCTGGTTGTAGACTTTTGATTGATGATAATGGAATAATTATTTCAAGAAATTCTATGAATATTGGTTCTGGTGCAATAATGAATGGTTATTTACAGCTCAATTGTTCTACACCTCAACAAGAAATTTCTTTTGTTGAAACAGAAAGAACACAACAACCAGAATGCACACAAAGTCCTAACACTTTAACAGGTGTTAAAAGAACTAAAATCAATGAAAAGTCTGCCTTTTTGTGGCATAGAAGACTTGGCCATATTTCTGCAGAAAGACTGAAACTTCTGATAAAAAAACAATATCTTACCAGAACTAGATTTTTCAGACTTAAATGAATGTGTGGAATGCTATAAGGGAAAACTCACAAACTTGAGGAAAAAGACTGCATATAGAAGCCAAAATCTACTTGAATTAATCCATACTGATATCTGTGGCCCTTTTCAGCATAAGACTATCTGTGGAAATGTGTATTTTATCACATTTATAGATGATCACTCCAGATTCTGTTACGTTTTTCTACTCTCTGCGAAATCTCAAGCTTTAAAAGCTTTTCAAGTTTTTAAAACTGAGGTAGAAAACCAACTGGAAAGGAAGATCAAAACAGTAAGATCAGATAGAGGGGGAGAGTTTTATGGAAAATACACAGAGAAAGGCCAATCTAAGGGTCCTTTTGCTTTGTTTCTTGAGGAACAAGGCATAAAAGCTCAATACACAACACCTTTCAATCCCCAACAGAATGGTGTTGCTGAGAGAAAGAATAGGACACTTTTAAATATGGTCAGATGCATGATGTGCACCACTGGCCTACCTAAATTTCTATGGGGTGAAGCTTTAAAAACAGCAAATTATATTTGCAACAGAACTCCAAGTAAAGCTATAAATAAAACCTCATTCGAATTGTGGTCTGGAAGAAAACCAAGTCTACATCATTGCCATGTTTGGGGATGCCATGCAGAAGCAAGAGTTTACAACTCGAATATTAATAAGCTTGATCCGAAAACAATTAGCTGCTATTTTATTGGTTATCCAGATAAGTCTAAAGGGTACAAGCTTTATTCTTCTAAACATTCACCTAGGATTTTTGAAACACATCAAGTAAAGTTTCTGAGTGAAAAAGTGCATAATACAAAGCTTGAAGATTTATCTACAGACTTTGAAGAAATTATGCTAAATGAAGATATGGAAATAGCTTTACCTTTCAAAACCAATAATCTAGCCTCTGAAAGTTTAACAGAAACCAATGCAGAAGATCAATTTTTTGATCAAGAAATGCAAATGGATGAGGATCAAGCTGAACCTGCAGTTCAGCATGAGCCTCAAGTGAATCAACCAGAAGAGAACATAGAGGAACAGAACCTTCCTGTAAATCAACAAAATCCACCTCCTCAGCTTAGAAAGTCCACCAGAGCCAAGAAACCAAAATATGGGGAAAACAGTGATTATCATGTCTATTTTAATGAAGGGGAAGTAGAAATAGATTGCTCAGATGACAATGATCCCACCAGTTTTGCTCAAGCAATAGAAAGTTCAGAGTCTATGCAGTGGCAGATTGCAATGCAAGAAGAAATAAAGTCAATGGATAATAATGAAGTATGGGAGCTAGTAGAACCAAATCCAAACCAGAAAGCTATAGGCTGCAAATGGGTATTTAAAACCAAAAGAGATGCATCTGGAAATGTTGAAAGACATAAAGCACGACTTGTAGCCAAAGGCTTTACACAGAAAGAAGGAATTGATTTCACAGAAACCTTTTCACCAGTTTCAACAAAAGATTCCTTTAGAATTATTATGGCCTTAGTGGCACATTTTGATATGGAACTTCATCAAATGGATGTTAAAACAGCCTTCTTGAATGGTGATTTGGATGAGATGATCTATATGAAACAACCAGAGGGTTTTGTCAATGCTGGCAGTGAGCACTTAGTCTGCAGGTTAAAGAAATCCATTTATGGATTAAAGCAGGCTTCTAGACAATGGTATAAGAAGTTTGATTCAGTAATCTCTTCTTTTGGATTTACTGAAAACATAGTTGATGAATGTGTTTATTTGAAGGTCTCTGGAAATAATTTCATATTTCTTGTACTATATGTTGATGATATACTCTTGGCCAGCACTAATGTAAAAATGCTAAAGGATACCAAGAGCTTTCTGTCAAAGAATTTTGACATGAAAGATTTAAGTGAGGCTTCATATGTACTTGGAATAGAGATTAAAAGAGATAGAACTCGCAAGCTTTTAGGTCTGTCTCAGAAGAATTATATTTCTAAAGTCCTGAAAAGATTCAATATGGAAAAGTGTTCAACTGGTGAAGTACCTATGTCTAAAGGAGACAAGTTAACTAAAAACAAGTCTCAGGATGCAAAAGAAGCTATGGATTCTAAACCATATGCTAGACTTGTTGGTAGTTTAATGTATGCTCAAGTCTGCACCAGACCAGATTTGGCCTTTGCAGTTGGGATCATGTCTAGGTTTCAGTCAAACCCTAGTCATGAGCATTGGGTTGCAGGAAAGAAAGTTTTGAGATATCTGCAGGGTACTAAGAGTAATATGCTGGTATATAGACATGTGGAAAATCTAAATCTCACAGGATATTCAGATTCTGACTTTGCTGGGAATTATCCTACATCTAATAAATCAACTTGTGGATATGTTTTCATGATGGCTGGAGGAGCTATAGCCTGGAAAACCATGAAGCAGACCTTGGTGACCACTTCTACAATGCAAGCTGAGTATATTGCAGTTTATGAGACCATGTGTGAGGGACTTTGGATTAGAAATTTTCTGATTCAAACTGAGGTTTTGAGTCACATAGTTGAAGACAAACTTGTGATTTATTGTGATAATGAAGCAGCTGTGTTCTTCTGTAAAAATAACAAAAGGTCTAGTAATTCAAAACACATTGATTTGAAGTACTATGATGTTAGACAAAGAGTGAAACGAGGAGAAGTCAGTGTATTCAGTATTAACACAAATTCACAGCTCGCAGATCCTTTCACCAAAGCTCTAGCAGTTGGCGTTTTCAAGGAGCACATCAAGAACATGGGAGTTTTATCGAGTCTAGAGTTTTAAGGTTCAGTGGGAGTTTAAACTAGAAGCAAAATTAGAAATTTTCAGTTTTTGAGTTTTTTGAAAGTTGCTGTGTTTATACACATTGTGTTTTGTATTGACAGTTGATGTTTTTCAGAAATTTGAGGTATTTTCAGAAAAATTGTTGATTGCTGCAGCATTATGTTTTAGTCATCTGAATTTTGTCATACTGTTTTGATTTTATTTTTGTACTTGCGATCAGATGGCTTTTATCATGGTAAATTATGATAAATACAGTTCAAGCATTAGGAAGCCATTTGTGAACAGTTTTGCTTGAGTTTCTGGTTTAGGAAACATAAGGTGGATTTTTGATATATGTTTTTTACTCGTAAAATGCACATAAGCATATATCAGTTTTGCTGTTTTTTGAGCATGTGAATTGCAGATGTGTATGTTGGTGGTACAGAAACTCTGCATTTTTGTTAAAATGTTTGCTGTTTCTTGCTCTACATGTATAGCTGCGTTTTGACTGTTCTGAGAATGAGGTTTTAAGTATCAAGTTGTTATCTGGCGCGCTCTTAGGTAAGTTGATTAGTCTAATACTTTCAGGAGTTTTATTTTCATGATTTGTTGTAACAGTCCAGTGGGAGATTGTTAGAAAAACAAATGGACTTGTTACAACAATATCCGGAATACATGAATTATAAACAAAGTATGAAACTAGTTCAACATGGATAATGATTTGTGCTTTCCTAGTTGCATTAGGAAACTGTGTATTGTTCCTAAAGCTAAGGAAATCTTATCGGATTCTATGAGAGGAATACTGCAGTGATTCATTCAGATTCTAACTAGGTTTCTTGTGATTCAAGTAGTCCTTTATGGATGGACTCTTGAATCACAGATCTCTTATAAATAGAAGGTTTAGTCCCTGTTAATCCCATCGTTCTTGAGCACATTGTTCTGTCCATATCAGAAGCTTGTGGTGGTGATCTAACAGAAGGCTTAGCCTAATTGTTTCTTGTTTCAGGTTCAGTTACAGAGATGGATCCGATTAAGGGTGCTGATGGTATGTTGATCTTCAAAATTCTGTGTTCTTGTTCTGTTTCTGGTTTTACAGTTTGGTTTTAATTCAAGTTCTATGAATCTGGTTATGAGCATGATGTTTGTTATTGAAATAACAGCCTCTGCTTATGTGCAAGAAGGTGAAAGTAAATACGATTGATACTTGGCTATTGCAGGAGATCATCATCTGTCTTGATCCTTGGGCAGTCCAGGTGGTTCCTTGTGGCTCTCGACAGTCAAATTGCACCGGTCCAATTATATATTATGGTTACTGATTGATGTCTGTAGCTATGAGTTCTGACTTCCGAGGGTGATAATATATAGCTACACTTGTAATAAGGATGAGAAATGGGAACAGGACGATATATAATTCCCATTTCCTCAAAATATAGTTTATTTCTTACGTACGTAATAGTGAAGAAATGATGTTATGAATTATATATAGTAAAATTACTCTAGTCAGTTTGTCCTTCACATAAGAATGAAGCTGATTATTGAATCTAATACATGATTGCAACAAAGACACTGCATGCTGATAGTCTTATTACAAAGACTTTATAAGCAGTGGATTGGGAGAACTAATCAAAATATCGGAGGGTGTATTCAGTAATCTTCTCCCAAGATTTGAGAGTCTTATCTTTGTAGCCAATTTTGTACAGTGCAAGTCGAGTTATGGGGAAGCTCATGCTAGTAATGCTCTCATCCAGAATTTTAACCATTTCTTGAGCTTTTCTCCTCTCTTCTTCTGTCAGATTTCCATATAGCAGACTCAAATGTGGCCTAACACCTGTGCAGATAGCACACACAAATCATATTCAATGGAATGAACATCAGTAACAGAACAACTCAAGCTAATTAAGGGCTTGAAGTATACTTGAATAGATTTTGCAGAGTAATCTATATTGTCTAAATGCTCACCAACAATAAATTAGTTTATCCAGAATGAGCAATACATTGGTTTAACTTCTATGCATGGTATCGTATATTTTAGAGGAAAAGGCATATGAATGAACTTCATAAACAAGAGCTTAATTTAGCATCAATTTTAAGGGTAGCAGTTGATGCAACACTAGCCAATAGCATTTTTGCTTCAAGAATTATGTCGTCATCAATTTAAGGAGAGCAACATCGAAGGCAGAAAGAATACTGACATTCTTTAATTTGTTTAGGTTCTACTTCTCATTTTATTGCCTGACAACTAGAAATATTATAGCTATAACTTCAAGCGCCATGGGTAATGAAAAGAACTTTCAGCTCTAAGGTAATGAAAAGAACTTTCAAGTAGGAAGCAAGAAGATTAAGATTATTAATCATCTCCAGTATGCCTGTAAGTACAAACAAATTGCGTTCATAGGTTTCATAAACAAAAAAGAGATCTAAAAGCATAATGGATTCACTTAATACACAATTGAAGTATTGGATAAATATTGGCAACTTAAGTTAACTCAAGACTTCAGAAAGCCAAGATAAAACCACCTCCCCCCCTGTGTCCTCTCTCAATCCCAACAGAAGCTAAACATGGAAAATAGTCTTCTCTTTTCTCATCTTCCTTTCGTCATCTACTCTATTTTTCGATCAGTTTTGGTTTTCTTTCTTTCACATTACTAAGCACATTGTAAAACTCAATGTTTTATGATTAGTTTTGTCTGTCTTTGGCCCTTTTGGGATTCCTTGTAACCAAAAAATAACATTACTAAACACAGCAACATCCACGATGAAAAGAACTTACCGTTCTGTATACCAAAACATCTACCACAGGATCCAGTTGCTCTCCATAACTGAGAAATAGAAATTACATATAAGAAATATGGTGTTTGAACAAGAAGTTCACAATTTTAAGTAACAAAAATCATGCACATTATGCATTTATCCCAACACACCGGAATATACATACAGATATTTTTTTAAGACATCAAAAGATTAAACTGATATGAAGTGGAAAATTGAATACCTCATAGGACTCATCATCATTTGAAAATGAGGAATCAATGAGGAGCGAAACACACTGATAATAGAAGCTCCTAGTTACCACTCGGTTAACTTTAGCTTTGTACCCAGAAGTAACACTAGACTGAAGAGATCTGAACTTGTTACACACATCTTCATGTGTCATTCGAATAGACCCCACAACAGTAATATGCGGCTCAATCTCCGGCCCACCAAACTCCGACCTAAGGCCCTGCATCACCTTCTTTACCTTGAGAGACACATCATCTGGGGGTATTGCCCATACTGAATACGAGTGCCGTTCGTTGCCTACCATACTGGATGGAAAAGAAGAGTACTCCAAAAGAGAAGAGCCACCCTATAAAATAGAGTGAAACATCTATAATTTGCAATTTTGCAAAGTGCTACAAATCTGAACTACAGATATTATATATACATAGTTATTGATGCAACATAGTAAGAACTTACATTGGTGATATTATCTGTGTTCTCCAGCTTGTTGCCTCCCAGTATTGAAACTATACTGTAATTGTCATAGACAACAGTTGCAGAATCATCTTGCATGCTTTGAATGGGAAGATACTTGAGCTTCTGGGTACTGAGGTTATAAGAGAATATGTGTCCCTTAGTGTTCTTTGTGTCCGCCATAAGGATCTCATCACTTTTCAAAAATGCCAATGGTTTTTCAATGAGCTCGAAAGATATGTGCTTAGTCCAAGCGCTCTTAGCACCATCAAATTCATCCATCACCCATATACCAAACTGTGAACTATCATTTTGCAATCCGAAAAGAGCAACAGATTCATTCCACACTAGAAGGCGCATATTAAAACAGTGTACAGATGAATCATACAGACTATCCGGTAACAGCAGATCATAAAATACCTCATCACCCATATCGAACAAAATGATAATGTCCCTAATGAATTCCTCATTCATCGCATCAAACAAAAGTATTTCCTTATGGAACTCATGTCCAGACCAATAACACATTCCCTTGATGTACATTTGGAAGCGATCAGGGCAAAGGATAGTGGATTCTGTTTCCAAAGAAAAAGACTTCATCTTTCTCCAAGAATTGGTACTCGAGGTATATAGAGCTGTTTTCAAAGGAAGATTAATATCATATCCATCAGCAGATCTTTCTACACCAGGAAATCCAATGTTAACAACTTTGAAGTCATTGGAGCTGGGATCATAGCCAAATCCCAAATTATCCATGTACTCCCGATGCATACTTAAGGGAACATCTTCAGGCCAACCCGGCAACGGCAGCCCAACTATTTCTGGGGAATCAGGAAGGTATGGCTGAGTGGGAAGAGGCTTAAATTCATGAATTGCCGGGTTCCATAAAATCACCTCTCCGGAATAGGCTGCAACTAGACAGATGATCCCATTACAATGGCCTATAATATGGAGTGATGAGCCTTCAGTCTTTGAACTCAAAGAAGGAGGAATGTCAATGTCCTCTACCCCCGTAACAAAGCTATGCTCATCGCCCTCACCATCATTATCATTATCAATATTGTTCCGAAATTTAAGCATTGAGAATACCTCCTGAGTCTCACTATCATTGTTATTGTCTTTATGGACTAAACGCTTCAAAAGGACGCAAGGAGTAGAGCTATTATTGAGCTTCGAAGTGGACAAGTGCTTAGCTACAAACCTGAGATCGGTGATCAGAGCATACCACCTTTTCGAAACGCACTTGAATCGCATCAAACTCTTGGGAGGCAGAGTTGACAGGATTTGTTCCACCACATCTTGATCTTGTTCAATGTTTTTGTGAACCTCCGTCATATTATTCACGTCTTACATCTTCATTTACACACAAACAAAATGCCAACCAGGTCAGAGGAGAGCATAGTTGATATCTGATCAAATTGCTTTACCCGACACAAAAAAACATTTCAAACTAGAAAACAAAGTAAAGAACTTCAGAGTTACCCGAGTCCTTGTAGAGGAGCAGAGACAGACGTGCAGTGATGTAATGAGAGAATCGAAATATGGGAGATGGATGATCAGAGTGTTTCACTAGGGATTCTATCGTCTGACTAGGGGGTTCTGACTAGGGCGTTTAGTCTTAAAAATTCACCTTAGTGGGTTTTAACCTGCCAACGAGGCCCTTATTTCAATCAGTCGTTGTTATCGACGTTAGTCAACTGATGTCCGTTACCGTTGTGTTCAAATGGAGAAGGTAAAAAACACAGGGATGTGGGTAAAAGTGACGGGAGAATCATTCTTTGTTATTCACTTATTCTTTCTACCTAGTCTAATACACAGGCATCCAGTCCTCCACCCAACGAAATCCAATGACGTTCAACCTCCAGATTCAACCCCGAAATCGCAAAAGTGACGTCGGGTGGGTTCTCTCACAAATGAGCTATTTGTGGGGAGCAATCTGAGAAATCCCCATGGGATCTTGCTGGGCATTAATAACTTCACATGCCCTTATTCAAGAAGAGCCTTCTTCTCTAACAGAGAAGGATTATGGAGTCCAAGTCTTGCTTGAGCATCCTTACTTTCGGGTTGGGTAAGAATGTTCCCGCTGAGCCTTCTGTCTCATGCTATCAATACTATTTGACGGTGGAGAGGTTTAAGGCCCCGGATCGAGGAAGGACAGATCGATTTGTTCTCCGCTGCTTCCCATAAATCTTACTTCCCTAGTAAAAATTATTTGTTACCAACCTTTTTTTTTTGGGCATGTCCCGCCTCTGTCACACGCGTCGTTAACCAGACATTTGGTGAGCCTTCACAGGGTGAAGGGAAGAACCTCTCGACAGTAACGGAGCTTATTGAAACTGGCGAAAATGGCGAATGGCTTGGTACACTTTATTAGGTTTTCCCAATCCTGATACGTCCGAGAAACAAATGGTTTAACACATCTTGCTAGTTGGAGTAAGACGAATGATTTGCGGTTAGATGACACATCTGTTATTATTCATAAAAAAATATATATATATCTAGGAGTGGGGCAGAGTTCCCACCCATTATACTGCAAGTATTGTAATAATACTGAGGCTCCATCATAGGGTGTACAGCAGTAGACAAGAAAGCTTTGATGGAAAAGACAAATTGAGATTTAAAATGTACAAAAAGCTTGGGAGGTTCATATATGGGTAGAAAGTACAAAAATTCATCAAAGCAAAATTGAGATTTAAAATGTACAAAAAGCTTGGGAGGTTCATATATGGGTAGAAAGTACAAAAATTTTGGGGTGTCCATACGCCAAAATGGGAGGTCGTTATACAGCTACTCCAAAAATATTGAAAGGCTTGTCAACTGTAAACACTTGGGCGGAAAAAAATTGAAGGATATCACATACAAAAAATTTCTCAACAAGTAGCACAAAGATATAGAACTACAGTACATCTTTAATTATCGGATCCTGTGATGAACAAAAAAGTTATCCCAAACTGAGCGCGGCGACAATCTAATCTTCAACTCTATTTACCAGACTCGAAGGAATGATGCCATGGCTGAATTGTCCATTATTCATCACATTTAACAAATATACGCTCCACCATTTCACAGATGAGGCATGCAATAAGTTTTTAAAAAAACATCCTGCTGCGTTGAAAGTGAGACACAAGTCAAAAGGGAGCTCATCATCAAAGGCACAAAGGTAACTTGTATGCACATGGATAGTTCCGAATAGTAGTTTGGGCAAGTATCTTTAACCAATATCATTGAAATACCAGTTTGGATACGTACTATGAATTTGATTAACACCTTCTGAGAGAATCTCAAATGCCAAATAAGAGCCATAACTGAAGACATGATTACCTCTATATTACGGATTTTGCAGGACTTGCCGGTGTACTTGAATCATCCAATCAACATAACCGTTGGTTCCCCCCATCTGTTCCTCAACAAGATTGGCAAGTAGAAGATGGCCTTCTCGGGGCTGCTCACCTTGTCTTACAAGATAACACAACTGATGGTATGAAGGATCACTATCTCTAAATTTCTGAAGTATCCTCATTAGCTTCTTTGACATTTCATTATCACGCTCACAAAGGGTCACCTGATTGGCACAAAGTAAGAATACAGCAAAGAAGTAAGGGTTAGATAAGTAGCAAGATAAGTTCCATCATACACAGAAAATATAGAGTTCTTCAGACAGTCATCTTAGAAATTACAAAACCTAAACCAAGGGCTAAAATGTTAGCAGAATTGAAAGTCTCATAAATAAGGGGAAGCTATATGTTTAAATTTCATCAGTAGCAGTAGAACTGAACGTTCCAAGCACATCCAGCAAGAATCGGACCACTTATTACAGTAGTCATAATGTTGTTATTTTCCTTTTCTATATATATAAATTCCCCATACCTTTGATAACTCGGCTGCAAAGTCACTTCCAAGAAGATTCTTTGCTATATCAGGTGGAAGAACTCTACCAAACCATAGAACAAAGCGAAACCCATCATCATATATATAAAGGCCTCTGGAATCTAAGCTCTCAGCTACTAGTGGTAATCTATTGAAGTCATCAGCATCAGCAGAAGGCTACAAGTACAAGAAACAGAAATGAGTATAATGATTTGTAAAAGAAAATTACCATGGAAAAAATGCAAGAGAATGGAATTTATGGAATTTCATACCTTCAAAAGACGCTCATCGAGCCGTATTAAGCTAGGGTATAAAAGCTTCATCAATTTTTTTACTGGTAGAGTCATCATTATGTGGCCTGCCGCACACCGTTCATCAAGTGATACATCTGGATAACTCCCACGAATAGCTGCTGATTTACAAAGTGCTAATCCATACATAGGTAAAAACTTCAGAGACTCTGGAAATATCAGCTTCCCTCCCAAGCGGTGTTGTACAGCATGAAGATTTCTAAATTCTTTGAGGGCTTTGACAATTCTTAGCTGCAAAGAGTTCCGAGCATCTTCCAACTTACACGACAAGGTCTTTTCTATTGCTGCAATTTTCAGCTACAATAATAAGAAAACTGAATGCTCACATATTACAACATCAACAACATAAGAGTTTCAGTTACCCACCTAGTCTGGAAAGCAAGGTGACAATAGCACCAGTGTCAGCCTGGCGATACATCTCAGCCAGATCAGTAACAACAGGTACTGCAGCTGTATGTACTCTAATACGTCTTTCTCCGCAGGACGCAGTGTATCTTTGATATGTATGTTAAGGACACTTCAGTCATTAATAACCTTCACAATAACATTGTATAACAAGACATATCCTGAACAAGTATAACAAGAAGGGCTGGTTTTCTTTTTTTTTTTGGGAGGAGGGGGGGATCTGTGATAGGCATTTGTTATGCCACTCAAAAAAGGTCAACTGTATCGTGAAAATTTAAAGAGATGCAGAGTATAAAAGTAGGATACATGCATGTCTATGTGTACCTTAAAAAATAATTTATAAATAAAAATTGAAGCTGAAGGATACAGTAAAGCTACTTGGAAGTATACGGTCTGAATAGTTAGTAATGTATCTTCAAGACAGAGCTGCATTGCAAATGCTTTATCACAATCTACAGCTGGAAGTGCTAACAAATCGGTGGATCTCAGCATAAAGTTCCCATGATAAGATGAAAAACGGACTCCTACGAGTGTAAACAAGTCACAAAACATCAGCATATTTCTACAACATAAAAACAATATATGTACCTGTATACAATGGGAATTACTTTGGAGAATCATCTATCGCATACCTTTTCCACATCTTATGCGCATGACCGCCTCCCAGGCAGTTTCCCTAGTAAGGTCTCTAGCTAACTCATGTCTCAACTTCTGTCCATGAATGGTAGATTGAAAATTTGGGTAATAGTACACCTGACCCCCGGTATATTTTGCCAGAGTACCTACATTTAAAATACCAGTGAGAATTATCGTATTCAAACTTTTGTTGCATAATAAACGAAGTTCAGTGAAATGGAAAATTCATAACCATTATTTGCAGGTTACACTAAAAAGTAAAAACCCAATCCATCAAACATGCACACTTAAGAGTCTTTCTTCAAAAATACTAAAGTACTGGGGAAGAGACATAAACAAATTGTAGGACAAACAGTTAAAACGCAAGCATGCAACACAACAGAAAAAAGCAGATTTTTTTCAACAGCTGCAAAACCGGTGGATAACTCAAAAGTCCTCGACTTATTGAATTTACCAAACTGCAAAAGATTCATCTATATTTATCTATGATTCTATAAAACAAATGTGAAAAATATTATTCTAAACACATACCTAATGACGCTATATCAGTGTACTTGTCACTAAAGGCATATACGTTTACTCCTATCTGGAACTTGGTAAATTCTGCAGCCATCTGCTTGTAGAATGGATCCTCGGGTAGTCTAAGAGGATGTTCTTTATCTGTTCCATAGACACGAAGATCATCTCCACGCAATTTCAAGCGGCCAACACCAAGAGATGGAAGTGTATTTTGAAAAATTAATAATTTTCCACCAAGTTGACTCTGCACAAGCACAGACATCCCCAGAAGTTATTCCAAAGCAACTGAATAATCAAACTTACACAAAAACTGCATCGAGTAAGTAGTAACCAAATTACTTGAGATATACAAAACTACTCTATCATTGATTGAATACTCTGTCCAAAGTTCAAAATACTGGAAGTGGAAAAGCTAGCACACCATAAGCATAAGTGAAGCTTTAAGAGCTGGACCAAAAGCAGATTCCAGATTTGAGTTGTCCTGGAACATAGACGGCAAGCTATCTAGGAAGGTCTCCACAACACTTCTTGATTCAGATAAGTTGACCAGAAGATCATCTGGCAATGGGACAAATACTTCATCCAAATCTGAGACCACCATCATTTGAGGCTGAGTTAAAGAAGACTGCACAGACAAATCCAGAGCAGAGAAGAGCACATATGTTAGGGGTTGGATGAACCACGGATAAGTAACTTACATCAGAAAACACTTACCTTCATATTATAAAAATGTACTGTGCTGTCAAAAGTTGCAAACCCTATTTGTGTTCTGGGGTGTCCAGGCAGCTCATCCAAGCATGACCGGATAGTTTGGGCCACAACCTGCAAAAGGCAGTACTTCAGTTCCATTCATTCCAACAGATGAAATCAATCCTTGAGAGTCATTTATCAAAAGTGGTATAAAATTACCCCAAATTACAAGTTGGCCACACAAGCTATTGGTTATAATCACTTTACAGAAGTAAATTTAAATATTTCCAACAGGAATTCTGTGGGCCTTGACTAGTAACTTATCAAAGAAAAAAAGAACAAAAAAAAAAAGTGAAAGATTCATTACCCGGCAAATAGTTAGATCAAAAGTATTAGACATTATATTATATAAACATGATTAACTCAATAATCATGCCACATGGGCAACCAAAGAAAGAGATGATCTAGGAATCAGTCATAATAGTCAGCGAGGGTCTGCAGTCATATTACATTAAATCAACAACAGCTTTTCATGATGCAAAACTCAGTTTCGTAAAAGAATGAAAAAGAAAACCTGTTTACCTCAATCATACCACTCTTCACTGCAGATAAAGAAACGTCGATGAGGAAAAAATATAGTGGCGGCATAGGAGCCCGCACCATATATTCAGTTGGAGCAACAAATTCCACACTACCATGTGCAAGCTCAGGTCGCTGGTCCATATCAATTCTTCTGCCAGTGGCATCCAAATTGGCAAAGTAATCACCTGGAACTGAACGAAAGAAATACGGCATCATTTAAGGCGCCAAACAAAAATATGGATGTAAGATATACTTTCCACAAACCAAGTGATGAAACAATCACCCACTGTAGTGTTCTATAACCAAAAGCATGTGGTCGCTAATAGGAAACTTGATCATTTCACATAATATTGAATTATTGATTTGAAAACAATAAACGATCCATTATTATAACAACAGTACTTGAATAATATATATATATATATATATTGTGTGTGTGTAGAGGGCTCTTCCATTAAGGGATCCCTTATTTTGGTTTATATGAGGGATCGATCATTATACCAACTTTTTAATCACATTTTTACATCTCCACCGTTCAATTACTAGATCTATATGTGTAGATCATTCATGTAAAATTTTAGCCAAAATGGTGATCGTTAAGGCTTCTAACTAGATTAAATTAATGGACGTATGAAATCTGTCAAAGCTGAACCGTTCATGTTTTTATTTTTTTTATTTGTAAATTTCAATTTTGAATGCTCTAATGATTATCAAATAGAATGAAAATTTCCAGATATGATCTACTCATATAAACATGAAAGTTGAATGGTGGAGATGTTAATATGTGATCGAAAAGTAGGTTAAATGATCGATCCCTTAAAATGGACAAAATGAGGGATCCCTTAGTGGAAGGGCCCTGGTGTGTATATGTGTGTGTGTGTGTATATATATTATAACGCAAAAGGCTACTGTAACATAACATGCATATTATCTGCTTTATATACTAAAACCCACACCTTTTGACATTGCTATTCTGTGTTAAATATCCCATACATGTGGTGCAGAATATACTGCACAAGCCCTACCCAGGGAATTACAATTGACCAAATATGAACAAAATCGAAGTATTCAGCTGCTTAAAGTACACATAAAGACCTTTACGAAAAAGAGTATGCATAAAGATGCATGGTGTTGGTCTTAGATACATATTGTGTCTACATTTGACCTTAACTTTTTTCTCAAAAAGGAAAAAAAAACATTTAGGGGAAAGGAGATAGGAGTTTTACCATCATTAAGTAGAGCACAGATATTGCAACGCCACTTTCTTCCAGCATCTGTAAATGTCACATATGGGTTTACATATGTCCGACATCTTCTACAGCGAATAATCCCAGCAGCACCAAAATTAACCACTGGCACTTCCTCCTAGATCAAAACAAGAAAATTATAATTACAGCAAATTCAACTTCCATCGACTATGATTTTTTCTGATGATGAGAACACTTACTCCATCAGGTGATACCGCAAGTGGACAAACAACAGCACCCAGAGGTAGATGCCACCTTGCAGCCAAAGACTGGGAACTTGGTATTGCACCGGTTGTAAGCCTTAAAAATCTAGGATGGCAATTCATGGGGTACATCTGAGCAAGTGATATTGGCTCCACATCACCATCCAAAGGCCTTGGTAGAGCTTTAGGGTCAATTCCAGGTTCAATTGATCCAGGAACAGATCCTATAGATAGTGAGCTGAAGTCCTCCATCAAGGCTTGGACACCACCAAGTGGAGGTCCCGAGCCATGATGCTGCACACCCAGTGGAGCTGCCACTGGCGGAGGCACACCATAACCTCCTTGCGGAGCAGCAAAAGGGGAAGATGCTGCAGGTGGGGCGGGAAAGCCTCCTTGATGAGTAAGGAATGGAGACTGAGCTGGTGGGGCGTGTGAATTTGCACGTGGATATCCCGGGTAAGATGACTGAGCATTTGTCTGGGGAGCTGAGAATGATAAATCTGATGGAGGTGGATGCATGCTTAGTTGACCAGTATTTATACTTTGAGGTGGAGATCCCATTTGCACAGAAGCCATCTGCTGCTGTGGTCGTTGAAATGGAGCTTGACCTCCAGGAGGTGGAGGTTGAAAAGGTTGTTGGCCCATAGGTGGAGGACCAGAAGGGGGTGGCGGTGCTGTTGAGGGAAACTGTGGTGTTGAAGCATATGGTGGAGACGGGAAACGAGAGAAAGGTCCAGCTGTCGGTGGCGCATTTGTCATTGGTGGAGGAGGCACAGATGGATCATTAAACCTAGCTGGTGTGCTAGGCCTAAAGGGAGCGGTCTGTGGCCCACCTGGAGGCCCAAAAGATGAGAAAGGCATGGTAGCCTGTGGAGGCGCCGGTGGAGTAGGTCTGAAGGTAGAAACATCTGATCCGACCACAGGCCCAGACGAGGAGAAGGGTGTCTGTGGAGGAGGTCTAACACCAGGTGTCTCTTGTCCAACAACAGGACCTGAAGATGAAAAAGGGGTCATGGTCTGAGGAGGAGCAGCAAAAGGAGTAGTGGTAGGTCTTGGAGTGAAATTCGGTCGACCAGGATTGTCAGTCCCCATAGGTGTCTATAATCACGCACTATTCCAGTAGTAGCAATGCTCTCATATGAAAATCCTGCTACTGCATGCAAGAAAAGAGGGTTGATATATCATCCAAAAAGAATTACTACGTCACAATATCACAACCTAGACTGACACTCATACTTCCGGAGTGTAAAAACCTACAAAAAGTCCAATTACGAATTATTTACTTTTTCTGGTAACTGTAAGAACAGATCAAGATACTCTACCTCACTGCTAAACCTCATCTAGTCTAACAAAACTCGTATATCAGCCCATTCAGCATGTCATTTTAAATTCATACCACTTAACTACACCCTACCACCGTTGATCATTCCGAAAAGCTTCCATTAACGAGAATCAGCCATCAAACACAATTAAAACAGTTGGCTAAAACTTAAAACCTCACGAACCACCGAAACTCTAACTCTAACTCTCTCTCTCTCTAAGCTCTAAATCACACATGTTCAAAGCCCAAACTGTACATATATGAATCAACAGATACTGATAAACCGATTATGAATCAATTACACATAAACAATGTGTAAATTATCACACTTACAAGCTAAAAAGTACAAGTACTACAATGAAAACGTAAATTGACAAACAACAAAGTAGCAGATCTTAGCGATACGATCAATAATGAAATACTAACCTATCCTAATTCTATGTATGAAGCAAATACGTAGAGCGATCAGATACGGATATAAACCCTAGATTAAAAATTGAGCCAAATTTCTGCAGCATATAGAAATCGTAAATTGAAATTTGGAAACTGCGTGCGATTTGGAGTTCAATTTTGAAATTTGATGTGAGAGGGAATGAGTTTTAGGGTTTGATTGAATCGGCGAGGCGAATCGAGATTTAGAGAGAGAAAGAAGAGAAGAAAAGCTTACCTTGCTAGAGAGAGAGAGAGTTTCAGAGAGAAGAAATCTCGACGATGAGAGAGAGGAGAGAGGAGAGAGGAGACTAACTGGGTTAATAGAAGCATCAAACCAAACGACGACGCATTTGTGTTCTTTTTTTTTTTCTTTTTTTTCGTTTTTTTTTTTTTTTTTCTTTCTTTTCTGGCGTGCCGCCCTGATGAGTTGGTATTGTTCGTCGACAAGGATTAGCATTTGAACTTGGGCTAAGCCAAGTCGGATCTCAATTGCCATGTAAAGATCCGATCCAACCTAATAACTTTTTAGAAACAAAGTAGAGAAAAACAAAGGATTGAGAAGCCAAAACTCTTAACGTAGTTGAGTTCGAATCTGATACCAAAAACTCATTTGACGGCCTTTTTTGTCATAAGATTTTAAGACGGTCAGAAAAAAAAATTTTAATTTACTTTTATGATACGATATAATTGGTTTTTATTTTTTTCTGGAAAAATGAATCGACTTGCATTGATGGTTCCATTACTTTTTTTCTTTTTGGGGCACATACACTATTCAAAATTTACATGTTAACGTTGCCCATGTCCAACCACCCACCAACCAATTGCCGTAGTAATTTTACTTGTGTGGTTGGATCACGGCACAATAGTATAGCTATTGCTCAAATGTTGGCTCGAACCTTTCAGATTGATGCAAATGCTACTCACAGCACATTAGGCTTATGAAGTTAGTACTTAATCCAAAGCTCAATATTCAACTTCAATGAAATCAAAATGTGTCCTCATATCTTACTTGCTCATTGCTCATCAATCATTTTCCGGAAGCCCGTGCCATATTGAATACTAGTGAACCAAATCTGATAAAAGGGCAATGAGTTTGCGATCTTTACGTACAGCGCAACATTGAAGTTTTCACCAAGGCGGTGATCATTAGAGCCAAATATGCATGAGTCGTTGCCTGCACTCATTGCGAGTTTCAAACATGCTTGACAGACTAGTCTTATTTAGGGCACACACAGAAGAAATTTGTTAAGAATTAAACAAACTAAATTTTATTCTAAATTTGAAGTTCGATCATAGATATTCTAGTACACAATACTAATGATAAATCCACCATCAATTTCAATCCGAAGAAAAATTGGACATAATTAAACAGAAGATAGTACAAGATAGTTATAATATATTAAAATTGTAGGAGTGATTTCCCTGAGACAGTCAGGGAAAGTGCATATATGCTCCCAATGCTGATGTGCAATTCAGGCCTGTGGTAGTGTTGTCATCAAGACGAACAACTCCGTTCGACACCAGTCGAGCAAAGAAGCTGGGCAACTGAGTCCCATTATCAGTGGCAATGCCCTCGAGTGTGAATTTAGAACAATGAACCTCACAGTAACGAGAAGCTGGAATACGGGAGTCATCGTAGCGCTGCCTATGCGAAACCAAAGCCAACTTGTTGTCCTCTCGCTTACTCATCTGGAGCAAGTACGGGTGGGAATCAAACTTCCCATCATTATTCTCAAGACCCTCAACTGGTGTAGCTAGGGCCGGGAGCCATTCGATCACCTCTTGAAACATCAAAAACATAGACACCAGATGCCGAGTCCATCTCGGGAGGCCTTTTAGGGTCCTGAGTCCCAAAGGAGAACAAGAAGGAGCCGTCGAAAGCAACCACGCCAGGAAACCGCACCCCTCAGAAGTTATCGTCAACAACAGTCCACTTTGTAGAGCACAAATCTAAACAGTGTAATGTGTTGGCGCCACATTGGCCTGTGGTGGTGGTATAAACAAAAAGCTTATTATTAGTAACACTAAGAAGGTGATGAGGTGCCTCGAGGACTGGTATCCCTGGCATTATCTTCATCCAGTCACCCCGGGGGTGTTGGATTTGGTAAATTTTCTGTCCCACAGTAAGCAAACTTTTTCTGAAAGCAACCGCCCCATGTTGTCTTCCTGGAACAAAGCCACCAAGTTTTCTCCAAAACTGCTTCTCTGAGTTCAAGTCCATTGAGTGAAATCCATAGAGGCGGAGTCGCTCTCCGGATTCTGATTCCGGCTCTCCGCCAATGAGGTATATCGTATTGTGTAATACAACCAGGCTGATCAACTCGTGGACGTGATCCAACTCAGGAAGATGCAGTTGCTTGATTATCATACCTAGTTGATTTCCATTCTCTTCTTGAGGGGGTTGGTCCTCAAGTACATACCAGAAACACTTTTGGCTGGCACCCCTTGACTAGTAGGAAGATCTGCCTGTCCATTGCATATGTCATTGCCACTGAGTCGAAGCCAACCGTCGCCACCAGAGAATAATTCTTCGTCGCTCGCTCTAATACCCTAATCTCTTCAATCCCTAGTTAAAATCGTACCAATGACTCGGACAATATCCAATGGCTTAGAATAGATTTGCCCCATTTTATATTAGTTTAGCTGGGCCGGGTCATTTTTCACGGGGCGGACCTCAAACAATGAAAAAAAAACCGTCTTCACTCTTAGGTTTAGTTTAGTATTGCATTTTGGAGTGAATAATCACTTATAATTATCATTATGTGTTAATTATGTGTTTGGTAAGTGTTTTATAAGGTGTTTATTTATAATATTTAGTTGAAAAAACTACGGTTTTAAAAAGCAGGTAAGATGTTGCTTATTTAAAACTCAGTTTTTCCATATTTAAGTTTTTTCACTTCAATACCAAACTAAGCCTTACTTATTTATACTTAATTTGCTTGTTTGCTGTTTGGGACATTGGGTATTGTATTGTATGTATGCCTCCATAAATGTTTGCATTCTGCTCATACATATGCTCGCCTTATGATCAGTAATAGAAGCATGGAGGATCTCTAACATGATTTGAAGCATATGTACTTTTATTTCTGGATTTCGGTTCAATCTAGATTTAACAAGAAAAAAGACGAAACAATATGTGATCGAATAGATATAGGATGTACTTCAAATATGTACTTCAAATACGTACATGCATGTTTGTATATGTTATGCCACTGTATTTGAGACTATGATCTTCATTTAATGTTCTATGCAGAGGTTGCAAACTGAAACCACATGCAACAATCAGAAATTAATACATAGATCTATGGTTTCTACTTTTATAGCACACAGAATTTGTACTTAAAATTGCCTACAGCGCAACTTATAAATGGTACATGGTACACCAGGTCCAGTCGAGAAATTCGATCAATTCGGAAAATCAACATATATCAGTATATCACAATGCATTTCGTTGCATCCTATTACTACGGTACTTGCTAGTTATACTCCTTCTACTCATCGTCGTTATCCGGGATAAACACTCTCTGACTGGTTTGAGGGGCCGATAGAGAATAACTACGACCTAAGAGCATGTTTAGCAGACTCTCTATTTTGACTCTTTAGCTATTTTAGGGAGTCTGTTTAGTTTTTTTTTATCAAAATTAGGAGCTCTACCAGACTCCTAAGTGGCTAGCCATTTTAACTCTTAGCTATCTCTCTCCTAAATATAGAGAGAGCGAGATGAGGCTATCTATAATTTAATACATTCCTTTTAAATGATTCTATGTAATAGATAATTGTATTTAAGGTAATTTTTTCTTTAATTAGTAATATAAGTTCAAAATAGTTAAACTAGAGAGAACTGATACGGACATATTTCTAAACTAGCTAGCTAAAATGATATTTTACCTATTTTGGTTAAAATTTGACAAAAAATGGCTAGCATTGCTAAAGTTGCTCTAATAAAAGAGAGCCGCCTAGCTCTTGCCTAAAACTGACTAGCTCATGCCTAAACCCACCTAGCACTAGCCTACATCCCATTTAACCCCGCCTAGCCCTGCCCAACGCCTAACAAAACCGCCTATATCCCATCTAGCGCCGCCTTACTCCTAACAAAACCCTCCTAGATCTCAGCTAGCGTCCGCTTAGATCCAACCTCCTAGCACCGCCTAGCGTCCGCTTAGCTCCTACAAAGAACCGCCTAGAATTTGTCTAGAACCGCTCCCGCCTAGCTTCTAACAAAACCTGCTTAAATCCTGTCTAGAACCGCTTAGCTACCGCCTAGCTTCCAACAAAACCTGCCTAAATCCCGCCTAGAACCGCCTAGCGTCTGCCTAGCTCTTAACAAAAGCCGCCTAACCCCGTCTATTTGAAAATGTTATATAAAGCCTAGTTTGCAACAACAACATGATGAGCCAGAAAACTTTAAACAACCTTTTGCAAAGAATAACTTAGACATGCACCCACGCACATTGAAAAGGAACGAAATTAACTTGGCATAAACGTTGCAAAATTCAATCACTAGCTAGTTCGAAAGTTTGAAACGTTTGAAGGTTTTCTGGAGATCAAGAAGGGTCTGCTGGGCCTTCAAAATGAAACTTGATTTTCGGCTAGGCCGGCAAAGGTTCGAAGTCCTTGAATATCCTCCATCATCAGGTAACATATGTCGAAATTAGACCCGAGTTGGTCCAAAGGGTTCCATTCATATATTCTTTCTGACTTTAGAGTTTAGAAAGTACACATTAAGGCACAGCGATATATATGCTTCTTGATCGAATAAAGTATACGAGTTCCCGAATCAGGATCAACTATGACCCAAGATTATATGTAATTAAGCATTTTGAATCTGCACTCGATCTCCCATAAAAAACTCAGACCTCTTAAGTGTATAATTGTAATAGAGATCATCACTATCAGTACCATAAATCGGTGATAATTTGTACACCACTACACCAGCAGAACCTCTCACTCTTCGTCATTACCACAAGGTAGTCAGTCTACACCAGAACGTCTGGTCATTACCAAAAGGTAGCTAGCAATGCATGCATGGTCATGATGGTGTCATTGGTGAGTTTCATCTTTAGAGTGAAGCCAAGGCTTGGGGTAAAGAAGTACTGTATATGATTACTAGCACAGTAGCACTCAACTCAGTGGGTGTGGCGTGTCGCCAAGGGAGAGGCTACTGCTGCAACTAGCACAGTGTACTGGTGAATAAAGCAGCTGGATCCATCATCGTCATGCTACTAATAATGTGGAGGCTCGTGGATTGGTTTCTATCAATGTACTGTAGGCATTACGAAAGTTGGTACTCGTATATTCAGAGAATTATTGGTCTTCAAAATTTATTTGACACAGAAAAGTAGTTCGTCTGGAATTTGTACATTTTGATCAATATTGGCCCCAGAAAATACTCTGGATCATCAACTAGGATTAGGTCTGGCTACTTGGAATCGCTCTTATAGATCTGTTTGGTCTCTTTGATCATTGGGGATCATAAGTACTTAGGTTATGCATCAGTTATTCAAACTGAAGTCATGGGATGTGAAAGTAGCTAGGTTTAGTTTGGTTTAGAAAACTTCATCTACAGTAGGTTCAAGTCGATCAAAGGTGGTTTTCTCCTTCTCACCACTCACCCAAATGACTCACAGGGACACATACATTTCAAAGCTTGCGCATCTCCACTGTTGTACAAGACATATTCATCATCTTAGGAACTCTCCTTTCTTCGTCATTACGAAATTAAAAGCTAGCTAATCGAATTACACCAGAACCTCTCTCGGTTTAGTCATTGCCAGAAGCTAGCTAGGTAGCTAGCAAAGCAGCAGTGCATGGACATGATGGTGTGTTTCATGACTTCATCTTCCGACTGAAGCCAGCTTTGGGGTAAAGAACTACTGGACATGATGACTAGCACCCAACTCGGTGGGTGTTTGCGTGTCGCCAAGGCAGAGGCTACTACTGCAACAAGTAGACAGTACATCGTCGTCATGCTGCTAATAATAATAATGTGCAATTGTGCAGGCTCATGGCCATGGATTGGTTTATCAATGTACTGAAGGCATCACAAATTTCACAATAGTTGGTATTCATATAGTCATATTCAGAGTGTCATTGATAATGCAAGGTTGAACACACAAAGATGGGGGGGCCTCTTTTTGTGAATCGTACGCGTTCTAATAAGGTTAGGTCAGTTTGGTCATATACTCCGGAATTTTTTACGCACAAAAGTAAACTTTACAGTGAATCTTGGTTCATTTGGCCCAGTGATGGAGCCAGAACTAAATTTTATGAGAAACCCTTTAAAGATTTTTTTTTTTTTAAATAAAAAAACTTTGATCTCCAAAAAGGTATATAACATTTTGTTATAGGACCAGCTGACCACTATGGCAAATATAAAACATTATGTGAAAATTAATCATATTTATAGTCTTCATGTTCATAATTTAAAAAGAGAAAGAAAATGTAAGAGGGTTTCAATACTATTTAGGTCATTTTGTAGTTCACTTTTACAAATTATATTACGTGCCATATGTAATCAATTGAGTTTTTGTGGTGTTCATCGATATTTACTACTTATACTATGTGTTTTTCTTTTGAAAATACATAATTCTTTGCTTAATTTCTTGCAGAATTTACTTGGTAGGAAGGACAAACTAATAGGCAGCATACACTACATAATATATTGCGTGCACATACTATTTTGTTTGTGTGTGACAAAAACAGAATATATTGCTTAATTTCTTGTGGAAATTCATAACCATAGATAATAACATATGTGATTAGTTCTTGAAACTGGTAACATATTCAAACTTGGTACTTGGTAGGAATTGAAGGAGCAATAGCATAACGTACAAATCAATAATATTGCATATGGTTTCTACATTTCTTCATCAAATCTTCAGATTTTTTCATAAGCCTCTGTTCATGACCAGCAATTTGTCTAGGGTTTAGAGTTGCTTCCACTGGCCATGTACTCGGGTTGAGCAACTTGATCAGAGTCTATATGCATGAGATCCTGCACGAGACTCTCAGAGTGCCTTTCGACTTCCTCAGCTGATTTTCCACACACAACCTTATTGGCCACATTGCGTCACCGGTCTTGCATGTCCTTGTCGTGCACAGCCAGGGCCTTCTCAAACAGCTTGTTGCCTTGCTCTGCTCCGGCTTTTAGGAGTTGGAATTCCACGACGAAGTTACGGGAAGCCATTATTCGACTAAGCGAAGAAATGAAGTAAAAATATTTAGAGGATCGAGCTGGGATAGTGCTTGTAGAGTCTGAGGGTAAGAAAGTGCAAGAATTGAAGGAGAAGAGTTTTGGCTCGACTGCTTGAGTCAATGAGGAGATGATGATATTGGACAGAGGTTCCCGTGCATGCTCTCCTTATAAGGAGGAGGAAAAGGGCTGCCTTCACTATGTTTTGCTTTTGAAGTACTCTAGTTTCCAATTGACGCCCAATCATGCACTATATATTTTTGGTTTATCAACTCTTCATAAATTTGATATCATAGATTCTGATGACTTCCATAGGTTGTACTTATATTGTGCCATCACATGTGGTTGTACTAATTTTGTGCCATGACTTGTAAGAACAAGTGCATACAATAATGTACACCTAGTAAGTAACCATCCAAGAAAATTATGCTAAACTATTTTTGGATAATTTATTATTTTTAGATTGAATGAAATATGGTTTACATACCCTTATAATTTTATTTTTAAATAAAATAAAAAAGGCATAATAGCCAAAATGCACCCTGAATTTGACTCAAATTGTCAATTTGCACCCCGAACTTTTAATTGCGAAATTTTACCTCATCAACTTGTCGAAAACTGCCGATTTGTACCATATCCGTCAAATTTAATGGTTTTCGGCCATCAAATTAAGAGTCACATGCCTAGCACATGAGGGGTATTTTCATTATTTTACATTTATTTCGTTTTTTAAATAAGTTACACAAGAAATTTATTTTTTGTACAATTATGTCTACTTACTCATAATATTATTTTCTTCTTTTATTATTATTATTTTTTTAAAATAACGCATACCTTACGTGATATAATTTTTCAATAAAAAAATTATATGGATAACTAAAATTGAACTGTCGAACCACTATTTTAATTAATAAGAAACATGATATATAATTTGTCTAACACTAAATTAAAAAACTCAAATATCTCAACAAAAGTAGTCTTTAGGTCACAAATACAATAATGTAATTGTTGTAAATATTGTACAAAAATAAATTTATTAATAAAATTAAATAAATATAAAATAACGAAAATACCACTTATGTGCAAGACATGTGACTCATAATTAAGAATACTTGTTAAAAAAAAGGTCACAAGTTAATTAAAGACTAAATTATCCTCAATATATTCAACATTTCTTTGGAATTCCATTTTTTTCGAAGCACTGATGGTAATAGTCAAATTACTCGAATATTTATGTTTAGTCAATTATACAATTGTTATCCAAAATTTTAGTCAAATAAAATACAATTATGGAATAATATTTTTTTATTTAACAAACAACTTAAATGTTACAATTAGTGTTTTGTGGATAAATATTACAATACTACGAAAGGATCGCTCAGTATGTCTAGTGATTTTTCGTCACCACGCAGTTTTTTTGACACATAGCAAGAAAAATTCACACTCCTTCAATTGCCGTAAGACAAAAAGACGTCACCATGTTATCTACTCTAGACTCAAAACTTCCCACTAATAAATGAGAGGCTATGCCACTAGACTAAATTAATTTCTTGATTTTCTATTAAATTAATTTTGCCTAACTATTGTTCCATAATTTTTGAAATTTATTTTCATCCAAAACTTGTGATATGTTGTAGAAATGTTATTTCCGTAACTTCCTGGATGTATCTTGACCTAATTAGACTAGATTAGATGATTATGTAATAGATAGGGAATCCCTGATTTATCGGGATACTTATTGTAATGCCTATATAAAGGCCTCCTTATCAATAAATAAAGTAGAAGTTCTCCCTATTATCTTTTCTCCTTGAACACGTTATCAGCACGTGGCTCTAGCCTTTCGACTAATAGCCTTGAAAAATTCATAAACCCTAGATTTCCAATCTGAAAAAAAAAATAAAAAAATTCAGAAACCCTAGATTTCTCTTCTGCCGGCAACTTCTTGTCGGCAAAGAAAACCCCCCATCAGAAATTATCTTCTGCCGACAACTCTTTTGTCGGCAACGAAGGTGGAATGTACTTTTGGCGACAATTTTTTTTGTCGGAAAAGAAAAAAGAGTCGGATCCAGTTCTACCGACGACATCATTGTCGGCCGATATTGGAATATGCTCACGGCACCCAGAAATCTTCTCTGGGCACCCACCTCCCCTCTCTCTCCGATTCGGCGTCCATCACAGCCTCTCCTCGACGCTGGTCGAGCCTTCTTCGACGCAGTCCAGCGCCACCTCCGCGGCCTTGAGTCTGATGCTGCTGCCTTGCACGCCAGCGCACCGCTCAAGCCGACGCCAGCAGCCAATCCTGCGCCGTTCGGATCTTCCTCGACACAGCCCCATGTCGACGACGCTAGCCCAGCCCCGCACGCCACCCTCTGCAGCAAGCGCAGAAGAACGCAGGGCCGGCCCCGACGACGTCGCTCGATCCGGATCCGATCTGCTACAGATCTAGCAGACCCGGTTCTGCCTGACCCGACCCGTCTGCAATGGGTTTCGACCCGGATCCTTGGGCCTGACCCGACCCGTGTCCAACCTGACCCGAGTCTGCAGTCCACCCAACTGTGAAAGGGCAAAACGGTAATTATACGTTTTTCAGATAAAAAGTTTTTACCCTACGGGTTAAAACAGTTACTGCAGTATTTATTTATTAGTTTTACTGCCCTAAATAGGGTTAATATGACTAATCATATGTGTTTTTTTTTTCCATGAAACTTATTGCACGATGCATCGCGATGTAATTGCGAGGATTATTTCGTTGCACGTACATGGAAGAGCATCTCAAATTTGCACAAGGATTAGAACCGAGTTCTCAAGCGCATTTTATATTACAACGCAGTTCATTGGCGAACTAGCAAGTAAGATTTTATAAAAGTTTCAGCTTTTGAACATATACGATATATATATCGGGCGTTATTACCTTCTTCTACTCCGATCCCGGCCATTCTTATATCGCCGATGAGACCTAAGATGAGGATGTAATTACCCCTACGGTCGAAGTTTTTAAGTGATGGTCCTGGGGGAATCACGTTTGAAAGGGAAATTAAAAGAAAAAATATGCTTATGTGGATGTCTGAGTACGCCACTGTTTGGAGGTGCGATATGATGTCGCCGGTTTTATGCATCGAAAAGATAAATTTATGACCATATACGTCATAGCCCTTCTAATTCTGTTCTACATACTTGAATGGTATATGTTATATTCATACCAATCCGACGCATCTCTTTTCTTGTAGATGTCGTCATAGTCACGACCCGATTTTGAGATTCTTAATCTCGAGGGTAAACAATACCATCGATGAGTTTCCGATGTGCAGCTTGCTTTTCAAAGCAAAACTTTCTTAGTCATTCTGAATGAAGCAGTAGCCACTACCCCATTTGGGGATTATGTCAAGGTCTAGGCACTCATTTTTGAGAACGCCATATTCATCCAACTCTGAAGCGACAACATCTGTCGATAAAAGATTCCTAAAGAAATTTTTTTTTAAGGGACACGCTCTAGTAGCGATTAAATAATGTCAATGACATACTTATCCCAGAGATTTCATTGAAATGGGAAACCATTCGGTTCTTTGGACTATGACCTTGACACTGTTGGCATAACAAAAATGATAGAGATCTTATCAATAAGACTCTTGATAAATTCCCCATAGCCTATGATGTCTTATGACACCCATACCGAAATTCGGTTGATTAGGCTGAATAAATAACAATAATTTTGAGAGCTGTTGGAATTCAAAAGATTCATGAACCACAGGCTCACTATGGGAAGGCTTCAAAATAAAAGAAATAAGAATCAGAATGCCCCGTATCAACAAGTTTCTAAACCGATACGTGGAGGAAATCAAAATGGTAGAAACCGTGTGACACGACGCTCCAACACTTGGAGACAAGATGGCGGCAATGCCGCACGTTAAGGGGGAGGCCGATTCGGCCATAGAACCCGTCAAGATGGCCACGCGCCACCTCCTCCCTCGTCTCACAACAACAACAAAAGCACTAGTTTTGCTCCTTGTTACAAGTGTGGTTCCTCTAAGCATATACACCACGTGTATAATTCTAGCAAAGAGATGATTAATGCCTACAAGAGATAATTCTAACAAAGAGAATTATCTTGCTGAGTGAGAACTAGTGATGACAACCTCACGTTAATCTCGTGGCTGAGCACTTCATTCTTGAAGTTAAGACTCAAGAGCCTACTTAAACATTAGATGTCCCGGATTTTGATTAGTCTTTATGTTTGACTTTTCATTAAGAATTTTTCAAATATTGTAATGGCTTTGCCATATCTTATAGGCTTTGATCTCTTAGTCGTTTTCTTTGGAATTAGAAGCTTGCTTTTGATGTATTAAAAGTTGGCAAGTCAATAAAATTTCTCTGTTTTCCCATATTGTGAGAAATTTTATGTTTTTAAGCAATCCAGATTCGTGTTTTAACGACTCACGTGGTTCTTCTGAAACACTATTGAGTCACATTGGCTTAGTATATTGGACTTATAATTCCACCTCAGCTCAAATCAAAATCAAAATCAAAGAATAATTGGAGCTAGGCTCGACGTCACAAGCCTAGTGGCCGACGTCGGCCTCATGGTGATGATACCTCGGCTTTGGCAGCACAAAGGTGCCACGACACCGTGCTTTCAAGGAGGCTTCAGCCTCGGTTCCATAGCCGCCCGAGAAGGTGCTTAGTACCGATCCTAGGAGGCTGAGCCTCCATTCTTCCGGTCACCAAAGGTATTCAACACCACAACGTGCGAAGCCTCAGCTTCGTTTTGGTTTCTGATGAGAATTGCTCGGTTATGTAACATTCAACCTTGCACTTTCCGACTTTAGTCGAAGTTATAAAGTACAAACGCCATGTGATACACTCGATGGGATTTCATCCCCTTTTCTTTCTCTATCCTACGGGGTAGTAATTAGACTGTGTCCCGCGAGAAAACCACCCATAGTTTTTCATCTATTTAGATGTCTCGCGGTAAAGTTGAGTGTCTAGCTGATAGTGGGACAACCCACAACACTATCCTAAGGGAGAGAGAGTTGTTTAAGTATTATGTGCAATATAGATGATCAATGACTATATCGATTAGAACCTCGCCGGTTGTTAGAGAGCGTGGATTCATTAACTTTACGTTACCTAATGGTACAGTTATCGATGTCATTGAACGTATTCTATGCACCAAGAAAATATCTAATCTTGCTGTGTTTTCCAAAACCTAATTGTCATATGTTATCACTTGGATATATGAGAATGGTAACAATTACTTGTGTATTTCCTCTAATGAATCATTCTAGAGAAGAAGTTGAGTCAGATTCAATGAGAATACCTCATTCCAATTCTTGTTATTGGATCTTATAACTCATACAAGCTTTGATATTGCATAACCTATAAATCATAGCTCACTCATTCAAAAATGGTATATTTTATACCGATGGAAAGGTCTATGTGTCTAATTTCCAGAAACACTGACCGTTTATCATAGCTATCATATTGAGTGAGTTATGGCCGTTTCAGCAATGTAGGACGGATCTGTCCGGAAATCTATAGATCCATCAATTTCGACAGAGCTTTGTGATCGGTTCGAACTACATTGTGTACTTTCCAAAAAATTTTACGGTTTGTCGATACCTTCTGTAATGGAGAAGTTATAACCGTTTTAGTACACAAAGGTCATGCTGCGCGTGAATCTGATTTTCAGCGCGAATTTGTATTTTAAGATGCATAATGCTCTTATTGCAAAGATTGTACACTAGCAAAGATGAATCCATTGTTTTCCTTTGTTATGGACACAAAAGAAACCATTCTTACAACAAATCCAAGATGATATGTGTGGACCTATCAACCAGAATGCGGACCCTTTGTGTATTCTAAGGTGCTGGTTGATGCATCGACGCGTTGGTCACGTTGATTTGCTGTCCACAAGCTGTATTTGCCAAGCTTTAAGCTTAAATCATCAAGTTAAGGGCTCACCACCCTGACCGTCCTATTAAATCTATTAGGTTGGATAATGTTAGAGAGTTTAACTCTAAGACATTCGATGATTATTGCATATCCATAGGGATTGAAGTTGAACATCCCGTTTCTCATGTTCTTTCTCAGAACTGCCTTGCAGAAGCCACTCTTCAGCAACTCCGGCTATTAGCTAGGGCTTTTGGTTATGGGAACCAATTGCCAGTTTCTGCATGGGGATATGTAATACTGCATGCAGCTATGCTTATTCGTTTCAGACTCAATGCCAACCAGACGTGTAGTGCATACCAGCTGGTTACTGGTTATAAACCCAATATTGCGCACTTACGTACTTTCAGTTGTGCTGTTTATCTATTACGCCTCTTCTGCGTACACAGATGGGTCTACAAAGACGTTTAGGTATATGTTGGATGTGAATCCCCAACAATAATCCGTTACCAACCACCGTAGATCTCTTTACTGCGCGTTTCGCAGATTGTCACTTTGATGAGACACACTTCCCGCCGTTAGGGGGAGATATGAATGCTCACATTCCGAATGAACGTCAGGAATTGACATGGTGTTCCCTAATGATTTGTCTCATCATGATCCCCGCACTACTCAAAGTGAGTTAGAAAGTGACGAGATCGCACATACATACTGTAAATGTGCCGGTAAGGTTGAAGATCCGATTATATGGGATCAGTTTGGTTGCCGTAAGACCTAGTGCCGTCGGCATATCCTCAGGAGAGGGTAACGCCGGCGGCGGCGCCACTCTACTGGACGTCGTCGCTGTTGCTGAATCGGATCGCAACGGTGCCTTGATGGACTTTGAAGGGGCAGCAGCTTCGGCCTCGGCTCCCACCAAGAAGAGGGGGAGACCGTTTAATTCTCGAGATTTAAAACCTCGAAAGAAGCGAGTTGCGATGACACAAATTAATCCGCTCATCATCAATGAGATTGTCTCTGACTATAATTATGTCTATGATCAACTATGTTTTTTCTGTGGGACGCCACAGAACCTTTGTTGATGTCAGAGTACACATAAATCTCAATTACACAAGTGCGCACGTATATTCTGTGGATAAAATTCCTCGTATGTTGATGATGTAATCGCTTATTCCGTTGCAGAGTGTCAACGAAGAATGTATTGGCCGAAGTGGAAAGAAGCAATACAGGCAGAACTAGACTCGTTAAATAAAAGACAAGTCTTGGGATCTGTTAAACCTGTTGGACATAAGAGAGCCTTTGTTCATAAGCGTAATGAGAGAATAAGATCATGCGGTATAAAGCAAGACTCATGACGCACTGTTTCTCTCAACAACCTGGTATTGACTACGATGAGATGTATTCTCTCGTAATGGACATTATTACTTTCCGCTACTTAATCTGTTTAGTAGTGTCCCAAAAACTGAAGTTTGCAGTTTATGAATGTGGTTAATGTATACCTATATGGGGATATAGATGCAGATATATACACGAAAATGTTTGAAGGACTTCTAATGCCTCGATCAAGTGACTTTAAACCACAAATTTATTGTGCAAGTAGATTGTAACGTCTGTTGTAATACTTGATTTGGAGGGGATACAAGAACAATGATTTATGCCTATGCGTGTTCATAAGAAAGACATAGTCTAGACACAATAATCCATTCTGTCCTAAAGAGGATGATGAAGAGATACTTGGAGCTAAATACATGTATGTTAGTGAAATTGGGGCGCTATTGTATTTAGCACAATATATTAGACTAGACATCGCTTTCGTTGTGAACTTATTAGCTAGACTTAGCTCAGCGCCTACGCATCGTCATTGGAATGGTGTTAAACATCTGAAAGGTTCCATTGACTTGAGTTTGTTCTACCCCTTTAGCACCAGAGAGGTTTCCACCACCGGTCATCCTCACATCAACGCCACCGGCAGCCCCGGCAGCACCGCTGTACGCAGCGGAACTGCCGCCGGCACCGGCGACGTGGAGACCGGCATAGGTGATGATTTCGGCCATTCTTCGTCCTTCAATGGCCGTCTCCCTTATCCAAAGACTCCCAACAATGTGTTAATTGGTTTTGTAGATGCTGGGTATCTCTCTGACCAGCATAGTTCTTTTATAATGTGCAACAACATAAATTCCTGAACATCCAAGTTAATCAAGTGAGTTCAAATGCAAATGTTGCAGATTTGTTTACCAAGTCTTTGAGAAAATCTATGTTTGTGCCAGTTATCAGAGCTCTAAGTTTGTTAGACATCAGGAGGAGTCTACATCACATGTCAATCACAAGTATAATAGTTGGTGCGTTGTGCTCTTTTCCCTTCGTCCATGCATTTTATTTTTGCCCAAGAAGTTTTTGTTTTGCTGGCAAGATTTTAGTGAGGCAACATGGTAAGCACCATGAAGACATTAGGCGCTCGACACAAGGGGAGTGTTATAGGAAGGTTATTTCCGTAACTTCCTGGATGTGTCTTGACCTAATTAGACTAGATTATATGATTATGTAATAGATAGAGAATTCTTGATTTATCAGAATACTTATCGTAATGCCTATATAAAGACCTCTTTATCAATAAATAAAGTAGAAATTCTCCCTATTATCTTTTTTCTTTTTTGAACATAATATTTATTTTTCGATAATATAACCACCCCCGCGCAACCGATTAACAGAATCAATAACCCTCTCTTTTCAAAGAGAGAAGACTCAGAACAGAGTTGGGGAGAAAGAGAGCTCCACTCCCAAAATTCCCAATTCTGGTAATTTGAACCCTAAAAACCCTAAACCCCCAAATTCACAATCTGCAAAACCAATTCGAATCTCTGTAACAATGGAAAACAACAAGCACAGCAATCCCGCCAAGGCAGTCAACGACGCAGTGTACAAGCTCCAACTCGCGCTCCTCGACGGCGTCAAAACCCTAGACCGCCTCTACCTCGCCGGCTCCATCATCTCCCGCTCCGACTACACCGACGTCGTCACTGAGCGGTCCATAGCCGACCTCTGCGGCTACCCTCTCTGCCCCAATGCCCTACCTTCCGAAGCTTCTCGAAATCACAAAGGTCACTACCGCATCTCGCTCAAGGAGCACAAGGTCTACGATCTGAGGGAGACGAAGCTCTACTGCTCCTCCAAGTGTGTGATTGACAGCAAGGCGTTTGCTCAGAGCTTGAGCGAGGAGAGGTGTGAGGTTTTCGATATCGGAAAAGTCGAAAGGGTTTTGAGGCAGTTTGGGGAGAAAGATGAGGAAGAAAAGAATGAGATTGGGGATTTGGGAATGTCTAAGTTGAAGATTGAAGAGAAGGGTGATAATTTTCCACTTAAATTCGAGGAGTTTGGTCCTTCGAATGCGATTGAGGGATATGTGCCGAAAAGAGATAGGGTTTCGAAGGCGTCGAGTGTGAAAAAGAGCAAGCAAGGTATGTATGTGTGCTGCATTGTAGTGTAATGTTGTGTTCGACTTGTTAGGAGTGTTTAGTTTGTTAATTCTTTTGTGTTTATTGTTTTGTTAAAGTGAGTGAGGATGCTTGTTACAGGGTCGAAAGGGAATGATACGAATGTGAGTGGCGGTGGAAAGCAATTGATAATAAATGATATGGACTTCATGAGTACATTACTAGCTTGTGATGAGTATAGTGTGTCGAAAATGCCGCCAAATGTAGCAGAGAGTAGTGTTGATACTGAGTTAAAAAAATCGAAAGGAAAAATTGGGGGTGAGGAGTTAGAGAGTGGATTTAGTGTGTTGGGAACCTCGGCTGGGTCTAGTAAGAGTGATTTGGGCAGGATGGATGTTGGGGATTTAGGTATGTCTAGGTTGAAGATTGAAGCAGAGGAGGAATCGTTTGTTGGGAAGGGAGAGAATTCAAGTGAGGGTACACTGAGGTCTTCTCTTAAAAATTCGGGGGCAAAGAAACTTAGTCGCTCTGTTACTTGGGCTGATGAAAAGAATGATAGTAGCGGGAGGAGAAATCTTTGTGAGGTGAGAGATATGGAAGATGGAATGGAGTATTCTGGTGCCTTTGGCGGCATGCACAAACCTTCTACATCAATTGAAGCTGGTTCCTCTTCTATTTGGGTTGATAAGACTATTGATACTAGTAAGAGTGAAAATACATGTGAGGTTATACAAATGCAAGATGCAAAAGAGGTTCCTGATGTATTAGGCAGTTCAGTCCTGCAAGATAATGAATGGTATGAGTCAGCAGAAGCCTGTGCAGCAGCGTTGAGTCAGGCAGCTGGAGCTGTTGCAACTGGTGAATCTGATACTACTGATGCTGGTATGCCATTTAATAGATCAAGTCTTTGCTATAGGTGAATTGATTCAATTTTAGCTTCATGGGTTTGTGTTAATACATTAAGTGCGTGTTTTCATGTCCTCTCAACTCCCAGCGTCAAAAGCTGGAATTATTATATTACCACGTCCAGATAGTATGGATGAAGAAGAGTTCATAGTGGATGAAGAAGATTCCATAGAGGATGATCCGGATGAAGAAGAGTCTACAGAGGATGTTGACATGCTTGAACCAGGGCACCCTCTTTCAAAGTGGCCAACAAAGCCCGAAAGTTCACAGTATGATTTGTTTAACCCGGAGGATTCTTGGTTTGATGCTCCACCAGATGGTTTCAACTTAACTGTAAGAGTTTGTTTTTTGGGAGGTGCATGGAGGTTAAGTTTGAAACTGTTCTCATATTATTTCTCCTAGAGGCTAATAATATGCAACCTTTTATGTATTCCAGTTATCTCCTTTTGCAACAATGTGGAATGCACTCTTTACATGGACAACATCATCTACATTAGCTTATATATATGGAAAGGATGATAGTTCCCATGAAGAGTTTCTATACGTCAATGGGAGAAGTTATCCCCATAAGATTGTGTTGGCTGATGGTCGGTCTTCAGAAATCAAACTAACTGTGGGTGCATCTCTTTCTCGGGCTCTACCAGAAATTGTTGCTGAACTAGGGCTATCAGTACCTAGTTTAGAGAAAAGAATGGTATGGTTTTGAACCTTCAAAAATTCAAATGAAGCTACTTGCATTAGTCTGTCCCATTATATATCAATTCCAGATGTCATGCTGGATAGGGTGTGTAGTAGTACAATAACCTGTAGTTGAAACATTTGTGTTAAAACATAACATCTTCTAAGTAAGGCTCCTGATCACTTTTCCATCTTAAAGCTGTTCATCACAGTATTTCATATTATTAATGTAAGGAAAGTATCTGTTTTATAATTGTGGGATTATGTGAAGGCTGAACAAGGATAATCAGAAGTAATATATATATATATATATATATATATATATATATATATATATATATTCAAGGACTTTAAGCGTTTGGTTTGAGGACACTGCATTTTCTCTAGATGCTTTGTCATTTAGGGGTATATGTTTGTCAGAAGTTAAAACATCAATTGGGAGATTATTCATTTGAGGTGAAGTAACCTAGAGTGGGATATATATTTCACCTTTCAATATTCTAGAAAAAGAACTTTGCATAGTTTGTGTGCCACAAAGGAATGTGACACTATTGTTATGACATTTCCGTTTGTTCTTGGTACTTGGCTTCTATGTGCTTTCCATGATCTTTTATCTGTGTTCATTTTTCAGTATGAGAGATGTATGTTTACCTCTTTACAGCTTATTTTTATTTTATGTCCCTACTATAGCACATTTAAGTGGATCATCTATTGTTTGCTCACTTCCACTCTGAAATTTCTGTACAGGGCTTCATGTTGAATACAATGTCCTTTATTGAGGCGTTACCAGCATTCAGAATGAAACAGTGGCAAGTGATTGCTCTTCTATTCATTGAGGGTCTCTCTGTTTGTAGGATCCCAGCACTTGCTCCTCGCATGACAAATAGAAGGGTGCTGATACAAAAGGTAGGTGTTTCACTAGCTTTATATTTCAATTTTTTTTTATTTGACGACAAGCTATATATTTCACATACAATTAGAAGAACGGTGAAAATTGAAGACACTTTGGACAAATTTTGTAGCATTATCTGAATAGTAGGGCTATAACGCTTTTGGAGGGAAAAGATTTGCGTCTAAACTCTTGTATTGGTATAAAAATGTAACTTGTCCATTATAGCCCTTATTGTGGGTCTGTCTCTGCTGTCACGTCATCAATTGATAGATCGTTTGGATGGAATTTATAAAAGTGGTGATGGTTGATTAATTTAGGAAGCACAGGGGCATAGCTGATGAAATCAAAAGAACATGGACTAAAATGATGATTGGGTCAAAGTTCAAGTAGGTAAATTGAAATTAATTCTAAAATTTAATAGATAAGTCCAGTAATTAACCTTGTAATGGTGGATCTGAAATTCTTGTATACTGGTTAATGACTCGGTTTTTATAACAAAAATGTTAAGCTGTACTTATGGTTTTGGTATTGACTAAACAGGTGCTGGATGGTGCTCGTATAAGTGTAGAAGAGTATGAGATCATGAAGGATTTCCTAATACCCCTTGGCCGAGCACCCCAATTCTCATCGCAGAATGGTGCTTAATGACAAGGAATACTAAGTGCTGACTTCAAACCTTATCAACAATTATGCCTAGACGTCGTTTGCGAGAACTGTCACCCTCGTTTTGAAAGTTCCGATTTCTAGAATCAGCTTCAATTATGTGAAGCTTAGACTCGAAACTGTTGACTACGGAAGTAGTAGTTTGGGGGTGCCTGGTTTGTGACCAGACGACATGACTTGAAGTTGCGGGGTGCATTGTACATGTTTTCCAAGTACTTTTACGAACCAAATGTGTTAAAATATGGACTGGTTCTGGCTCTACGGATTCTTGAATGTACATACGGTAGAAAATACTTTGTTTTGGTTCTGAAATATCATCATTATGGGTCAAATTACCAAAATAGTTGAAGTATTTTAGTAGGGCTTACATCAATCTTAGTATAGATAATTACCCAAAACTACAATTTTGTACTCATAATTACCAATAACAAGGTCTGATTTTTATTTACCACTAGTAGGATTTAACTTTTAATCCGTCCAATATTAAATGACATAATTAACCCTGAAAATCTAAAATTTACAACATATGCCATCTATATATATTTTAAAAAAAAAAAAAACAGAAAATACAAACCCTAGCCGCCTCTCTCTCTCTCTCTTTCTCTCAGGAGCAAGGGCTGAGAGGCGCGAGGCCGAGGTGGAGGCGCGAGGTGGCAGCGAGGCGGGAGCGAGGCCGAGGTGGAGGCGCGAGGTGGCAGCGAGCGAGGCAGCGAAGCGGGAGCGAGGCCGAGGCGGCAATGAGCGAGGCAGCGAGGCGGAGGCGCGAGGCGGCAGCGAGCGAGGCAGAGGCGTGAGGCAGTGAGGGAGCGAGGCAGACCTCTCCTCTTCTCCTTCCCGATCTGGAGCCACCGACACTCTCCTCCTCCTCTCCTTCCCGATCTGGAGCCACCGAAACTCTCCTATTCTCCTTCCCGATCTGGAGCCACCGAAACTCTCCTATTCTCCTTCCCGATCTGGAGGCGCGAGGTGGAGGCGCGAGGCTGCAGCGAGGCGGAGGCGCGAGGCGCGAGGCAGTGACATGACGACGACGACAACCACTGCTCCCTACTCCCCCACCTCCGCCGACCTCCCTCTGCCGCCGCCGCCAATCTGAAGCCTCTCTCTCTCTTGCATGTTGTTTGATTTTTGTGTGTTGGATTTTTTGTTTGTGTGTTGGATTTTTGCTTGTTTGTTGGTTAGGGTGTGGTGGGATTTGGTGGTTGGGATTGAATCGGTGGAGGCCGGTTTGTGGAGGGTGAGAGATCTGGAATTTTTTTTGGGAGAATTAGGGTTTTGAGTAGGAGATACTGAGGCTCAGTATTATTGAAGTGCAGCGGAGGACGGCGGAGTGCGGCGGAGTACGGCGGAGGACGGCGGAGCTACTGAGGGTCAGTATTATTGAAGTGCGGCGGAGGACGGCGGAGCTACTGAGGGTCAGTATATTAGGTTGAGTTCTGAGGATCAGTAGCATTAGGCTCACTGAGGGTCAGTAGTATTAGGTTGAGTTCTGAGGATCAGTAGCATTAGGCTTAATGAGGGTAATTATGTAATTTAAGACTTAACTGATTCTGTTAGTTTTGGATGGAACCTTGCTAATGGTAATTTAAAAAGGGAACCTTGCTATTGGTAATTATGTACTCAAAATTGTAGTTTTGGGTAAAAAACCCATCTTAGTATTGTTGATTAGGTTTGACTTATCAAGCATGAAACAAGAGTCTTTGTTTCAGACGCGCTTGGTGGTCCGAAAGTGGAAAAACCTCACTTATTGTCGCCTGTCATTTTCACGATATGGGCTTGGGCCTTATCTTTTACCCGGCAAAAGACGCTGTGTACCAACAGGAATATTCGAATCTTTTAAGACTTTCAATTCTGGGCGCTCCAGATTGTAATGACAGGGGCGCCTCGGTAGTAATTAGCAAAGCAATTAGGTGAAATTTCGGTTTCACGTTTTCTTCAGTACAGATTAGCTCGAGTTGAACAACCAACAGATGGTGACCTGTATTGTACCCTATAGATTATGAATCATTACATTACAACCATTGTGTCCTTGATTTTTTCCAAGTGAAAGATAATACATCTTGAATAAATATCGTTCTACTTCTAACTAACAAATGAAATCTCATAATTGCTTTGTTATACCTAATCCACATGCTTTGTACAAAAGTTTAGCAAATTTTGTTTGCTTTATTGTACATGATTTTTCTTAAGACTAAATTCTGCTTACTACTTTGTACATTTGAGGTTTCATCAATTCAGTCCTTAAACTTCTAATTTAATTAAAAAAGTCCTCGTACTTTCCTATCTCATTAAATCGATCTAATATATTACCAATCCGTCAAGTGTCTCCGTCAACTTGCTAACATGGCAAGTGCAGATCTAACAGATCAACTTGTGAGACTTTGTCACAGAGAAACTTCCTAAAATACCCCATCAATTGTGTTTTTAATGACATATCAACTTGACGGAATGGTAACAAAATAGATCGATTTGATTAGATTTGAAAGTACGAGGATTTTTTTGATTAAATTAGAAGTTCAAGGACTGAATTGATGAAATCCTAAAAATACAGGGTAATAAACAGAATTTAGTCATTTTTCTTAAGAGTATTTTAATTATGTTGAAATAACAAATCTAAAAATAATATATACAAATGTATTTGAAGATGGATATTTAACTTATGAATATATTTTTTGTTTGTTCTTTATATTAAAATATTTTTTTCTGCCTAGATAACTTAGAGAAGATCATATATCACACATAACACCATTTGCTCAATTATAATAATAATGACCAGTGATCTCCCAGAAAATGTGGGGGGTGCCCAGTAACAAAAGGCGCCAAAATCAAATCACTTTAAACAAATTTGTACTTGCCCACCTTTTTAAAGC